>JAWNPG010000040.1:19285000-19597500 GCA_035045145.1 Drosophila meridionalis
GTGCGCCATAAAGAGACAATCGGACAGACAGGCACACAGTGAATGCAGCCTCATGGACAGCTACCTGATAAATAAAGAATTTCAATTAGTGGCCAAAATTCGACTCGGCCTCAAATGCATTTTAGCCTAGAAACAATTCTTTTTTTTTTTTGTTTGCTTAAATTTCTATATTTTTTTACGCTCTATCGAAAAGCTTTGGTGTCTTTGCTAAATAAATATCCCCCTTAAGTTTACAAGGAAATTTTTAAACGTGAAAGCGAAAATAAAACAAGCTTTTAAAGCTCACTTTGACATAGATAAGTATTAAAATAACGGTTTTTCATAAACGCTTTTCTTGGGACACTTGAAAGCTACGCAATGTCCCTGTAAAAGCTGTGATATATGCATAAGGCCAAGCTCTGGCATCATTTTCCTTGGAGAAAGTTTGTTAGGCTAGGCATTGAAGCTGTTTCGAACTGTATAACAGTTACATTTCAATGTACTGGAGTTCCACAAATTGTATAAAACCCTAAAATACAAATCTTTGACAAAATCCAGTAATTAAGATATTTGACGTTTCTCGTAAGAAGTTAAATCGGTTTTAGTCTTGCTGACTGATTTCAATTGTTTTATTATAATAGTACATATAAGGAACCAAGCTATTATATTAACGTTTAGCATCTATGTTTATTGTATACCAGTTGTAGTAAAAATCTTTCTCAACAACAGTAATTACATGCTTGAAATTATTCTATCTTTGCTAAGAATGTATATTGTATAGCACTTGCAGTAAGAAACTTGCGCCACAACAACTGTTATACAACTCTTATAAAACAGACAGCTGAAATCCGTTTCTTGTTCAGATTTGATATATATTATTGTATTGTTCTTTTTATCAATCTAGTTTCGTAAATTAATTATTGAATATTGTTAGATCTGACCTTATATAAAAGCCAAAAACTTCTACGTAATTGCTTCTAAATAACAAATAATGCATATATAATTTGTTCCACATAATTTGTTTGGGACTAAAGAAATCTAAATGAAGTATTTCGATTTGGACTAAATCAGTCAGAACATTCATATTTTTTTCTGTAAAATTATGTTATATTTTTATTTTTATTTTGTTGTCTTTCTCTCTCTCTCTCTCTCTCTCTCTCTCTCTCTCTCTCTCTCTCTCTCTCTCTCGGCATCTTCTTCTTGTCTTGCTGTGGTTTGTCTTGCAGCTCAACTGTTCCCCGTTTTGTTTTTATAAAATTAAAAAGTTTTACGCTGCCTGCTGCGCTGTAATCTTTATCGACTCTAACCGAGGTCGCCGGTAGGTGCTGTGGGGTTATTCAGCGGACATCGACGTGTTCTACCAGCAACAATTGCTTGTTGATTTGTCTGTCGCGCCCAGACCGTAGAGCGTCTTGGGCTAAAGTTTATATTTTTCGTTGTTTTCTTTTCTTTGGCACAGACTCGAAAACCGTCCAGACAGCCTGTTGGCCTGCCAAAGACAATTTACGACAGCACGAAGAACATCTACAAATTATCGAGTGACAAAAAAAAAAAAAAAAGCATCAGCAAAAGAAGAACCGATTGAAATTGCAGATAGAAAACGCTGCAATTTTGGTCTGGAAAAAAGTTTTCTGTGGTCAGTTCGTTCGCTTTGATAAGAAATAATTTATGTGCGAACAGGTGAACAGCTCTGACGACAAATTGAATGAGGAGGCCCAGCGACTTAAAGCTGAGTTAGTTATTGAAAACCTGATTGTAACAATCTGTATGATGGTTAAAGAATCATTAGAAAAATTGATGATGGGAAACATCTTTATTGGAAGAGTAGTTTATTTATTTGATTCATTTTATCATACTTATGCTTATGAAGAATCAATAGAAAAACTGATAATGGGAAAGATCTTTATTGGGAGAGTAGCTTGTCTGTTTGATCAAGCTAATGAAATTTCAGCTATAACTAAATATATAAGAAGATAAGCATGCGGATATCAATCTCTATATATATGCATCTGTATATATCTTATAAATATACTCTATATATTATTTTTTAAACAATTTGCTATTATCCTATTTGGCATTTTCTATCGCTCTACAAAAAGGAAAAACAAAATAACATCTATCTAAGCTCTATACATGATATATGACTTAAGGGCAGTTGCAATACAAACTTGACTGTGACTGACAGCTCTCTCACTCGCACTCGCACTCGCACTCGCACTCGCACTTGGAACGAGTGGCCGTCTAGCTTTGTATGGGACATGTTTACGTGTCAGTGTGCTGCACATGAAAGCCACAAGGTTGTGCCTCCAGTGGACAGCTGAAAGTCGCAATGACAGTTCAAATTTACTGACTATGACAAAGTGAGTTAAATGCATTTTGAGAAAATGCACAAAGAGTTGAAAAGAAAATCTACGAAAAATCTTCAATCAAGAGCATAAACCGATGTTTATATAAAATGTAAGCTACATTCTAGTCTAAGCTATATATATTAGAGATTTATTATTTTGCAGTACATTTCTAATATAAATTGTATAGTCAATTTTCGTTTTCTTTATATGAATAAACAGTAAAAAAATAAACATTAACGAGGTTTAATATTTACTATTAAATTGATTACAAAATCTGTTTTAAAATATTTTCGTAAACAATTTAAGTATAGATAATTCAATTTAAAGCATTTTTACAAAAATGTTTTTTTTTTAATTGTGTGTTCACCTGACTTAATCACATCATGCATCAGCGTGCATTCATACTTTTGTACACCTTAATACATTTTTATATGAAGGTATTTTCTACCATCGATGATACTGAAAACTACCTAAAACGTCATTTATACGAGCTCGTTTGCATCGTCTGTCTAAATATATAAACGTGAACTTAATTAAAGTGCTAACCACATTTACATTCGAGCCCGTAGAGTAATTTTAATACTTGTTTGTTTAATAAATATGCATGATTCGAATTCGTTTCGGCGATATGTTATTTTCGTCTCAACTTTTGTCAACTCGCCCGGTAAACTAGTTTTATTTCTTATTGTTATTTTTTCTTCTTTTACAAACTAAGCAGTCAAACGATTCAACACAAATAGTTTAAGGTAAAAAAAACTCGTTATTTCCTCGAGCGGTTCTTCTTCAATAATTGTTGACCTTGAAATCGCCCAGAGCAGATTTCGGAAGCAATAGCCTTTGCGAAATGCAAATATATTTGAAAATTTGTATATAAATACGGCTCCGATTAGCTGATGTTAGTATAGTTACCTTTGATATCTCAAACGCGCTACAACCTCAACTAAAAATGAAGTTCCTGATCGTTTTCGTCGCTCTCTTCGCCGTCGCCCTGGCTGCACCCGCCGATGTAGAGATTGAGCGTTTGAACTCGGAAGTTGGACCTGAATCTTTCCAATATGAGTAATTATTCATCCACAAATTATTGCTATTACTTGCTAATCATTTTTCATTGCATTCTATAGATGGAAGACAACCGATGGCAGTGAAGCTCAAGCAGAAGGCAAACTTCTAAACGCTGGATCAGAAAATGAAGCTATTTCCGTTAAAGGTTCATACAGCTTCGTTGGCGATGACGGTGTTACATATACCGTTCAATACATTGCCGATGAGAACGGTTTCCAGCCACAGGGCGCTCATTTGCCCGTCGCACCTCAAGTCTAAGATGCGTTTTTAAAAGTTAACTATAATAAATGTTTTTCAAAAATTTAAATTCTTTGCAATATTGACTTACATACAGATTGCCTGATACTTATAGACTCCAATACCATTCTTAGAGTTAAGTGAGCAAGCGAGAAACAGCTAGATTTAAATATGAAGTTACGACTTTTGCTTTTGCTTAGGTTGCACCTCAGCAATATGCCAAAACTTAATGCAATGATTCTATGGCGTGTCCGGAGCAACAATTATGGGTAAACATATACAATAATTATTTCACAATAACAGATAACATGAATGTTGAAGCATATAAGATCTAATCTTTCCCAAAAAAGTTGAATAACGATTAGGAATCGAAGCATTGCGAATTCTCAATCGGCAAATAGAGGTAGCCAGTGAAACGACTCGATTGGCAATACGAAATCGTCAACATAGTCCTAAGAAACAAGCAACGATATAATTTTCGACGTGTAAGAAGAGATATTTCACGTATTGATTTTAATCGAGCAGCGTTTCGATACGATTGTTACATAACTCAAATGCATCCATTCGCATTTGCCAATGGACGTTGTCTATAAGCAATGAAGTATACGGGAGAAACTAAAGGATCGTGCTGTCTTGGTGGTGAGGTGAAGTGAAACTTCTAATTTTGACTCCGCCACCTGAGCCACAGCTTCGTAGCGAAGCAACAGAATCACTTCATTTTTTAGAAAATGTTCATAAATGCAATAATTGTTTAAAAATTACTTTATTTTGGGGAAGTTATTGGAGAACATTGATATGGGTTAAAGATAGAAGGAAATTTACCATCGAATTAGAACAACGTAACCTTCATCTTGAAGATGCAAAACATAAATTTTACAAATATATTTTATGAGCAACTGGTTGACGTCAAGAAATTAACACAACAATCAGCAATTGTTCTAGTTCTGCAGAAACTATTTAATGAACATCATGAACATCATCATCGGCTGTTTAAGACTGATTTGGAACGTAACCCAAATATCGTGATCAGATCAGATAAACAACCAGCTGGGATACGTGAACATTTAATACACCAAGAATTTATATATAGACTTTAAAAGTAAAAAATATATTGTTAAAACAAAAATTTAATTGAATTAAAAGGCTGAAACAATTATTATATTTTTATTTTTAACATTTCAATATACTTTATGAATGAGAAAAAATTGTTAAGAAATCAATTAAAACATAGTACAAAAAAATTTAAAAGACTATATATATGTGTATATATATACCAATTTCTTTCTTATCCAGCGATTCATTGCAAATTCTTTTTTATAATTTTTGCGTAATTTAAAAGTTTTATTTTTATAATGATTTCGTTTCTCAGATAACAAATTTAAAAAACACTAATTAAAAGCAAAAATAAAAAAAAATAAATAAATAAATAAAAAAAATATAAAAAATTAAACAGAAAAGAAGATGACAGAGTCGTCAAACCGCTATTAGCAAAGCCGTAACCTTGGCCAGTCTAGATTTGGGTCCGGGCTTGAGTCTGGTCAAGATCACGCAGCGTGTGCTGGTTGTCAACCGACGGCTTATCTCTATGCTGAAAGTGATAGTGGATACATATACACACATATGGAAAAGCATATGCAGACATGAGACTCGGTTATCGTGAGGTGTAAAATTCCACCGATAATGGTAAAACATGTTTTTAATTTTGAGACAAAACAGAAATATTTTGAGCACAAGAGAGATAGAATCAGATCTGAAGTGCACTATAAATAAATTTATAGTAATCTAAAATCACCGTAAATAATTCACATTACTTATAAAAATGTGTATAATATATGCACATATTATGTTAATGTGTCTCTTAGTTTATTTGTCTGCACGCCTTCGCCTTGTGACGTCCATAAAACCTTATAACAAGTTTTGAACAATTCATTAATATTAAAACATTTTTTGCTTTTAATATTTGAAGCATAAACTAGTTTATTCCACTGCAAAGAGATTTAACACTTTGATATAAATACGGCTCCGATTAGCTGATGTTAGCATAGTTACCTTTGATATCTCAAACGCGCTACAACCTCAACTAAAAATGAAGTTCCTGATCGTTTTCGTCGCTCTCTTCGCCGTCGCCCTGGCTGCACCCGCCGCAGTAGAGATTGAGCGTTTGAACTCGGAAGTTGGACCTGAATCTTTCCAATATGAGTAATTATTCATCCACAAATTATTGCTATTACTTGCTAATCATTTTTCATTGCATTCTATAGATGGAAGACAACCGATGGCAGTGAAGCTCAAGCAGAAGGCAAACTTCTAAACGCTGGATCAGAAAATGAAGCTATTTCCGTTAAAGGTTCATTCAGCTTCGTTGGCGATGACGGTGTTACATATACCGTTCAATACATTGCCGATGAGAACGGTTTCCAGCCACAGGGCGCTCATTTGCCCGTCGCACCTGAAGTTTAAGATGCGTTCTTAAAAGTTAACTATAATAAATGTGTTTTAAAAATTTTTTTAAATGTTTACCTGTTGTTATTTTATATTATATATATATATATATATATATATATATATATATATATACTATAGTGCATGTATAATGCAAACATCTGAAAAACGGAATGTTGTAAGTGTTATTTATGTTTCTTCACACACACACGCACACACAGACAATGTATGCTGTGTAAAAGTAACAGGAAAATTGGTGAAAATGTGTAATGTTGACCCGACGCCATTTTTGGTTGAGAGCTAGAGCTTAATGGGAGAGCAAAACAGAGGGGAAGTGTAAGTGAGAGAAGGAGATGGACGGGCTGGCTAGCTGGCTGGTTGTCTGGATAGCTGGCTGCTGTTTGGATGGCTGCCAGGCCGCTTGACGCTTTTCATTTTTCTGTTTTTGGGCTAAAATACCAAATTACGGCATAAATAATGCATAGATAACGAAATTTATTACATTTCATGCATCAGCCCAGACTACATACAGGGAGAACGGAGAGGCAGAATGTGTGTGCGAGAAAGAGAGAGAGAGGGGGGGGGGTACCCGAGTCCCGAGCCATGGCCAACTAGCCCAAGCTACACCGATCCAACCACGAACGGACACACGGCCTGCTGCATAGGCGGCAAAATGTTTAACGGATGTCGTTCTGTCGCCTTCTAATTTATGGCACATATAAGTTGCTCTGATTAGCCACTGCCGGCCAATTTTTATCTACGCCCAACACGTATACGCCCTGTTGTGGAGTATAGGTGCGAGCATTATATATAGTCTTTTTAAATATTCCAAGCATTGTTGCTCCAAGTTATTTTCTATACAACGCAATGCCAATAACTTAGCTTAAACAGAAAATGAAGCTTTAGGAGTCGTTAACAAAACGCAGTAAATACCCTGAAAGATGAGCTAGTGTAGGTAACAATTTTTTTTGAAATATTTAAGAAATACATTTTCGAGATTGCGAGATTTGTCTAATAGCACTTCAAAGGAAATGTATAATGATAATGGCAGAAACAGCGCATATAGTTTTACTTTAATCTATCCCGACAAAAATTTATTTTTGAATAGCTTTCTTATGTAAAATAATATTGAGCTATTCTCTCTCTCTCTCTCTCTCTCGCTCTCTCTCTCTCTCTCTCGCTCTCTCTCTCTCTCTCTCTCTCTCTCTCTCTCTCTCTCTTCTTCTCTGTGTGTGTGAAGTGTTATGGTCTGCGCTGTCGCTTCAGTTATAGTCGATGCGATTCATAATTGCATTTGCATATTATTTTCCGTTATTGCAAATGTCGCCCTGTTTGACATGACTTCAGGCGGATTGGCCAGGGCACGGGGAACTAAAAAGTTGCTAACGCTATTTCGGTTACTTTCAGCATCCGCTGGCGCTGCCATTGCTACTTCTGCTGCTGCTTCTGCTGCTGCTTCTGCTTTTGCTGTTGCTACTGCTTTATGTGATGTTTATTAAATGGCGCATGCTTGCGGCAATACAAACACAAGAAAAAAGAGGAAAAGAATAATGCAAAATAAACAAAAAATAAAACAAGCTAAAGAGTTAAGCGCAGCTGATAAAAAATTATACGAAACAATTTGCATATAAATTAGGACTAACCGAGGTGTCAAGTTGTGTGTGAAACTGCAAACTGTTATACTCATAACGGGGATCATACCCAGCGTGCTCCCATCGCAATTCAAAATAAACGAATATGAGTGAAAAGATTATCATATTATGTATATATATATATATATCATGTTATATCCTGATCTAAGTTAACTGCAAAGTGAAAAATAATTAATAAATTTAACAAGCTTTAAAATGCATAATAAATAAAATAAAATAATATTTAAATATATCATCATCATGAGTAGATCGATTCAGCTCGTCGCCCTCATGTCTGTCCATCTGTTTGTCCGAATGTCTCCCATGTGATGCAACTATTCCGTATAACATAAAATCTAAAGAATTGTATATATATAAATGCAATATTCACAAGTTTTCGTCGATAACTCATTGTTTTCGATACGTTTACTCGATTTTGAATACCACAAAATCTAAACATTTCCAATTTGATCGGTAGAAATCCTTGTGATGCATAGATTTTATATGAAGAATTTGAGAAACATTCCACTTCTTCCTCCCAAATTTGAGAGCCTGCCTCAAATAATTTCATTATGAATAAAATATGTATAAAAGCTATTCAACAATTAGTCTCCCATCGTAATCCAAACATGCACAACGCATGCTTCTATGTTTGAGTGTATGCACATATATGTGTCTATATATTTATATATGAGCATGTATTACTTCTCATTTTCATATATACATATGCGTATGTGCGTATATTGCTTATCTGGCGTAAGTTTCAGGGTATCTCAGAGTCGAGCACACTCGATTACAGCACTTTTGCCTCCTTTGTACTCTATTAATCATATTTAAAGTAAATTTCTTAAAATTCCTCTTACTTCATGATGAGGAGTTCTCATTTATCAGCAGCAAATTGTAAAACAGTAACATTCGTTATCAACACGTTTCACAGCTTTTCTTTACACACATTCATGTGTACAGTCACGCACGTTCGACTCAAAACTGTCAGGGTCTGCAGTGCTAAAGTTCAACTATCAATTGCAGAGGGCGGCTCCAGTGATACGTAAATGCCTAGCTAAAAACAAATAGTATGTCAAGCATCCAAAATCATTTTGGCAAGCATTTTATGGCTTGGCCCGTATCGAACGTTGACTGCAGTGCCAAGGCTCGTAAAAAGTCAAATGGAGGGTGGCGATGGCAGCAACAGTTAAGCATAAAAGCCCGTCTCGTAATATCCTGGCACAATTGTCAGTTTCATTCATTGCTTTATTGTTACAGCCATATCCTTCGATCCGAGCCAGGTAAACAATGCTAATGCATACTTTGACTTCGAATTTGACTCTGACAAGAAGCCAAGCAGCTACCGGAGCTAACGGAGCTGCCGGAGCTGACGGAGCTGGAGTTGCACTCAAATCTGGCTGAGTGTATTCGGTTTGGACTTATGGGGCTTTTGGTGCCAAGCTTGGATTATTTCTAGGATAAATGTTGCACATGTTTCCCATTTTGCTGAGGGTGTTCACAGCAATCGAATCTAAAATGAATTTACCTTTTCTGTTGATGTTGTGTGCGGGACTTTTGTTTATTGGCTTTTGGCTCTTACTATGCCACTTTCATCTCTCTGCGCTTTGCGCTTTGCGCTCTGTGTGTTCGCTTTCACGGATTTGTGAGTGAGCTTAAGACAAATGCAAATATTGCCAGGGTGGGGCTTTGGGCCAAAGGCTGCGACAGGATATGCCTGTCTCTTATGATGAATGGATGTGCGTGTGTGTGCTTCCTCTCTCAGATTTGTTGCCGCTGATAAACTCAATTTGTAGTCGAGCACTCCGACCTCATATTACGCCTTTTATAGTCAAAGTTTCTTTGTGGTGAGTGTTTGGCAGGCCAAGTTGTAACCGGATTTTATCGCGCTTTACAACACTGCATTTGAAATGCACTTTTCAATTTAATGCGCCGCTCTTCCCTACTTCGATGACAATTTCAGATTTGATGTTCGCTGGAGTCGAGCTAAGGCGTCACATGCAATTGGCGCTAAAATTTCATATTTTACAATTTCACTGTGACTGTTATTGAATTCAAAATTTGATTTGCTCTTAGAGATAGAGTTCTGTATATATATTATTATATATTATTATATTTAACATACATATACATATATTTATATCTCATGTCATTTTGCATGCTGCACAAAAATTATGAATTCAATTTTATCACTCAACTCTTGCGCTGGATCTATGGAGCAGACACGACTGCGAAATTCTAGCAGAATTGGGCGTGGCATGTGCTGCTGCTAAGGAAATTGACACCAGCCGGGCGGCCAGTAAGTAACCAGGACACAAAGCTATTGCTCGACTAGAAAGTGTGTTGTGGAAAGCTAACTAAATATATAAGCAAACAGAAACAAGAAGAGGAGCTTAAATTTCTTTATAAATTCATTGATTATATTTCTCATAAACTTTTTTAATTTACTACTTATTATTTATTTAGCATACCTTTTGAACAGCATTTCTTACAGGGTATGTGCAGTGCACTTGAGGAAATTAAAAATTGAATTCAAATGCCATGCACGAGCGTAAAAATTAATATCCGCTCTTTTTTCCATTGTTGGACAGGCTTTAGGGCCAGTAGGGTGGCCAAAGCTCTTAAGGTGACAAGCTGAGACAATTTGTTGTTGTTGTTGTTGTTGTTAAACTGTATGAAACGGGCTGAAGAAGAGAGGTTGGTATTTATAAAGTATAAATAGTGTTGAAGGGGGTCAGCTACTAGCTAAGTTAGTTATGGGTTTGGATGTCGCCATATATGAACTTTATACAAAAGATAATAAAATATGGCTATCTCATATCTCATTTATTACTTTTATGTATTTATATTGAACAGACATCTTTTTAATAATGTTTATTAAGTCATACGGGGTAATCCAGTAAGCCCTTTGTGAGCTTGGTGTCTATTAATTCTGCCCATATGGGCGCGCCGGTTAACTTGCGTTAGCTTTAACTGAACAGATATCTGTCAAACACAAAAACATTTACTAATACTATGCTTTAATTAACTCACAAGCATATCTTATATCTACAACGTCATGATCATTAGGTATACGCTGATGTGATCTGTTACTAATCAAAACGAGACCAATTCTTTAAATTAATATTCAAATATTATTTGCATTTAATGAAATGTTAATTGATTGAAATTTGGAACACTTGAATTGAAATTTGAAATGACCTTCAAAGCGATTTATAATCAATATTTTCTTATTAAATTGCATTGTTAATTTCAATTCACGCAAAGCATTTCTATATAATATATCATCCACCCAAGTTGATAAGCGTAGCTTATCTAAGACTTACTATAGCTATACTAAATATAGCCAAAACTAAAATAAAGGAAGCTAGTTTTTGTATAAAATGAAACTAGTTTTTTTTTTTTTTTCAACACAGTATTTGACTACTCTGTCGCATGTGTTCCACACATACATTTCATTTTCTATGTATGTATGATTTTTGCATTGTCTGTATACATTATGTAAATGAAATTCATACGCCTTTTTTTTATGTACGCAATACAAAGACCCATCGAAACTAGTTTCATTAATTAATTCACTTTTAATGAATGTCACCAATTCGCTCGATGTTCTAAGTAGTCGAATAGTGCGTAAAGAAAGTGAACGTCAAACGTATTTCACAATAAATTAAATTTTTTTTTTTTTGCATATTAATTTCAGCAACTAATTTTATGACTTTTTACATAAGAAAACTAGGTTACTTCATTCCGAATTTGTTAAAAAGTTGAATCAAAACTCGATTTCGATTAGTATCCATTAACAAAGAGAGAGAAAGAGAGAGAGAGAGAGCTTTCTCATATGTATACGAATGCTGCTTCGCCTAGCTTAAGCGGAAAAATCCTTCAAGAGGCAGAGCGATAAACTCAGAGATCTCAGTTTCTATTCGTAGGTTTAACATGACAGATTTCTTAGATAATATTAATATTTATGTGTATGTGCATATATATATGCTTAAAATAAAACTCAATACTTTTACTTTGGTGTTAAGAATACATTTATTAACTTAAAACAAATATATATAATAATAATATAATTCTGCACATCTTCCGCAACGAGACTGTAAGAGAAATGTTAAATAACAGCAATTTGTTTGTCTCTTTAGCAATCGCTGTGAAAAGTATGCTGTGCGAATCTAAATAACTATATAAACAAATGCCTCAAAGTAGGCAACAAATTTTGTTTGCATATCAAACAATATGTGTGCATGTGTGTGTATGTATGTGTGATGTACATAAGTACATATTTCATCATTTCGACAATGCTGTTAATCATAAATATTCTATTAATAAGAGGCCAGCCACTTGCCTTAGACATAAAGCACAAACATGGCCGCAATGGCAGCTGCAAAGGATAAAAACGTCGAGGCATACAAAATGGCGCATGTCGTCTCCATCCAGGCGACGAGTGGGCCAACGCACAGCGAAACAATTAGCTGGGCAATGAAGACCATGCTGCTAATGATGGCCACATCGGTGCCCAGACCACGGGCCTGCTTCAGCGGCACCGTCTCGCCATTGTGAACGCGGAACTACAGGGGAGACAAGATAAAGAGATGGAGAGTGAGAATAGAAGAGCCACATAGGCTAAGCTAATTATTACATACACAATTCTTGGCATGATAGTTGGCCACCAGTATGAAGGGCATGGTAAAGAGCGTGCCATAGAGTATGCCCGCGGAGGTGCTAAAAACCAGAACACCCCATTTAGTTGGCCAGAGACCGAGGATCAGCATGCCAATCCCATAGTAGACCATGCCGCTGATATAAACTGCCTTGGTGCTGCAAGAATGTGAAAATTATGTTAAGTAAACTTTGGCTTGCTCGAGAGCTAACTAAAACCTCTCTAGTTATATTCACGCTCCTTTTAGGCTAACACATACCCAAACCATTTCATCAACTTGGTCACAGACATCGAGTAAATGGAGCAGGAGAAGGCATAGATAGACATGCCCCAGCAGCCAAAACGAACGCCTTCCTCGTATAGCAACAGCGGCGCCGAATTGGGCGGCGCTGTGGGATCACCGTGGAAGACCGCCTCGCCTACAAAGTCCGTGAAGTACAGGCAATAGGTGACATGACCCATCCAACAGAAGAGATTGGTTAGCGCCAGCATGCGCATGGAGTGGGGCATTATGAAGATGCTCTTCAGATAGCCGCGCAATGAGATCGGCGCCGCATCGTCTGCTTGCAACTCCAAATCCTGCGGCCTCTTCAGCTTATCGCTGAGCGCTGGCAAATAGCTATTCTGATAGCTGGCGATTGGCTCCATTGCAGCTGCCTTCGTTTGCTGGTCCAGCGTGGAGTTCTCCTGTATATAGTAAATGGCATTGTTGTTCTTCTTGAGCTCCTTCTTGATGGCCGAACTGGAAAGTGGACGCAGCAGCTCGTCGCGCTCGATCAACTCGAGTGGAATCTCACGAAAAGTTGTCACAGTTATCAGATAGCAAATCACAAAGATTATGGTCACCAGGGTGAACACTGTGGGTATATTTCCACCCAACACGCTGCCAATGTGTGTGGTCTCCCAATCGATGCCGCCGATGGCATAGCCAATGGTACCGCCGAAGCCCGCGAAGAGTGTAAACGTGGTCAAAGCCTTCGGCTGCTCCTCGGGCACACACATGTCCAGCAAGTACGTGCGAGCCGGCGTTTGGCACGTGTCCGCATCAAAGTCCAACAAAACCATGCCCAAAATGGTTAGAATTACGGCAAATTTAAAGTTCGCCGCTGATGCGCCAGATTCCGGAGCCGCTTCAGATGACAGCAAAGCCGCCGCCGACACAGAGCTCTCATTGCCATAGTTTGAGGTCGTATAATTGTAGCCAACATCGCCCAGCCAGACGCCAAGGTCCTTGCCATACGGCACCAAAATCAAGCCAAGGAATATGCCCAACGACAACAGCGTGATAATGGGGCGACGTCGACCCCAGCGAAGCTTACACCGATCACTGACGCTGCCCAGCAGCGGCGAGACAAAGAAACCAATCAACGGCGACAGGCCCCAGGCCATGGTCATATGCTTGTGATCGATGCCAATTTGTAGGAGAATCGGTGAGACGAAACTTGTCTCGGCCGCATACGCAAATTCGATGGCCATCGCTATGGCGGACAGGCGAAACAGCTCGAAGCGTGTCTTCCGGCGAAACACATGCGAATAGTCAGCATCTTGGGCACGTGCATGATTCTCGCGTTGCTTCAGCAGATACTTAATCATCGGATTCTTGGCCGATGATAATTGAGCGGCCTGCGATGAGTCGGCGGCAACACCAACCATGTTGAGCACTAGGTTCGAACTGCAGCTAAAATGTAAAGTGTATCTATGTAAGTATATATATACATATATATATCTAAGTATACAGTATATATGTTCTGTTGAAAATGGTTATGTTCCAGACATTGAGACAAACGAAACGCTTGGGCGTAAGACATTGAATCCAATTGAACGGAATGTATGTCTCGGCACGTCTAAAGAAACAGCTAGCGAATATCTGTTATTAATTGAGTTGTGTGCGTATGCTGTAACTGATTACACTTAGAGAAACAAGTAGTAAGCAGACAGTCGAATTTATATTGTCTTTTTTTGAATAAAACAAATACAAATACAAAGTATTTTAACGTATAGAAATAAAAGAAATTTTTTTTAATTTAGAGTAAAATTTAAAAATAACTAAAACTTTTTTAATAAATGCTGGAATTTTGTTTAAAAAAATGAGTAAAATTTAAAAACATATAATATTTAGAATATACTAAACACGTATCATAAATAATTTCATCAATATTAAGAAAACTCAAGGAAATATTTAAATATAAATTATATATTGAAATAAATGTATATAAATATATTTATTTGTTTGTATATATATATATATATATATATATATTTCGTTTTTTACAGAAAATCTAATAACAATTCATAACCAAATTTATATTTATATTCATCAACATTTTCTTTAAGTGTATATATGCATTTAATTGACGCAAGGCTATAAACTCTGCCCACTTCAAAGCTCGCACTGCATTTGATCTAACGGTCACAAATCTCGACGGACCCATTTAATTAAATACGTATGAAATATTGAATTATTGTATAATTGAAATTGAAATATAACGCTTATCGCCCAAGTCTTTGTTGCACAGATATCAGAACTGAACTTCAATCCGAACTCGGAATCACGTAAACAAAAACCAATACATGGGTATTTGCGTGTAATGCGAACGCCAAACATTGCGGCCACATAAATAAGTGTATATATAAACTTTTCTTTTGTTATATATAATTTAGACATTCAGCTTAGACTTTGCACAATAAGATATTTTCTATGAAGTGCTTTATTGGCGGACAATATGAAACTTAAATTTATATCTCAATCTCCCTTGTAGATGCATCACAATCTTAATGACTTGACAGCAACAAACAGCAGCAGCGACAACAGCTACAGCATTTTATTAATACACAATTAAATTATAACAATTATTGGAGGAAATCATGGGATTAGTCGTAAAAGAGATACTCTGTAAATTGATTTTGATGCTGCAAATTAAGTGGGATAGAAAAAATGAAACTGAAATTATATTTGAGAGTTTATTTAGGTGCATTGATTGAGATAAGATGAAGATATTTTTGTTGTTTAATTCGTTTTGCTCGATTACTAAGTACATATGTTTAGTTTTTAAAATCAAATGATGAATTAATCAAGATGATTTCTTACTTACAAATAAAACTAGATATGAAAAATGTTATATTCATTTAGTAACTATTTTTTCCAAATATTATTATAGTTTAGTTTCATTCACTTCTTACCACCTCAACTAGTCAACAACTCTTTTCTAAATCTTGCTTACAGGGTATCTCGCTACAAAAAGCCAATTTATGAAGTGGCGAATGTTGTGCTCAGTCGCCCGCTCGATCGTTTTATGGCACGACACTTAATATCAATTCAACAAAGCCGCAGGTCAGAAGTTTCGTCTTATCACGCAGATCTGCAACTATCTTATGTATACCTATATTAATTAATATATATATGCTTTTATTCGGGCTCAGTCTAGGTCAAAATTGAAGCGGTTAATATATGCAGACAACCAATTGGTAGACTCTATGCTAATCGATTGATATTAATTAACGTCTGGTTAGAGGAAGTCAATTTTTTCCAGTTCAGTTGTAAAAAACTTGTTGGGTTAAGGTTTCGATCTGATGCTAATTTACATATTGGCACAATGTTCACACGTATTTAATTTAATGATGCGTTTCAATTTGTTGCTGTTGCTACTGCTGTTGTTGTTGTCTTTGGTAATTAAGATGATCACTTAAGAGCTGAGCATCATTATAATTAGTATGCCGCTGAGAATTCGATTGTCAGCGCGACAGGATGTTATAAACACATATGAATATATTTATATGCATATTAACTATAGGCGGGGAAAAATAACCATTTCTTTTGAAATCTAATAGTGGCTAGGCACGAATTGTGTGTAACATGCATTCAACTTACCTTTAATTAGTTACCTTAATTAGGTTTTGTTAGCTTTTTATTTTTTTATATATTATTTTGCTTCTAATTAGCTTCTGCGAACTTCATTCACTCGGAGTGTTTAGTGTCAATAAATTTGTGGGCGTTAAAGTTTTTCTCTTGCACAGATTATTGTACATAAAATAGATTTCGATTTTCTTCAGTTTCAATTGTTGTTGCTTTTGAGCTTGCTTGTGGGCGTGGCACTTAAGTAAATTTTTTATCATAACGTTGCCCATGCAATCCGATGCTAAACAAATTCGATTTATCACTGGTTTAATTATTTAGTTCACGAGGTCGAGTAAATTTCTTTTCTCTTCACTTGAAATTTTTGTATATAGAAATATTATTTTTGTATTATTATTATTTTTGTTGTTTGTTGTTAAAGTGCTGACATTGCGGCGCGTCGATCGATGCGACAAAAACGATTTACTCCAATGGTCCGAACGCTGGGAAATTTTAGGCAAGACATGAAAATTGCTTTCGCGTTGACAATTTGCGTAAATTGAAATCCAAAAAATATATATATGATTATATATATTTATTATATACGCAACCAAACCATAACAAAACACACACAATTATACATATATGTTTAGGTATATATATATATGCATATATAGTTCGTTGTCTACATGTATCTAGTGGAACTCTATTTTAGTCTTTCTTTTTGCTTTGTTTTTGCGATCGATTCGAATCTCTAGCTGATCTCCTTTGCCCTGCGAATGTTTAACTGACGCTTCAGCTGGCTAGACGCACGTATTTATACACAGCATTCAACATACGCACTCTCTCACATTTTCGGAGTCTACACTGAGCTCTTTTAGACAAAGATTTGACGCTCTGGCTCATTTTCTCTCTCTCTCTCTCTCCCTCTCTCTATCTCTGTGAGCATCGGTTGCCTTATCGACAGGGTGGCTTTCTTTTCTCTGCGTTATGTCGTTGAGTTTGTTTAGTTGAATTTAACTAATAAAGGTTATATTAACTATGTCGTGCAGTTTGTTGAAATGTTTCAAATAATACAGACTATTTTATATAAATATGTACTTAACAGAGATGTACTAAATATATAAATTGATAAATATCAATCTATTTATATATTTTTATTTCTTAATTTAATTCTTGAATGATTTCAATATATTTTTGAACAAAGGTCAGCATTAATTAAACTATAATTTGCTGTAATCGATATCGCACATATTATATCATATTTAACGTGAGAGCACTTAGATTAATTAGCACGTCTGCAAGGGCATTTCGGCGTCGACTTGCCGTAATAAGCAGTTCTTAGTTGAGTGAGTTTTTTGTTTCCTGTTTGCAATGCAGTTTAGTTTAATTGCTTGTCTAAGCGTTTACCAATTTAATGCCAATTACAGTACCAACCTCTCACAAAGAGTTAGCGAAAGAGCACTGCATCGACTCTTTTGCAATATAGTTCAGAGGCATCGATCAGCTCTTTGGCTCACAGTTTGCACACACATATATATAAACATATGTACATATACATACATATATATATATATTTTTTTAGACCTGTATCCCCGCTCCACTATTCTAGGAACATAAACTCAAACAAGTTTGGGCACTGGAACAGGCTGAAGACTTGTGGAAACATACCAATAACAGACTTTGTAGGTACCAAGCTTAGCCAGGCACTTTATCACAGTTACACTACTCTACAAGGTTGGGTATGGAAAATTTTGCTGTGCCAATTTAGCAAGATTTGAGGAAAATTTCCACTCACATCTCTTTACTCTCTTTTGTTTCAGGTTTTGTTTATCAACAAATATTTTTGTGCGCTTATCTTTCGCACTCGAAAGTCAATGCTATTAAGAAGAGTTTAGAAATTCTAGCAGTTTCTAATATTCATTTAATTTACTATTATGCTGTCTAGTGAATTAATTCCAGAATGTTAATTGTGTCTTTCATAGGAATCTAACTATTTCTTGCATAGGAAATAGAATGGTTATCTTGACATTATTTATTTTAATTAGAGCAGAATATTTATTAGTTAGAAAAACAGAATAATTATTGAATGATTAAATTTTTCAAATATTTCTATAAAAAAATCGAAAGTAAATAAATGAACATATAACATATTTAAACTGTCTTTATTCCGAGCAAATTTCTTATTGATTGTTCTTAAAAATTATTTATAAATATTTAATTAAATAAAAATTATTTAAAAACCACCTTTCATTCTCAGCTCTTATCAATATTAATAATAAAATATCTCATTTAGTAGCAAAAAAAAAATCCAATAAAAACCTCAGCTAGAAACGAGCAGTTAAACAGGTGATCAAATAGATTTCTAAGATTCTGTGTCTGCTAGATTCTACCCAAATATTTATACATATGTACATATATATATTCCGAATCAATAAAAATAAACATGCACTTGCTAGCTGAGCACGCGTTATCACAAACAATTAGCACAAATTTGCGACTTTTGGCATAAAAAAGTGAGTTGGTGAGGAAATCAAAGAAACATAATTATATATGAGTAAATATGTATATACATTATGGCAAAAAAAAAAAAAATAACAAAATTATGTAAAAATCTGCGGTTGGAAGACCACAGCCAATAAGTGCCAAGTCATTGACTTGCTTAGACACTCTCGCTCTTGTTGGGCTCACAGAGGTTAGATATATGTATATATATACATGTTTTTGTTTGATTGTGGGATCTCTGAACGAGACTCAAATAAACCGGTAAGCGAGCCAAACAAAATGTCATTTTCAGCATATAACATTTGGCGACAAGACTGCAAAAAAGAAAAAATCAAAACTCTGGCATCCTTATCGCATTGTGCATACATATTATAATACATATATCTATATAGGTATACATATGTATATGGTCACATATATCATCTATGATATGGGCTGATACAATCTGTGCTGCTTATCTGTGAACGTCAGCGCCTCAGCTGCTGGCAGCTTATCTTCATAAAAATCTTTGCGATTTGTTAAGCCTTCGTGTCTTTGCACTGTTTTTACTTTTCAATTAGCAACAATTCACAAACTGTCTAAATTTAACGAACTTTTAACAATTGAAATATATTTAACATTATTTTTAGCTGCTTAATGCTTAAAGCTAGTTGCTATGAAACTCAGTGTAAAATATTTAGTTTGCTTTTTTGCTGAGCCTAAGAATATGCAGCAAGATTTTCAACAGCTGAGAGTAGAGGAACTAGTTCAATGAACTAAATGTTTCAGCTTATGCAGCAGCTTAAAAATAATTAAACAATAATCATTGCAAGCATTTGTGTACTTACTTAACAAAAATTATTCACAGAAAAGATTGTGTAGCGCTTAAAGAATCGATTTGAACTTTCTCGGAAATATGGATTTTCCACTTAATTCTCATCAGCCAAGACTTTAGTTTTCGTCAATGTCTGCCCAGCTCTGTGGCGACATTTATTTGTGCTTCCATTTCGCACACATACTTTGCACATTGTTGTATTTGTTGTTATTGCCGTTGCTGTTTGCTGTTTGCTGCTTGCTGTCCATCCAGCCGGCTTCATTTGCCCGAGTTTTGTTTGCGGCAGTTGAAAATTAATATGTCGGAACGCTCTGGCCCAGCAAATGTCTTAATTAAAACTTGTTTTTGGCATTCGGTTCTGGAGCAGTAGCAGCAGCCGGAATGTATGGCCAGTGTTTACTGTACAACAAAAACGTGTATATGTGCTTTTGCTTGGCTGCGGCCGTTGCCTGTACTCGTTGACATTTCATTTACAGACACGTTACGCATACGCCGTGTGTGGCAGCAGAAATATCACAGGCTTTTGGGCAATATTTAGACATTAAGTTTATAGAGAAGGGATCTATAAAATGTGTTAGTTTTTAGTCAAACAGAAAATGCTATATATTTATTTAAATTTCTATTTACAATTTTTTAAATTTTAAATCGCATATTTTAAGCCTTTCAGATTTTATGTGTCGCACTCTTTTATTACTAATATTTTTCACCATCATTAGAATCTCAGAATTATTTGACATTAAACTTTAAGCGTCCTCTTAAAAGAAAGGATTTATTTTTCTCTTTGCTTTCGGAAGCATTCCCTTTATGCTCCACCTGGACCACCGCTGTTAATAATGGCTTTGACAAGCATTTGAAATAATTTTTGAAGCGCTTGCCACATGGCGGCTATTAAAGGTGCTAAAACGACCGCCGGACAATTTGAAATGCCTCCCACACCCTGCCACTACTGCCGAAAAGCCAAAGACAATGGCCAATAAAAAGAAAATGTTAAAAAAAAGTATAAAATAAAAGACTTTGGCAAGAAGCAGAGAAAAAACAAAAAACCGTCGAGCTCAAAGCCAAAACTCGTTTGCCGGCAGCTGCAAAATGCTTCCTTTATTGTAATCTGCATTTAAGTGGCTTTCTTTTGTGCTGACATTCTTGTACCTGTGTGTGGGTGAGTGCGAGTGTGTGTGTATGGGTGTGTATGTGTGTGAGTGCGTGTATGTGTGTGTGTATGTGTGTTGCATTTTAGTTCAGTTCTAACGTCTCTTTTTTCGCTGCACCTTTCAATTTGGCGCACTTTTGTTGGCGACCAATGCTGCAATTTTCGGCTATTTGATGCTTATTTAGATGGCCAAAAGGAGTATATTGCTTCCAAGAAAGTACAGGTAACAGGTAGAAGCCAAACTTACTCTATATAGCGACTATTTACAGCAACATCAGTTGATTTAGTAGAATCATAAACATTTGTCAGTGCTTGAAAACGTTTCGAGTTCGAGAAAAGTTTGATTTATAATTAGATCTGTTTATGTATATCTTTGTCTTATATAATATATATATTAAAATTTGTATGAGATTTAAATTTATTCATCATTTTCTTCAAGTTATCCCGTGCAATAAATAGTTGAACATAACTCTTTCTTTACTTTTCGTCTTTATTCAAGAGTATTTACTAGTCGACTACTTCCTAGTAAAACACTTTTAGTTTTTTCGTCTAACTGTCGCTCGTTTGATATGTTAATATGCGACTCTTTGATGCGATTGGCAATAGAAGTTGACGTCAATTGCCAGACAATTTGGTATTCGCTTATGCTTAAAGCTTCAGATAAGCACAGCAGCTTTAATAGAGAGAGAGAAAGAGAGAATTACCGACAGAGAGGCTTACTTTGCATACAAGTGGCTCGAGCGTCCACTCATAATGTAGCTAATGACTAGAAAAGTTATTAATTGCATTGATTTTTATGCTGTTTATTATTTTTCATTTGCTATTCGAGTGGTGAGCTGGTTCATTGTTCTGGTTAATGGACTGCCCGAACACTTAAGTGCTGAAAAGGTCAATTTAAGCCGTTGAGCGAGCGGACCAAGTGCCTTTCGAACTGCGCTCAGCCAATGGATGGCGATTTACTTGCAGCACTCGCAGCGCTACAAATTGATTGCCACATCGACGCGCCCGAAAAGCCGGCATGCAATTTGTCCGACTGGCCCCGTCCTGAACCCCATTCCTGATACCTTTTTCCTGCCTCGCCCATTCTGCTGAAGAACAAACTGCAGTTGTCTTGCAAGGGTAACAGCATTTTGTTGGACAAGTTGTCATTTATTGAGGAGGTTTCATAATGTTATAGATTATTGAATTCAAAGACAGTCAACTTTCTGCAAAGACTCTTAAATCACTGCTTGAAAATATATTAGTATTTTATCAAAACTTATAAAAAAATGATGATCTTCTGCTATAAAAGTTATTTTAAATACAAATTTAGCTCTCATAGATTGTTTGACTAAAGCAAAGTTCGTTTAACAAATATTTACTCCTTCATCAAGCAATTGTAAGTTCATTTAGATTAATCTAGATAGAAAGTTATATATAAGATCGTATAACTTAATCGCACACAATTCCCATGGCAAGGGTATTTAATTTGAGCCAGAATATAGCGATTATTTCTGCGGACGAGCCCGCAGTTTTTTTTATTGCCACAGTGCAGGGCATGCAAATATGGTAAACGCAAAAAAAAATTTGCATACAAACTGCTGCAGTTACCCCCAAATTGCCCCTTGCCCCAAGCGGCGAATAGGTGGGGCGGTTGCGTGGCAATTCAAGTGCAAATATGTTGGCAGGCCGCACTTGAGTATCAAGTTTTCGTGCGCGCATGAAATGCAATTGTTGTGGACTGACCACGCCCCCTTTGCACAGCCCCACCACAGCAAATATCAATTGTACATGTGTGCTGCAGCCGTGTGTGGGTCTGCAGAGTAATATCAGACAGGCAACTGCCCCAATCTAAATCGGTTTGTTAGTCAGCTGCACAGCAAATACGGAGCATCTACAGGCGCTGCCTAATTTTAGCAACAATATCAAGTTTATCATTTTATAGAATTACAATTATTATGCCATCAAGATAAATGCAAATCGCGAGCTGTAAAAAAATATACAGAGAGAGAAATTATCAAGTGGAAGAAACTCAGAGATAGACCAACAGAATTGTTTTTTCTTTTCCCCAGAAAAAAGTATTTCTTATTACAACTTTCAATTATAATTTCTGCCAGTGTATAACATTTTATATTGTGCTAATTTTGTAGCTAAGCGCTTTTGGTTTAGCTACAGATAGAAACAGTTATCAAAAGTATATAGCTGCAAAAGTGCAGTCAAGTTATCTCTAGAAAATGTGGCTTTGCTGTGCGCTTGATGAGCTTGTTATTGTGTGTGACAGGCAGGGAGAGAGAGGTAAAAAGAGAGATAAGCAGCGCAGAGCTTGTGTAGCGCAGCCAAGGCTTAGTTGTGGCAATGGCAACAAAAGCAACAGCAGCAACAGCACCAGCAGCAGCTGAAATTATACAGTGAGCCATCAAAAGTGATAAGTTCCAACAACAACAGCAACAGGATGTGGCAACAGCTGGTTGCAATGCTGCAGTTGCAAGGGCTACGCCTTCACTCCTGACCAGGTCACAGACGCACGCGCTGATTGGCCAGAGCCGGAAAAAGAAGTTATAACCATTAAGGCGGAAACGGATGTGGCACAGACGTTTCCGCCTGCTGCCAACTCTTTTCAGCACACCAACACAAACATACATACATACATACATACACACCCACACATGCAATTCACACCCAGTTGAAGTAAAAACGTTGCATATTTCTCGTTGCTGTCTGCCTTCAAAAAAACTCAACGTCAAATAAAATCATTTTGCATTGCAAATGCGCCTGGCCTCAACTCGAGTTTTGGGTCGAGTCTAACCGCATCCACATCTAATAAAAATATTAAAGAAATTTTCTTTTATTTGCTAAAGGAAAATTTGCTGGCAAATTTTGCAACATTTGTTCCACTTGCGAGCCTTTTTTAATTAAATATATAAATACGAACAACTTTTGTGCTTGTGACTTTGCCGTCTGCGCCCTTTGGCCCAGCCAATTAGGGTTTCGGGCCATAAGAAAAGCTAACTAACAACGTCTTGCTTGTTGCTGCAAATAAATAACTTGCTTTGATTATTCGCAATTTTTTGGTGTTTAGGGTTTTTGAGGCGCTTTGAGGTCTTTGCGGCCTGCCCAACCACAATTCAACAGCTGTTAAATGGCCTGCAAATTGCTCAGAAATGCACTCAAAGAAAAATGTTTGTTCTGAGAGGTTGTTATGGCTGACCTGGAGCTTAAGTGATTTTCTTTAAAGATATTTTGGATGAAAGAAGCTCGAATGATTGTATTATATTAGCTCCTTTTAATAAACTTAAAAGTATATCTTCAGTACACTAGTATAAAAACAAAATTGAATCAATTTCTGTATTCAATTTTTCTTAAACTGCATTAAGCATTCACTTAGATTCCATTATGGATTTTGCGCTTTAAAATTTGCATCCTTTTGTGACTGAAGCCACCGAGTTGTCCATTTCGCGCACGATTGACACGCTCCGCAGGTCGGCAGACAGACATGTAGGCTGCTTGGGTGGGCGTGGCCAGGCGCACAACATGTGCCGGCTGCAAAACTTTTCACAGCCAATGCCTTTAGCTGGCGTATAGGCAGACGGGACTACGACCGAAGCTGGCCGGGCGCAGGTCGGAGGACGCAGGGCGCCTATGAAAACTAATAAACTGTGCAACGTGCTTATTTGCAAACATTGACAACCCGGCCAGCACTTAGGTAGGCACAGGGGCACTCTACAGGGTACCCAGTAACAACAACAACAACAATAACAAGAGCAACATCAACTTTGTACAGGTATTAAAGTAACGGCGCACAGGCCGCGAACGAGAGACCTAGACTCAGCGCTCCCCAGGGCCTGTCAATGCCGCACAGCCAAGAGCAAAGTTTTAGTTATTATTTTTTATGATACCCTGTACTCGAGGCACAAAACTGAGGCATTTAAACGTAAATAGCTGCCCAGCAGGTATTGTTCTATTCCACTAAGTTTAGAGCTAAATTCTAGAGCGAAAACATATAAGAAATAAGCCAAATACATAATTTAAATATATATTAACTAACTTTCATTTTCTATTTGCTTTTACTTAAAATTGCAACAATCAACATAAAATTGCTTTCATTGGCAGACAAATTAGATCAGAGTCGTTCCAGCTGCAGTTACTTCGAGTTCTCAAAAAAAAAAGAAGTAAAACATATATAGAGAGCGCTCTCATCTCTTTGGCTCCAATCTCGAGTTGTTTTTTTCCGTTCGTTTCTAGATTTTGGCAGCTGCTGGTGAAATTTATGGGCTGAGCAAACGTTGCCAAAAAGCGACATTTATGCCGTTTGAGATAATTGCATTTTATTGCCTTTTATGCACTGCGCGACGATGACGATGACGATGACGATGATGATGAAGGCCAGCTCTGGGACCAGCTCAGTCATGTAGTACTTACATAGTCTGGAGCAGCGGGACAACTATGAAGCCAGACTTCATAGCGTTAATGTGCTTAAAGAGTCCAGCAGACGCTTGTTTCAAGTTTAATGTGTCGTCATTTTTGCTGCGCTTTTATGGCTGCTAAACTCTCAACAACTGAGCGCGTAAAATTGTTTCAGCCAAGAACCAGAAAACTTGTTGGAAGCTCGAGAGTGACAAAGTTGTGCCGGGACTGGCAAACGTGAACTATAAACTGTACTAAAGGAGGTTAAGAATGTAGCGTAAGAAATAAAAATATGTATATAAAACTCTCGATATATATATATAAAAAAAAAAAAACTATCAATCGTTATCAATTTGTTTAAAATGAAAAATTCAGAATTTATAAAAAAAAATCAATATAGCCCTTTTAAATAAAATTAAATCTATTTTATTACATTACAAAATATATAAGCTATAAGATTAGTATCCATTCAAACTAGATGATTTATTCAATTACAATTGATTCTTTCAAAGAACTTTATATAATTTTATTAAAGAGTTTTTTTTATGAAAATATAAAAATATATTTAAATTTTTATAATGCTTAACTTTTATAGAAGCCTTAAACTGAGATCGAAGCAATCGTATAAAGTTATAGACAAAATTTAATATTCAATTTGTACTGAGATATCGATTTATTGTAATGTGTGGAAATAATTCTAAGCAGCCCAGATTATGACGTGAATTAATATGGTTTTTAATGTAAGTACACAGCAGACAAAGGAAACACAAAAAGTTAAATACAATATCAAGTTCTGTTCAAAATAATTAAATACATTTAAGCAGTTCAGTTTCAATCAATCTCAATTACTAAACAGTTTCAAAGTGTATTTGTTGCACTTAAACAATGCCCAACTTATATAATTTAAACAATCCATCTTTATGTATCTAAGAATGACCTAAAAACTGTTTTCCCTTTGACTAAAGAAAACCTCAAACCGTTATCTAATATAAAAGCAAACTAATCTAGCTTCCTGACTATTGTATGCTGTAAGCCAGCCAGAGTAGCTGTTAATGTGCATATATTCTGAAACACATACATAACTTATTCTATGCAAAGCATTAATATAAACATTAAGTTCTCTGGACTTAACCTCAATGCGTGTTGAAGCAAACGTCAAGCTAAATAGTTACAGAATATATCTACAACATTCTGTTCATCAAACATTAAGCATTGTTGTGGGCCTCTTGTTCAATAACGAAACTTAATCACACAGCTCAAGCTGATTTGGCTTGAATTTAAATAATTGAATAATGGAAAATTATATAGGTCTTAGTATGGGCAATTAATCATGGGTAGAAGAAGGAGAGAGAGAGAGTGAGAGAGATACAGAGTGTGAGTGGGTGAGCTCAATAAGTAATTGATGCGAATGTCCAAATATACAGAAAATGTAAGTTAAGACATCGCAAACAAATGTTGGAGAACAAATTTGGAGTTAAATGAATATGCCATAATTCGAATGCATTTGGGGCTCAAACATGATTTGGGCCATATTAGTTAGCCAGGCAGTTGGACAGTTGAATACACACACACGCACACTCGCACACTTACAGCAAATAGAAATGTTGCCAGACAGCAGTCAATTGAGCCAAATGCACTCAAGTTTCTCAACAGAGCGTCTCAAGACATAGCACTTGGACATGTCCAAAGATTGTCGCATTCCGGATTCACGTGTCTCGTCCAAAGCACTGTCCCTACACACTCTACCGTTTGCATTAATAATGACTTTGATACTTTAGACAGCTCTAAACAGGTCGGGTAGATAATTGGATATTATAGATTAGACATTGCCAAAATTGTGGCTTCAAACATCATTTTGGCTTCTCTGTCTCTGTGCTTATGAGCTGGCAATTGTCGGCGGCACGTGCATGGCTTGCCATACAATTTTTTCCTTCAACCATTTCTAATTAGCTGCAGTCGGTTGCAATCTTTTGAGGCAACGCGGATTTTCACTACGTGACACAAAGGTTTGCCAAACACAAACACAATCACACACATACACACTCACTCGCACACCAAAACTCCAAGTGTGACCAAAGTTTTTGATTATGAAAATGGTTTCTTGCTAATTTCGCAAACGGAAATTGCGCGTATGTGTGCTACATTTTTAATAGCTCCAACAGATTTCACAAAGTGCAAAGTTAGACTGCTTAAAAGAATGCACAACTGAGTTTTATACCTTATGGGATATGGGATTAGAGTTTGGTCACAATTACACTGAGGTAATGTAAGGCAGCTTAATTGGTTTATCCGGTTCTTTGATTTAATAAGCTACTTATAAAAGAAACTGCGCGTATTCAAAAGTTTTTTTTTATAATTCTCAGAGAAGTTTTGGTGTAAATTATTAAATTACAAAATTTCTTAATGAAATAAACAGGGAAATAAAATAAAGTAAATGCAGAGCGGGATAATTGAAAGACTTTCTGAAGCGAGCTTATGCTTCACCGTTCAGAATTTACAGATAAGAGCTAAACAGAATGGAGTATCTCTAATAGATTGTTTTATTAGGCAAATCAGACTGCCTACAGCGGGAGTGTACGAATGGTAGATACCCGGTACATATTGTAGCATAATCTACTATAAAAAGATAGAAAGATGATAGAACTGCAATTCGGTGCTACTACCCTTTACTTAGACACTCGTTTATAGAGTGTACTATCAAGCAAGTCAGAATGCCTTAAACAGGAATGTCCGACTAGTAGATACCCGGAACATTGCTCAGAGCTACTATTTCAGTGACTGTGCAGAATAGGATAAATCTAGTATGTTCAAGTCATTAAACCTAAATAGAACTGAAACAATCGGCGTCTTGCTTGTAATATGGAACCAAGACTGTAATGAGTTTCAAATTAAACATGATTTTTAATAAATATACAATAAAAAGTATAAGAGTACAATACATAACACGTATGCCCTTTCAATTTACTTATCCCACCGCTCCCTTTCATTTAATTTACAGATAGTATATTAATTAATTTGGCTGAAATCTATAATATTAGCTATACATTGTTATTGAAGGCAATTCTTAATTTAGTTAAGCTTAAAGAAACCTCTTTATAATATACACGCTTCTCTCTTTCTCCCTCCCTCAAACACACGCGACACATGCTCAAATAAACCCATACTTAAGTGCTACTCAGTTGACTTTTGTGTAGAAGAAAAGGCCGGAATTCTCACTTGAGACACATAGGCTCACATCTCAGCCACAAAGAGAGCAGCTTTCATTAAGTACCCGTTGAAAATTCAACAAAACAAAACATAACAAAACCGCTCGCGACGCCATTGGCTAATTGTAAGGCAGCCAAAGAGTGGGCGAGTCTCCGGCCCTTTCGAGTGCCCTCGCTTAGGTGTTGGAGCGGGCGTTTGGCTTCAGCCCAGCACAATGGCCGTTGAGTTGCTTTGTGGGTCCCTTTGTAGATATTGCCTGCATTGTGTATAATTCATTTCATTTTATTTGCACTGACCAGAGCCCGAGCACTTTTCTGTGCCGTGCGATAATTATCAAACAATAAAAACAATAAACTGCGATGACACCATAAAAGGCGTCCCGCTCCCAACAACTCGTCCTTTAAGGTGCGTGTCTTGGCCAAGGTGCGCCAAAGTTTTATCTCCAGCGTTGCGCTTTTATGCCTTGGTCTCTCTACCTATCTCTCCCTCTCCCTCTACCTATCTTTCCCTCTCTCTCTCTCTCTCTCTTGAGTCCTTTTATTATTTTATGCTGAAAGCTGTGACCAGCAGCAAGAACAACATCAAAAGGAGCAACGGGCTGTGCCATGGTGTGGGCCTCTGCCAAGTGCACTTTGTAAGCACAAGCAGCGCAGCTGTAAAAAAAAAAAGGCGAAGCATAAAAAGCGAGGCGAAAAGAATGTAGAGGAGCAGAAAGACAGAAAGAAAGCAAAAAGAAAGGGTTTGACTGAGCGATAAACAGAAATTTATTTGTCTGCGGGTATTGACAAGCAGACAAGAGGTTCAGCACCTAAGACCCAGCTATGAGGAGACGGAGGCGGAGGTGATGCGGTTGTTAAACTTAACGAACCTCACTTCTATCCAGTTTTTAGCGGACTGTCAATTCTAGCTGCGGGCCTTAAATCATCTGCAATAGTGGACTAACAATATATATATATACAAGTATATATATGTATATATTGGCCACTGATTAGCAGCAAAATTTGGTGTGCGTGTGTGTGTGTAGCACTTAAAATTCTAACGGCACATCGATTATTTATTATGCAACTCTCTGCTTTTTGGACTGAAATCGAATGAATGAACCTTTCGCCTAAACATTTCGTGCCAATAAAAGATTTACGCTGTCTGAATTTCAAATTGACGCTCCCAAAAACAACATTCAAGTCGCACACAATACACCTGGGAATTTTGTTAATTACGTTGAATAAATGCTGCGCATAACTGTTAAGCAGTGGAGGGAGGGAGGTAGCCAGCCATTACGATTGAGGCGCAAAAGTCCCCAAAGATAACGCTGCATAACCCGAAAATTAATATAGAATTTGGGCTCTGAAAGATATATGTATAGAGAAATATATATGTGTATTAAATATATATGGCAAAGATTGTGTATATCTTTAAGAAATATTGAATATAAATATGAACCATTTAACATGAACTTCAACTCAGTTCCACACAATAAATTCTTTATATATACATATTTTCATATATACCTTTTTTTTTTTTAAATTCCTTTTTCATATGAATTACCAAAATAAATGTATGCCAATTATGCTCTATATATTCTCAACACAAAAGACGTTAAAATTTTGAGCATTTCTCATAAATTTCATTAAAAAATTCCAGGACTTTTTTTGTTATCTTTCAAGTCGGTTTGGGCGCTCATCACCTGAGAGAGACAGAGAGAGAGAGAGATAGAGTGTGAGAGCTCAACTCCCGAAAAATGAGAAAAGCTTACACGCATACAGAAATCAATCAGGCGGCACAAAGCAGGGGGCGTGGCCGGGCCACCGATAAGTCCAACATCCTTCTGCTCCTCCGCTGCCCCGGCACCTAAAGTGACTCGGCAAATCGTCGTTTAATGGTGCGTGAAACGTGAAACACTTTAGCTATCGTCGAAGGAGGCATCGAAGGGCATCGACTTTGCGGAAAGTAAAAAGCCTTGAGCCAAAAACTCACATGTAAATGCGGCTTTTAAAACTGGGCTTAGCCAAAAAGACTCGGGCCCAAATGTCTAACCCTTGAATTATGCATTTTAATTTTTCGAGGGGCGGCCGGCCAGCCGGTCACGTCAAGGCGAACGGCGCGGCACATTTATTACCTCGACGGCTGGGCTATGCTCAACACTTTCATTTAACTTTTGGCCCACTGCATTTCCTTTCGGCCAATTTCTTTTGCCAAAATGGCGCCCAAGATGGCCGAGCCAGCTGGCTGAAGCGTACGTGTGTGTGTGTGTGTGTGTGTGATAGGGAAGGGGGAGAGCGGCGAAGGGATAGAGCAAGTGCGTGTGTGTGCGTCTGCGGGCGTAATGGACATGTTAGAAGATTGTGAAAATGATATATGACTTTTTCATTTCCTTAATAAAATTAACTTTGCCTTGCGTCCGTTTTGCCTCTAGCCTGCAAGACAGCTTCTCCTACTCGTCCTCCCCTTCTTATCCCTTGTCCTTGAGCTTTATTTCTTTTATTTATTTTTTTCTTTTTGGCGTCTGTCTTTACATAATGTGCACCAAATTGCGTTGATTTTTGATATATTAACAATTCATTTTAGCTCATTAGTCAGCAGGTCAGCATGCTGCCTGTCTATATATCATTAGCGCGCTCAGACGTGCATGATGTTAGCTTAAACAAGCCAAGAGCTTAAATGTTAGAAAGTCAACTGAGTGCAAATAGGTAAAAGATGAGCTACAGACCGGAAGGAGTTATGAAAGTAGAAGTTTTACATCATTAGAGATAGACTATTATTATATTTTATACATATTTACATTATTTCCCACTCTATATCAATTCATTCGCCTTTCTTTGGTGCTCATAAATCTTAAATTTCAACAAAAATTTCTTGTTAATTTTTCATAAATTTTCATTAATTATGAAATTCATTTGCTCCACTTTGGCGTCAATTTAATTGCTGCAGCCAGCTCTAGCTAAATGCACTGCAACAAGATTCCTGATGCAAAAAATATTTAATATTAATAACGCTCCATATACAGACACACGCTTTGTCACACGCGCACAACAACAAGGCGTCGTACCTTGGTGTCGAGTCGTGCAGCAGTAGCATTTTCATATGAGATAAGAGATACTGAAAATGGTCAGCTAGTTCATCAGTGTGGCACCACTGTGCAGTCTGGCATGAAAAAACCAACCATTTATTTAATTGAAAATTGTCTTCGCTGTCAGCTGCAGTAGCAGCAGCAGCAGCTCAGCTGAACTACAGCAGCAACTAGCCACGGCAGCAACTTTAGCGGCAAATACTTGAGTGGCGACAGAGCACAGTGGGGCAAAAGTGAAATACGAATAAATTGGGTAACTAACAAAGCTAAAAGCGAAACATATAGATTAATAAAGGCACTCTCTCTATCTTTCGCTCTCTCTCTCTCTCCTTCCCCCTTTCCAACTCCAGAGTGATATATCAGTCTTATTATTAACTATACTTCAGCCTTACAAACGAAGAAGTCAGAGAGAGAGAGAGAGAGAGAGAGATCTTGGTCTAATTATTATTAACTATACTTTAGCATTACAGAACAAAAAATTAAAAATTTTCTTAGCAAAAAGAAAAAAATGCTTTTGAAATTTACTCTAAAACAAGTTCGTAAACTGTTCACAAAACTTTTTTTTTTTATTTTGCTCAGCAAAAAACTTTAGTTTTAGTTGCACTGTGCGCCGTGGTTTTCTGCACGCTGCACTTGAGCTGCATTTTTTCTAGCACTGCTGCCGGCAAATGAAGTTGAGTGCAGGGCGTCTTGACAGAACTGCAGCTATTAGTTGTTTATATGCGTATGGCAAAAGCAGCAGCAGCAGCAGCAGCAGCAGAAGCAGACGAGCGTCGTCCTGGATCCTGCCGAGGGCTGCACGTGGCTGGTTTATAATGCCCGGAAGTAATCATAAATTCCATGCACACACACCCAAGCACACACACGTTCACACACACACCAATACATACACCTTTTGTGTGAGTGAGCCGTAGCCTGTACCTTTTATGTAGACGCGTGGGCGTGTGCGAAATTTATGGCCGGGGAATTGAAAGTGATAGAGCTGAAAGCGGCAGTCGTCGACACAGCGCTGATGCTCTGACGAACTGTCTGCTCGTCTGTCGGCTGGCTGGCCAATGATTTGCATGGCAACTACTACATCCTGGCCATCCAGCTAAGAGCAGCTTGGCAACATGAAGACAGTAACAAATTAGCCCAGTACGTGGCTCGTGCTCAATTTGCATAATGAGCCAGTGACAAAGATGTGTCTGCGTGTGTGTGTGTGAGTGCGAGTGTGTGCGTTTGTTTCCTACAATTGTCGAGATGTCGGTTAGATGAATACTACGGCTCGGATTTCAGCGCTCAGACACGTTCAATAAAAGCCAAAATGACACCGTTAACACCTTTTCCAAGCTACCCGCATGAGTTTTGCCAACACTCAGGCAACTGGCCAACAGCTCTTTAAGCCAAAGTACACACACAGACACACACGCAGTCACATAGTTACACACACACACACACACAGAGCCACAAATTAATTTGAACAGCAGATAGCCAGCTTAGTCTGCTGCCAACTCCTGAGTCGTTATTTTTACAATGGCATTTGCCAACTGTTAAAGCTTATGCTGGGGTTTGATTCGGGCAGAAAATCTTGCTGATCAGCAAAATAGGCTAGGTTTTAGAAAATTTACCAATTAAGGTCATAATTTCTTAAATATTAGCAACGTTATTTTAACATCATTTCAGTTTTAGCAAATTTATGTTTGAAAATTTATGGTCTCTGAGTCAATCGAAGCAATTTAACTCTCTTAAACCTGATCGTGCGAACTTTGTAATAGGTAATAATTCAATTTAAATTCAATTCCCAATATGCATCATATTCATATGATCGAATATTTTGCACTTTTTAGCCATTATCGTCGTCGTTAGTGAGGACAATAATATTGATGTATATATTATTGTCCTCACTAACAATTATTGCTTGTGAACTTTCAGCTGCGTCAATAGCTTCTAATCTCCTTTGTGTTTATTTGTGACAAAATTTACGATCTCATAAATAATATCCAAAACTATCATTTAGCAGCCACGATAAGGATCTGAACTTGGTTACACTTTGAACGTTGCATCGTGATAGTCTAAGCTAAACTTATACTTAATTTGATTTAAAAAAACCACACAAAAATTTGTATACAATTTTTTCAACCCCGTAATGACTAAACTTTCTGCTTTTACATAAAAAAAATTATTTTTTATATTTCCTCCAATGGATTAAATTTCCTTTGAACTAAGAGAAAAAAACATTTTAAAAAATTCAACTAACTGCAAATTTTTGTCACCAATTTAAAATTTCACATTTTAGTTAAAATTTCTTTTACTTTTTATCACTTAGCTCAATTTAATACAAATAGAATACATTTCTTCTCTTTTTTCGGCTCATTTCAGATATTTTGTAAATTGCTTGAAATATTTGATTGCAGTCTAAAATCAACATTGAATGATTCTGTGTGTGTGTGAGTTTATGCATGAGTATGTCTGCCACTGTATGTGTGCATGTATCGATAACAATTTTCAATTGTTTGCTATTTTTGGCTTGGCCACAGAGGCATGCGAACTATTTAAGCATTTTGTTCATTAGCAAAGCGCACACGTTGCGTATACGTAATGCACTGATTGTAGCCGCAGCTTAAATTGATCAAATTTCTCAATTTTTGTTTGAAGCTGCTAGCGTTATTTCACACATTAATTTTCCACATGCACTCGAACAGAAATCTTGCGCTCTCTGGACCATTAAATTTGTGCTCTATTTAAAGACTCTAGAGTGGGTATATTAGTTGGGTAGATTGTATATATGGCACATACTATATCATCAGTTCATATTCACAATTTGGCTTAAAACAAGTGTTGTATTTTGTGGGTCTAACCCACCCATAATCAAAGCATAATTTCACTTAGTCGTAAATAATCTGGAACAGCGTATGGCACAGTTGCCTCGATTCCGTTCTAGCAATCTTCTAAGTCCAGTTTTTCCCTTGGCAGGAGGCCAGCTTTTGGGCTTCTTCCGACGATAATTTCCGTATAATCATTTGGCAATCACAAACAACTTGTTTGCCGATGCTGCAGCGACCGAAAAAACCAATTATTGACCGAACTAACATGACCACGCAACGTGCAAACAATTGCGTTTGCGGCCATGTTGTGCTGGCCGGGCCAGGAACAGCTCCAGTTACCGTTACAGTTACAGTTACCGTTACAGTTGCAGGTCGGGCCAACGTGTTAGCGCCACGTTTATTGATTTATATGGCCAGAAGAAACTTGGCAAACAATGCACAACATTTGCTCATTTGGTTTGTCAATATTTCACACATTTTGTTTTCGGGGCAACCGACAAAATCTCTTTGGCTACAATTGCTATAAATTTTCGCACAGTGCCAAAAGTTTTTGACACATGTGTGTGCATGTGTGTGTGCGTATATGTGTGTGTAGAATTTGCGTTTGCATGCATTTAATAATTTAAAGCACTGTCAAGTTTCTAATGCCAGACAAATATAAGCTAATGTTAAAGTTTGACAAGCTGCCACGCCCACAGCTGTCATTCTTACATTACTTTTTTGTTTATTAACTGCTAACAATCTAGAAAGCTGCAAAGTAATTGCTCTGATTGACCTCGAAGCCCACAGCTGCGGCTGCTGCAGCCCACAAGCCGCAGTCAAATGCGCGTTTCAATGATTTCTTCGCATTGCCCGCAAGCATTTATTAGCCCAGTTAGTTGCCAACCAGTCAGCCAGGCAGACAGGGAGCCAGGCAGCCAGTCATTCACTCAGTCAGTCAGTCAGTGAAGCTCAAGTGTTTTAGCCACAAACAGAGGAGTCGAGCAGCAGCGCCTTTAAGCCTTTAATGATTCGCCAACAAATTTGTGCGGTCGGCTTTTAAGTTGTGCAAATAAATACTTAAATATATTGTGCGAGTGGTATTTGAGGTCTTTGCGGTTCGAATCGTAGCGATGAATAACTGAAAATGCGACTGTGGCTGACTAAGCGGCCGCGGTATGGCAACCTTCTTATGAGAATAATGTGTTTAGTTGGAGCTTACGGCCTTTCCTCTATTACAAACTGTTCAACAGACTAAGAGAATAACTAGAACGCTATACATATTATATAACTAGAATGTTAAAACATATCTAGACTTGAGCCTTCAACATCTTCTATGTAACTCTTCAATTTCCACAGAAAACGCGTCTTAATTAGCTACAGCAAACACTCAACATATGCGCACATATCAAAGGCATATGATGATTACAGTAATAATAATGATAATTATACAATACTTGCTTTAGATCAGAGCGTCAGAGATAATGCTCAAGTTAATTATAAACAAATATGTAAACAGGCTAAAAACTCAAAAGTTAACAGATTGGCTTTAAGCTAACTTGGCCTAAAGGCAATTACCGCTAAAGTCCTTAGAGGTTGTGTGTGTGTGTGCGATTAAGCCTGGGTAATGTCTTCAGATTTTATTATTAACTTAAGTTTACTGACAAACAAAACTAAAAAAAAAATGTTGACGTCAAAAAGTAGTCAAAATTCAGCTTGAATTTTGCTCAATGTCAAGCAAAAGTCCGCGACTTAATTATGTAGCAAATACATATACTTTCACACACACACACACCCACACTTACATACTTATCTGAAAAATTTTCTTTTGACTCTTTTTTGTTGCAAAAGTTTTGCGGAAATTAAAGTTCGGCGCGTTCGTGTGGAAAAGTTGAGCGCAAAGCGTGAACGAAAAAAAGTGAACAAAAATAAAAACCAACTACAGCAAGCTAAATGCATTAACTTTTTAGTTGCTGCGCTTTAATCCTATTATGAAAAAAAAAAACTGTAGCACAATTTATTAATTATGTCTTTAATATATATTGACTCGACCGGCTATTAAATGCTGTTTAATGAGTGCGACCTACACGGCGTATGAGCTCGATTCGAGAAAATTGCTTTACAATTTAAAGCGAAAAAAACGAGAAAAAAAAAAGCTGAAACAATATAGCCCAAGGGAACAGACAATATGTTGTTGCGGTTTGCATAAACATTATGCAGTCATGATGTCTGGTTGTCTGTCCATTTGCATACCCTGTAAATAAAGCCGGATGTGAAAGGGCATTGATTAGATATTTATTTATATAGTTTTTTTTTTTTGTAGATTTTAAATAAATTTGAAATATTTTCATATTATTGATGACAGCATCGCCTTATAATTGATAAAATATTGAAGCCTCCAAACTCCTTTATATAATTTCTTCGTTTAAGTCTGTAAATCAGACAATCCAGCAGTCAGTTTAACAAAGAAGAACTCTTCATTTACTCAGTTAATTAATATCACTATACATTAAATAATTTTGTGAATTATAGGGTATTTTCGTATTGTTAACTTTTTTGCGTAAGCTGCTCATATTGGCTTCAGCAAAAAAAAAAAAAGATTGGCATATTATTAAGTGGAAACCAATTAAAATATAAAATCGGGTTGCATAAGTGTAAAATGCCTTAATTACCTTGTAGCGTAAGCGATAGGAACCCAAAAAGGATGCCATGATGCCACACAAAAGACGTCACCAGTTGACGACCCATATGTATATATATATATGTATATATATGTATATATATATATATACATATATATACATGTGTGTGTGTTTTGTAATATGCGTTGCTAAGTGCATTACACAATGCTTCAGATAACTTTATGTACACATCATTAGGTGTCTTGTCAACAGCAATCAGTGTCCCTTTGTTAACAGCATACGCACTAAAAGCATGCGACTACCCGCAATACCGTATACCGCCACGCCCCCCTTTGACCCCCCCTCCCTTAGCGAGCATTGGCATTGGCACACAAATTGAGTTAGACGCACACAACAAAGCCGCTTAAATTTACTGTTAATTTCGTTAGTGAGCAATTAATGACATCAACTATATAAGTGAGCAAATGGGGTAAATGGGCTGACAACTGTCTTAGCCAATAATCCAGACGGAATATGTATATACTATATATATGTATATGTATGTGTAGACATATGTTCCAAGCATGTCAACACCTTGAAAAAGGTTAACTAACTGTCTCTATATCTTTGCTTTATACATATTTTTGCTTACGCGAATTGCGACAAATGCATTTACAGCAAAAGCAACAATTTTGAGTGCTGCAGCAGCTGACACATGTGTGTGTGCGTGCATGTGTGTTGGCCACAATTTCCGTCGCGGCATCTGTGAAATGTATTGCACTTAAAGCTCAAGTCGCCGCATAAATAATGAATTGGGTAGCTGGCTGGCGCACTCAAGTATATACATTTCAAATATTGCCAAAGTTGTATGTCAATTAACTATAAACTCAACGTAGAGAACTTGTCGCAGCCAAGACAAGGCGCAAGCATAGAAGGCAACTGACTATGGTCGACATATGAATGAGCTACGGATAGTGGGAAGAATATAGTAACTATATAGTAGCTAATATGTGAAAGAGGGAAGAATGGAGGAAAGAATGCAGGTATATAATATATACACTATATCAAATCTGAATCATTATATTAAATGGAATTTCTAAAGAAGATTTCAATACATTAAAAAAGAGTCCATCAATTAAACTATTTGTTGAGCTTTACATATATAGTTTGATCAATACAATTTAAATAAATCGACAAACCGAACCGACTTGAGAAGTTCCATAGGACTACATGTGAGAATTTCGGTCGAATGAATATCTAATTATAATTATATTAAAAAAGATAACAAAATGAATATATGCATATTTATTGCCCGCATATTCAAGACAATATCAACAATCAAAGATAAAATACCAGATAAAATAAATTTGTATATCTAAGCAAGCTATAAATCTAACTAAGTCCACATCCTTAAACACACAATCTCTAAGCTTCAATCTCAACATTTCAGTTGAAATGGAAAGCGTAGCAATTATTGACTAAATCGATGCATTTAGCATTTGACAGAAAAATCACAAACACTTTCAGTCGACAAGCATTTTATGGGCGCCTGTTAATATTCGAATTTGAATAAAAATGGCAATAAATCGCATTTTATAATAGAGTTTGTACCACTAGACAGCTGTGGCAGCACTAAAATTTGACAGCTGCTGGCAGCAGTCCGAGTTGCAAAACAAAGATGATAAACTGAAATGCCCTATCCTTGACAAGTTGCTGTAAGTGAGTGTATGTGTGTGTGTGTGTGTGTGTGTGTTTGTGTGTGTGCAATATAACGTAAACTTGGCACAAAAACCCATCAGTCCAGTTGCACAAAAAGTTTTGTCAATTAAAATATGAAAAATATGCCCAGGCATTCAGCTAACCAAGCAAAAGGGTCTGTCCCAAGTCCAAGTCCGAGTACGAGTCCGAGTGCAGCAGCTTCAACTAATAAAACTTTTTGCAGGCCAAGACGCAAAAGGACATACACACATACATACACACATACATACTCTATATATATTTGGCAGTAGCTGCAACTGTTGCCCCAAAAATTGTTAGAACCGGGCCCTGGTTGGGTGGGCGTGTTTGGGGAGCATTTGCATGCGCCCAGAGTGAAGCAAACTTTTGTAATTAATAAATTATTTATGAAGAATAAATGAAAAGGAGTAGCAGCAGCAAAAGACAGAAATAGAGCGAGAGAGCGAGAGAGAGAGAGCGACCGAGTGGGAACTGCAATTCACTTTATTTTAAATAATGAAAAATTACTTTTGGCTGTGGAGTCCGGCGTCATAAATAAACGCTCAATATAGACGTCAGCTCAGCAGCGTAAGAAAAAATGTTTTCTTTATATTTATTTATTTTTTTTTTTTATTCCTTCATTTTTATTTTGTGATTTTGGTGAAAAGAACTTCCGTCCACGCTGCAGGCTCTAATCAATGCTGCAGTCCAGTTCTTTCAATGATGCAGAACCTCTATTCAAAAGTCAGTTTCTGCTGCTGCTGCTTCTTCCAGTTTGCTTGCTCTTCATTCTTTTTTGATGTGCTAATCCATGCGGAATTGTGAGCCGCATCTCGCGCTGATTCCCGATTCAGTTTGCTGATTCGACTCGGCGCGAAACGCTCCAGGGCACACAGATTAATAACAAAATATAAGATGAAAAAAAAAAAATGAAAGAGACGCAAATAAAATGAAAACCGAATTGAAAGCGAAAATTTTGTACGACTTTTGGCATTTGCATTGATTGAATGCGAGGCGCGCGAGCGAAACGCCGCTCAATATCAATTTCAATTTTCGATAATTTATAGCCCGTGCCAAACGCAAACCCCCTAACCGCCCCTCGTCAAAAATGTGATTGCGGTAAATTGAACTTTGAAGTGATTGACATTGAAAAAATATTCAATTGAAGGTTTTAGCAGTCTGCTTTAGAAACTGTAAACTCTAATTAATTGAGCAATCAAATAATAATAAAATTTATAATTGTTTATGTATATTAATTATGTAATATCTAATTATAACATTTTCAAATTCGACATTTTTGATTGTTTTGTTTAATTTCTAAAATCCAGCACAACTATTTCTTTTAAGGGTAGTTTTTCAATTCATCTCCCTAAAATCAACAAATCTCTGCTTTGCATTCGACACTAAACAATAAAGTTTCAATGATTAATTTTGCAAAGAATATTAACGTTTGGTTTTAGTTTTGTCTAACACTACTATTTTAATGAGTATTACAATTTCTATGAACTTTGGAATTGTTAATAAATATATAAAAAATAATCTAAACTATGTTTCCTTCACACTGTCAATTCAATCTTCAATCTTCAATCTTAAACATTTGATTCATTTGCTTTTTTAGCAATCCTCCTCCTTCTTTGCATCCCTTCTGCTTCCATGCACACTCTGTACATATTGGAACTTAGTTCCTGAGTGTAAACATTTTGTCAACAAGCGAGCTGCAAGCAGCTGCAGATTACATTTAACTTAGAATTAAAACAAGCAAAACATAAAAAAAAAACTGTAAAGGAAGCAGCAGCAAATACATGATTCCCCAGTTAGTTTGAAGAGAGCTTTTGATGACCATGATGCGGACTATAGGATAGCATAAAGGCTTGTCATAGCGCAAGGATATAGTGCTCAACTGAGAACTGGAGCCTGCTTTCTTTATGCTTTTATGCTCAGTGGATTTTCCGTTTCTAGCATGCACTAATGACGCCATAATTACCTTTTGTTTCGTGCGACTGTAAATGATACCTGGACAGGCATCATTGTCGCAGATAAACGCAGTCGCCGCTTAACGTGCTGCATAATTGCGTTGGCAGACAAAACGTTGTGCTTAAAGCACAATGCCTTGCATCGGAAAATGAAAGTCTCTCTCTCTCTCCCTCTCTCTCTCTCTCCAGTTACGGACGGACGAGAACAGTCAGAAATGGCACAGCAAATGCATTGGCATGAAAAACGAGTCCACTAACAGCTCGTTGCCAAACGGGTAGAAAAAACAGTAGAAAAATAGAAAAACTGTATCGAAGGGGGGGGAACGCAACGCGTCTGTCGCATAAAAGTCAAAAAGTGTTGCCAAGGCACAAAATAGACGGCAGTGCGTGAAATTAAATGTCAGCAGGACATTGAAAGCGAACCGCTTCGGGCCCTGGCTCTGAGTTTTTGGCTTTCGCTTTGGCTTTGGCTATGGCTTTGGCTTTGGCTTTGGCTTTAGCTCTGGCTGCGGCTGTGGCTGTGGCTTTTCGGCCACACAAAACTTGGCAACATTTCTCGCAGCATAAAATTCACGCACAATTATTTTGCAACGACAAAAGTCATTAAGGCTTGTTCCACTTTTTCTTTCTATTTCTCAGTTTTGTGGCAAATGCTTATGTTAAATTTATTTCGTTTCCTGTCTGTTTGTCAACTAAATCGAAATAAAAAGCAAAGACGCAAACAGTTTCGGCTTAGCCTTGAAGAGCTTTACAGATCATACCGAGAGAATATTTAACTGTTTTGAATGGGCTACAGATAAGCTAAAGCTGCAGATATAACGATTTTGGCTTACTTTTACTGCAACACTTTTTTGCTGACTCTTTGGATTAAAAGCTAGAGAAGTGTTTCAAATAATAGACTTAAGGTGCACTGTAGTAGATGAGAGTTGAAAGAAATACAGAGCTAACATGCGAGTAAAGACAGATGTCATGGAACAGATGCAATATATAACATATTTTCATTCAACTATAGGCTATATAAGAAAATTCACATCTTTCCCTACATCTCTTAGAAATGATTTCTTACATCTGTGTTCGCACCATTATGAACTGATGCCCATAACACAAACAATTCCCATTGTCCATTAGCTCATGACATCGTCAATTGATTTCCCAATAGAAAACTTGCAACAATTTACACACACACACACACACACACTCACACACAACTTAAAATTATATTTATCTAATTTTGAGCTAAGCACGCAGCATGACAGCCTGGACAATGCAGACACCAGACAGGCCTCAATTGCTGCCAGGCCTGCTGTCTGCTGCCTGCATTGCTTTCTACCAAGATGTTTGTATAATTTCCCCAGCGTGTGGTTTGCAACAAAATGTGTGGTGAGAACGCAACAAAAAATATTATAATAATATATGTTGTATGGAAATAGTCAATAAGTCAATTCAAGCGGAATAAATTTTATAAATATTCAATTTATATTGATATTAAATAAAATTTGCTAATGACTTACCAATATATGCTTTGTGATACGGTTTATTTATCTATTCCTTTAAATCGCACACCTGAAAAAACGATAAAAATTTATTAGTTCTCATTTTGACATATATAGAATATATTCCAAGCCTTATGGAAAAAAAATAAAAAAAATTTAAAATGATTTTTTAAGATGTAGGAAAGGTCTAGCTTTACATTAATTTAATATAAATATATATTTAAAATAATTTATAAAAAATTTGTATACTGAATTTATTCATAAAGGAAAATTATTTGAAATTAGTTGTTAATATAAACTAAAATTAAAAATGTATTTTTTTTATAATTTTTTTTATATAAATAATTTTTTTAATTTTATCAATAGACTTAAGCCAAAAGTGTATATTATATAATTATAAATATATTTAATTCATTAAAAAATAATTTGACTTTCAGTTTGCAATATATCCCATTCATGTGCCTAAAAGAAAAATAAAAAAACTTTCTTAAATATACTTAAATCTCAACTGTATATTTATATTATATATTATATTATATATATATTAATCTATAATATGTTTATAATATAATATTTTCATTTTTTTCCCATTTAAAGCATTCCTTGCTTTGGCTCATCATTAAATAAACACAATCGATCATTTAGACTGCTTTGTTGGCTGTCATAAAATGCACAGATAGCCGGCATTAGTTGGGCATTGTTTGTTTTCATGCCTTACACACCTACACACGCATACATGGACACCTATAAATTAGAGACAGAGAGAAAGAGAGAGCGCTCCATTTGAATGGCGCTAGGAAGCTATTGATTTATATGGCCTTGTTCAATATATGGAGGTAGTACATCTAGTACAATAGCAAAATCCGCGATGCTTTACAACTTTTGCGGGTCATACATTTCAATTTCAATGCATTCGCAATTGCGAGAGTTTCGAGTTTTCAAGGCCTTGATTGCGCATGGAAATTTGCGCTTCATTTGTTTTTCTTTTTCGAAAAAAAAGTCTACTATACGACACGTTTGCGTAGCGCGCTAGTTCCTGTTTCCTGTGCGCGTTGGCCATGGTGAAGAGCAAAAAAAAAAACTACAAAGACACTGTAAATTACTTCGACACAAAAAACACCTCAAGAGCAGAGAATTCTCTGAAAAAATGTTCGTTTAGTGTATTAAAGCTAAAAGCGAACATTTTTAATTATTTATCTGAAGTTGTCAATTATCTAATTAAGTTTAGTTATTGTTTCAGTTGTAATAGATATATTTGTATACAAAATTCTAATGAATTGATTGTTTGTTTAACTGTGTTATAGGTCCATAAATTTAGAAATATTAGACTATTCAGCTGTTAAATGGTTTGTCAAATAAAGCACCTCTAAAAAAACACTTTAGTCATCCACTTCCAGAGAACATCAAGCATTCCCATTATATTTTTAACAATGCAAATACATATACAAATTTTGCAGCTGAGTGTAAAATGGAATTTATGACTAATTCTGTTTGCTTCATTTATAGATCCTTATTGATCTTGGCTGATTTTTTTTGCTTGCACACACAACGTTCAGCATTGGCATTTAAGTCTTCGCAATCGTGAATCTCGACAGCACAGCGTCTGGGAAACCAACCACGAATCGAACCCTTTCGTTGATCGTCGCCAACAACTCGCTCTCCATAGAGCCAATGCTTGCGTTTGCGTGTAACTCGTATGAGATCGTTGGGCACCAGCTTGATGCGCGGATCGTCTGTGAGCGGAATGTTGAAAGTCACCCTCCAACCTTGCGACCAGATGGGCAACCAGCTCCCAGTTGCAGGCAGTATGCACTTGTAGGTGCGAGTGCGATTGCGTTTCTCAGCCTTCTGTGCCAGTTGCTCCATTGTGAGTGTATATTGATTGCAGCCCTTGACGACCGGAAATTCAATGCCACGACCGCGCTGCTGTAGCTCAACGTCAAACACCTGAGCGAGGTTTGCACTCCAGCCGAGATTGTATGGAAAGACGAATGGCTTCAAATGTTTCTTATAGCGACGTGCGTGCGCCTTTTCCACAATCCATCGTTCCACTTCCGTTATATTCTTGAGCAGATTACAGATCTGAATGGTTATCAGCTTCAGCATGCACACTACTATGCCGGCCGTCAGCCCGAAGCTCATGATAGCCATGAATATGCTAAAGAAATGCGCTCGCAGATATCGCTCCAAATAACCATTATGATAGCGACGAGCCATTTCTGTGCTGCCCGTAAAAAATCGATAGCCAGAAACGCAAAGAACGATGCAAGCATGCAGATTGCTCACCAGGTAAAAGAACAGAAAGCAGGTGAAATACAACTGATTTGACCAGCCGACACAGCGATTGATCCACGGACAATGATGATCCATTTTCATCACACAGCGATCACAGCGGCGACAGTGATGCGTCCGTGGCGCTTTGTAGCCTTCACACTTCTTGCAGTACTGCAAAAATTTTGCCTCTCTGGGATGCTCGGGCTGCCAGCCACGTGGTAACAGGCCCGGCCCTAACAGCACAGACTTAACAAAGTTGTACAGCGAAAGCACATTGCACAGCATATAGAGTGCAAAGTGCGCGCTCCAGTATAAGGTTTCCTCTGGTGGCCACCATTTCCAGGTGGTCAAGGTAACGGTCGCGCTGACAATGAGCGAAACTATTGGACCCCAGTGCCAAAAGAGGCTTAGTTCAAACGGATCATCATGGAATCTCATTTTGTTAACTGTTGTTTGGCGTAGCAAAAACACCAAACAGGATTTATCACTTGATATGTAAATTGTTTTGTTATAACTATAAAACTGTTGTAGACTACTGAGTGCTAAAATTAGATCGATCTTTCAGACAGTTGACAGACATGTCTAATGTTATGACTTTTAAAGTAAATATAGTTAAATATTGTAAAATAATAACAATAATAAGAATTCTTCTAGGTATAATTTAATTCACAGCGATATCTGGCGTTTCAAAATATTAGAATAATTATCTGTATAACTATACTATACTACAAGAATGGATCTCTATAAGCTCTCTCCTACATATGCTGAGTTGTAGTATTTAAGACATTTATTTCAGACAGCCCTAACTACATTTTTCTAACTAAAGCTTTCTAACTTTCTAGCTAGCTCAATATATATTATATAATTAAAATGTAAACACACCTCTATTTAAAGAAAAAACCCAAGTTGAGCATTAACAGCTGAGCTAATTGAAAGTCATACCCTGTGTTTAATAATTGTTTTATTATAAATTTAAATCCGGCAACAGACAAACAGACAATGCAAATACGATTTAATTTCATAAAACTGAAAGGTTTTTGTTATTTGTTTTTCCTCCGTTTGTTAAAATTATATGCAAAGCCCTTAAGCACTCGCACTGGGACTTGCATATATTTATACCTATCTATATATACATATATAAATTTGCACTTAAACCGCAAATGAAATAAAATATTGAAATGCTAATAATAATAAAAAATTGTATACAAAAATCGTTGAGTAGGGGTATTCCGTGGCGGGCATTCGATTTGTCGCTGCCGCATTTGTTGTTCAAAAATTAATGGGCAGCGAAACAAAGAGTTGCAAAACTTCAATTGAATTGAACAGATGCTATAAATCGACATCGAAATGGAATTTCATATTATTTATGGTGGCATCTGTGCAAAACACAATGTTGAAAAGCATTCACTAATGCTATTAAATGATGCGATGCAACTCGAGTTGAATGAACATTTAAAGCGGAAAGTTTTTTATTTTATTTTATTTGATGTTGTATTTGGTGACTGGGATTTTATGGAATTAATTGCGTACGATATATAAATTGCAATTAAATTAAATTTCTCTGTACAGTTCGAAGCAAGAAATAAATGTAATTTAAGACAATTGCTGCGTGCCCCAACTTGAATGCTCAGCTTATGCAGGTAGTTACAGACGTGTGTGTGTGTGTGTGTGTGTGTATGTGTGTGTGTGTGCCGTCTAATGAGTCTGCATCTCTCTCTCTTCCTTCCTCTCTCTTTCTTGCATTGTCTTTGCTTCTTTGGGGGCTGTGGGGATTTCACTGACTTGTGACTCCTTGTTAGCCTGCACTTTTGTTGCCAGTTGCCCGTTGTCCGTTGTCCGTTGCCAGCTGCCTTGCCACATGCCACCTAACAAGCTCTGTCATTTATTTATGTGCAACATTTGAGCCTAACAAGCGAAAGTGGCAAATGGTACAGTGGATACTACGACAAGGGACACTGGGTAATGGGCATAAATAAACTTGTGCTAACAGCACAATTGCAATTTAAAGTCGCAGAGCATGAGACAGATAGAGAGATGCAGACACTTCTATATCATTTCTTTACTATTGCTAACAAAGCAATCTATTTGACAGTTTACATGCGCATAAAATTGTATGAAACGAAATTGTGGTAGCATTACAAAATTTAAAATAAATAATAAAGAGTTACCTCTAAACAGAGCACAAATGTATGTTTTAATTGAATAAAGTGTAATGAAAATAATAACTGAGTTGTATAAACAATATATAGTATATTTTCATGCTTATCAAAGCTATAAATTCCACATTTACATTTTCTGTAACTCTTCATCATATCTCTTGTCTATTCTACTTTCTATCTTTAACTATTTCTATATTTTTGAACTCAGTCTATGGCCTTTAAAAACCATTTATCTTCTGAATAAGATTATTTACTTTGAAAAGAAACTAGTAGAATATTATATATCTATTATAAAACCCTAGGAAAAGAAAAAAAACAAAAAATAATCTTGATTTTAATAAGTTCTCTTTAATATGTATTTATATATTTATAAACTGAAAGGCAGCCTAGATACAAGGACACATGCAGCTCAACTCACAAACGTCAAGTAGTTTTTATTTTGCACATTTCAATGATATGCACAGAGTATATGTATATATATACTTTTATTAATGAAAATTATTCGCAAGTTTTGGGCAATGAGAGCACATTCATACATGTATGCAGCGAAGAAAAAAACCACATAAACTTCTCAAGTTAATTTGAAAATTAAATTCCAACATTAAAACGCATAAATGACACTTAAGCTTGTATGTGCCTCAGCTTTGCAGCAGCTCACCCGCTCGCTCGCTCTCACTCTCTCACGCTCTCACTCTCTCTCTCCCTCTCTCTCTCTCTCTCTGCCTCCCCTTCTCACTTGGTATGACTTAAGCGCGCTGTTTGTTTTTCTTATCAAAATGCCTGCGGCAGAGTGCTTGCAAACACACATACGCATACACAATCACACACACACACACACACACACACACACACACACACAGTCGGGCGGGCACTTGGTGCACATATCCCTTAAGACAAACAACGCACAGAAAACGAGCTTCTGCTGACGAGGCAGCCATGAGGGCAGCTCTAAGGACAACGAGGAGTGGGGGCCATATGAAGATTGGGAGGCTGACTGGCCAAGTGCACGCTTAAGAGTCAAGAGTGCAGAAAAATGCATAGCATACAAAGCGGGCGAAGGCAGCGAGAGTGGCAGCGGCAGCGGCAGGAGCTGCGGCTTCGGCTGAGACAGCGGCAAAGACGTTGCCAAAGCAAACACACACACAAGCAAAAGGCAGCGGAAGGCATATAAATTGCGTTGCTTGTGTGAAGAAGCAAAGTGGGCAATGAAGGCAATGGCAAAATAGTCAGTAGTAGTGGTCGGAGCAGAGTGTGGGGGTTGGGGGTGGGGCGGAGATGGGGGTAAAAGTAGATGTTGGGTGTAGTGTGCTGTAAACGTTTTTGGTGTTTGACATACGACGTGCATTAGCAGCAAAGTCAAGGATTAGCGCCACTTGTCTTGAAGAGCCAGCGCCAAGGCGCGGCCTCCAGGCCATAGTCGCAGCAGCAACGGAAGCAGCAGCAGCAGCAGCGGCAGTGGCAGCAGCGGCAGCCGCATTTAAGTGAGAATTTAAAAACCAGTTAATCCATTAAATTTAACTGCGAACCAATTTGCATGCGTTTGTGAATATAAACAGAGGAAAATGCAAACAATTCAATTTGAATGCGGCAAAAAGAGAAACAAACAGAGAGAAAGAGGCCAAGAGAGTGAGTGGGTAAAGGAGAAAGAGAGAGAGAGAGCGAGAGTGTGTGTGTGTGTGGAAATGTTGAAAATGACGGCCCGCTTTAAAGTATTGTGGCAAACAGCAACAGATCCTGTGGAAAGCGCTCAGAGCACAACAGCGAAGCTGATGAAAAGAGATACTCTATGACAAACAGACGTCAGACGACAGAGAGACGCCCTTTCTACCATTACAGCTGTTTAGTTAGAGAAGTATTAAGAAGTAAACCCTGAAAAATCTAAAGCTTCGTTAAAAGCTTTCGAGCTAGGTAGAGGACTCTCTGTCTATTGATCACTTAATAATATGCAAGAATATATATGTATGTACACATACATGTATAGAATTATTTTTTTTTTTTAAATAAAAACTCTTATATTATATTAAACAAGTTATCTGATACCTTTAGTAGCAATTTCATATAATTTTACACTTTATTACATTTTAAAATACTATTTTTTTTTTCTATTTCAAATATTTAAATACAAGACTTTTCTATAATACTTAGTATTATGGAGAAAAGATTGCAAAAATCATATATTGATTTATTTATTGATTACAATTTTGAGTTGATTTTCATAAATTCATAAAGTAGTGGGCCTTAATTTATTTGTTCCCAAAGATTAATAACATTTTACATTTAAAGGAATAAATGCACAAAAATGATTTATACATACAATTTATTAAAAATATATATAATAAAATTTTTATATACAATATCTATTTCCACTGCCTATTTCATACACTTACAACAAACTGTTATACCCCATCTACCCTTTTCGTAGCATCACAAGTTGAAAGAGCTGCAAAAAATAGACAGCAAAAATATGTGGAGAGCTAAAACGGAAAGCGGAAAGACGTCAAGGAAATGCCAAAGCTATCGCAAACGCGTTTCGCAATTTTTTGAAGGATGTGTTAAGTCAAAAAATATGCAAATTTAAGGCACACTCACACACACACAGACACAATCATTTGATAGCAGAGGCGCACACACACAGAGATGGGCTGAGCTGGTAGAGTTAATACGCCAAAAGGTATAGCCAGGCCCTACATACATATATGTATGTATATAAATATATATATATATGCATTTATAGCTATAGTCTATTTGTGTGTGTGGGTGTGTGTGTGTGTGGGTTACGTACGTGTTATGCATACGCAAGTAGTGAAAATATCATCAATGGCAAAATATGAATATCTAAAAAGCATAACACACAAATGGAGCAAAAAATGAAGAGCGTGTCCTTCTCTGCCTTTAGCCCAGGCGGCACGCCCCCCTTTTTTGCCAGCACCCTCGAACTGAAGGGGTTGTAGAAACTAGTGAAAATGTCGATTTTGAAGTTTACGCATCTGACTCATGACCCCTATAATAGAGCAAGGAAAAAATATGAAATACTTTGTATGTAGACCTTGGCATACTCTGTAAAATGTAACTTTTGAGGCAAGTTAGATATTTTCCAAATAAATAATGAAATTCTTGAAACTTTCATGCAAATCTATGAAGTTGGCACACAGTAAATCTGTTAAGTCGACCGATAAAAGTATTTAATATTGATGAGAGAAAGCAATGAATAGAGCCAGGCATTTCTGTCAATCATTAATAGTGTGTCACGTAATTCCACAATAAAATGTGGGAATGATAGAAAACAGAATTTTACTTATTTTTAAGAATAATATCATAGAGTTAACTAATATATATGAAAAGTTTTAAAATTTTAGTTTTATATATATATCGAATAAAATTCTACCACTTTTTTCCATCTATCTACCATTCATACTAAATCCCACACTAAACAGACCCACATTTTGTAAGAGCATTTAGCCAACAGATGATGCAAGTTTGCCTTGAACTTCTTGCTCAGAGAGCAACTGCCTTGCCTTGTTGCATTTGCTGTAGCCCAGACAGTACATTGAGCATTAATCTGTAAAGGGAACTCTAGAGAACTACGTGAGCTGCTGGCTCCACGCATTTTGATATCTAATCTATAACCTTATATGGAATACAACAATTTATATACGCTAAGTTCGAATATAAAACGCAACGATTTATCTCTTTCGATTGCAGATACAACTGAAATTGATTTCGTGTGCCTACTCAATGTATATTATGTATTTTTTCCTTCTGTTTTATGGAGTATATATTTAATTGCTGAAGTGTTAGAGCCACAGCTTCACATAAATTTGCGAAGCGTCTGTTGTAAATTACAGTTGAAGCAGCAACTGGCACATAAATCTTTAGTCGCAACAACGATGGACAGTGTGAAAAGAATGCAGCTATGCAAAAGGACCCGCTGAGAGCGAGCAAGGGAAAGAGAGTGCGACAAATGCTAAAGCATTCACAACTCACATACCGAGGCCGAGACTCCGTTGCCCGCATTCTGGCCACTCGTAACCCCCATCTGGGACCACTTGAATTACGTACGCCACAAGTGAAGTAATGAGCAAGTTTTCCACAGTAGAAAGCAAAAAAAAAGGACATAAAGATGAAAATGAAAATGAGAGAGAGGAAGAGAGCGGAAAAAACAAAAGCAACAATTGCGTAAACGGCGAGGCGGAACCGGAAATAAATATTAAAGCTTAAGGCTATATAAATATATGTATGTATATTTTATATACAACAACTATATTTTCAAAAGTCTAACTAATAAATAAACTTTTGCCAAGTGCCCGCATTTTAAGCATGTGCAAAGCGTAACATTTCTCCTACTGGCTTCGCTGATAAACGATGCTAAGTAAATAAAAAATGCTGCGCAATTTATGTGGTCTCAAAAGTTTTATTATGCCAGCATCAATAAAAAAAGAGAAATTTAAAGAAAAAACAAAAACGAGAGAGAGAGAGAGAGAGAGAGAGAGTGAGAGAGCGGAGGCAATTGTGCTACCACTCTGATATATTTTGCCAATAACATGACAAAGTTGATGGCAAACAATTTAATGAACTTTTCTGTAATTTGGCCAAAAAGAGAATTAACTGAAAATGGAAGAGAAAAAAGTGGAATCGTTTGTTGGTCTGTAAGCACCAGCAATGGAGTTGAAGCAGCAAGCTCTTCAGTTTTGTTTTTATTAATTTTCAATTGAATTCAGTTTTATAGAACTTTTGTTCTTTTGTCCTGGAGCTTAAAGAAATAAATCTAATTTAACAACGATAATGGTTGCAGCTTTAAAAAGTCAATTTATTGCTCATTCTTTTCAATGCAATTCTCATAGATTTATGCTTACATTTAACATAAGCCGAGCGTCTCTTTGCGTCGATACGTTCTTGTTTTCTTTGTCATTTTAAATGATTTTTAATCTGCTTTTCTCTGTCTGCACTTTAATTCGTCCCATCTTTTTACTCAGAAGTTCTTTTTTGTCGGTTGCTCTTTATGTCGGTTGCTCTGACTCTTTTACGACTGTTACTTAAGCTTATCTGCTTGCAACTTCTTGGCTTTTGGTTAAAATGTCTTCATCCACTTGTGTTCTCTAGACTAAAAGTCTGTCTAGCAAGTTGTCATTCAGCTCTTTCTCTCTCTCTCTCTCTTTCTCTTTCACATTTAGCTATCATTGTCTTTCATCATTTCCAATTTGTCATGCTGTCTGCCTTTTAAAGACCTAATTTGTATTATTGAAGTTTTTTGCTCGCCCTGTTGCTCTCTCGATTTTTATTTCTATTCATTTTCCCCCCATATTTTCTCCATCACTTTTTCTCTATTTTTCACTTACTTTCCTCAGTTTGCCTCTCTCTGTTTCTCTATCTCTTCCTCTCGCTATTTTCTTTTCTTAATATCTCTCTCTCTCTCCCTATCATTCTCTTTGTTTTTCTCTTTCTCCCCCTCTTTTTCTCTTTCTAGATATCTGGCCCTCTCACTCTCTGTATGTCTTAACGATTGTCTACACTCTTTACTTCTTTCTCCCTTTCTACCTCTTCCTCCCTCTTTCTCTTTATCTATGTCTTTCTCTTTCTCTACTTCAATTGTCATTTGTCTTTATATCTGCCATATATGTGCAGGCATTTTTAATAAACATATGCTTTTCAGATCTTACACAGCATATTTAGCCATTATTTTTCTCAGTACTGTGCACTCCAGCAATAATAATAATAATAATAATATGATTGACTATAAACACAATTATAATTGAGCCATTGCCACAAGGCAATTTTATGGTCCATTTTACGACAGGTCTGGCAATGGCTTTGTTCATCTGATTCTGATTCCGCCTGAGGGTGGTTCCAGTTGCATTGTTTTGTTGTTGTCGTTGTCGTTGTTGTTGTTGTTGTGGCATGCTATGCCAGTTGAATTATTGAAATTGACTAGCAGCACTCAGTCAGCACAACACATACTCCACACAGCAGAGGATATGCGAAAGGATATGAGGAACGAATAACGAATAACAAAAACATTTCAAATCGAGTTTACGTACATCTCACACACTCTCTCCCCGTCTCACTCTTTCTCTCTCTCTCTCTCTCTCTCAGTCTCACTTTTTTTCTGTGGCACAGGTGTGTTGTGTTGAGATGCCAGACTAAATGAACTGCAAGTCAAACTAGTTAAGTGCGGCTGCCAGGCAACTGAGACTTCGTTGTAATCCGAGGCAAAATGGAAACTCGATTAAATTGCTTAAAGCCAAATTGAAGGCGGGTGCCATCCCAAAAGCCATCTCTAGTGAAATGCAAAGATATGCGGCATTAAAAAACAAGACAAGTGTCTGACAAGGAGTATGCTTGGTTAGTTTCATACCCTGTATTATGAGTACAAATTGACTTCAGATACTTTTTGCTGCTTCATTTTAGATGTATTTGTGGGTTACGTTGGAGATTCTTCAATAAATTTAAACGACTAACAAATACCCTTTAATTTTCTTTAAAATTGTCTGCATTCTCATTACTTTGCGTATCTAATACTTTGATATTCAATTTTAGAATGAGAAGGAAATACCTAAGCTAACCTCTTCCATTTAGACTTTCGTGATTAAAGAAGGATTATATTTTCATTTTCTCACAAGTTAACTTAGCTGATACCTTATCAGCAATATATCCTTTTTTCAATAGGAGGAGCTCAAAGAAAGTGTAAGCGATGCATGCTTACTAACTGTTGACTGTTGAGACAAGCCAACAACAGAAGCAGCAGCAGCAACAGCAGCAGAAACAACAATGTGCAAGCCAAATGGGGCATGCGGCACACACACACACACACACACACACACATACAGAGAGAGAGAGAGAGAGAGAGAGAGAGAGGAAGTCATACAGATGAGATTGGTATGCATATTGGCAAAGCAAATGTTGTGCTTGTATGCGGCAAGGCTATTGGAGCATGTCGAGGCGACACCAATGAGCTTTCCCTGCCACCTCCGTTCCATCCGCCGCTGCCGTCCTGCAACACTGTTGCTGCGTCCCGCTGCTCGCAGACAATCCGTCCCATTGTCGGGCGTCGCCAACAACATCGTCGTCGTCGTCATCTTTTCAGAGTGCTTAAGGGCTGCATAAAAGCATTTATTATTAGATTTGATTCAATTTTCTATTCACTTACGTTATGAAAATGTGGCGCTAGTCTTGACAAAGTTTACCCCACCCCATTATCTCACTCTCTCTCTCCCTCTCTCTCTCTCTCTTAGTCTCTCTGTGTGTGTGGCACTTAATTCACACAGCGGTAAATAAAAATCAATGCTCTGCTCTTTATAGCCAACAACGAGAGCAATCACATTATGTTTTATTTGCATAAAAGTCAATTGGGTTGCGGCGCAATGAAACATTTTTTAAATAATTGCTGTCCATAGACTTACAGCACAAACTGTGGCAACTAGATATACTCCTGCCTGTTCCGGGATCAGTTTAGTTGTTGTTTTCTGTTTGCTGCTCAGTTGAGCGACGCCGCTTTGGCGCACGCCCACTAAACAGCAAAGTTTTTTGGCCAACATAGACACAGAAAAAATACCAAAAATAAGCACAATTTTGAAGAATAAAATGTGAACGACTGATAAATACTCACTTTTGATTAAAGAACTAAAATTCGTAGAAAAAAAAAATGATTTGAATAAGAATCTACAACTCATACTACATCTACTTTCAATCAATATTCTGCTTCTTAAATATTGATAGAGATTCAATCATGCCATAACTCACAACAAAACCTATATACCCTGTTCAATTGCAACAGTATGAGCTAAAAAAAAAAAAGCAGCTAAGGGCGACATCCATAAACTGTAATCAAAAGCTATTATATCTGCTTGGCGCTGCCTTCAACGGACAACATCCTCCGTCCTCCAACAACCCCCACAGACGCCACAGCTGCCCCGCTTTTGTGTTTTTGGCAACAGTTTTTTTTTTTTTTTTTGTGTTCTTTTTGCGAGATAAATTCGGTAAATTCAATGGAAATTGTTGCCAAAAATCACAAGCTTACAAAATTTTAGTTTCCTCACTTATTATACCCTTTACTCAAGCTTTTTAAAGGGTAAAATGAACAGAATATATTTTAAAATTCCAAGTAATCAAAAATAACGTTTTAAGATCTTTTTCTTCTATTTGTTTTTCCGTGTCCCATTCCCACTATTTCTTTCGCACTCTATCCGTTTTTTGCAACTCTCTCTCTTTCTCTATTCTCTTTGCATGTATCTGCTCTTCTCCTTCTAATTCAGCTTATCCTCCGATATCTTCTTTTCCTTCTCCTTCTTCTTTTTTTCTTCCCTCCTTCTTCTTCCTGCTAATTTTCCTTTTCCTTTTTCTTCTTTTTTTCTTCCTTTCTTCTTCTTCCTGCACCTTTTTCTTCTTATACTTCTTCTCCCGTCTCTGCTTTTCACTCCATTTCACTTCCTTATTCTGTCTTTCTCACCAGCTCTTTCTTTTCTTCTATTTACTCCTTCTCAGTCACTTTATTATTGCTATCCCTCTCCGCCTCTGTATATCTCTCTTTCTTTTCCCTAATTCTATATCCTTCTACTTCCTCTCTTGTCCCTTCTTAGCTTCCACATTCCCTCCCTTTCACTTTCCCCTTCATTTATTTATCCATTAAGCTAGATCAACTTTTTCTCTTAATTTTGCTTTGCCAACACATTTCCTTTGATTAACTCAATTCAATTTAATGACTTAAGTTTCATTGTAATTTATTTATTGTAGAAATTTCATTTAAATATATACATATCTAAATTTCAATTATTTTAATGGATTTGCCTTTGACAATAATTACAATACGTTTGCCTAATGACTAATGTCAACAGCGGGCTTAATAATTCATTACCATATGCTGCACAGAGCTTTCGATGCCAGACCAAGGCATTGGCCAGACTTAAGTATTATTAAGTATTTTTGCGTGCATATGCATATTAAGCCATAAATATTAACAGCAGACAGTGTGGCGGGGGTAGGCGAGGAAAGAAACATATGGTAAATGGGCCGAAATTCTTCGAGACATTCGCATATGATGAGCTACGAGCTGGTCGCCATGGAATATGTATGTCCTTCACTGCTGGCAACTTGAACATTTGCCAAAAATTACAGTTATTACTGCAGACAGACGAACCGTAATGTCCACGTTCCTAGCCACGTTTCCCTCTGCTGCCCCCTCGAAGACGCATTGGAAATTTAATTCAATTGTTAGGCGGCAGGCACATAAATTCTGCAGTTTATTGCATCCGCAGTACGAAATGTTCACGTGGGGGCAGCGTGCGTGTGCGGGCGACACATTTGCCTTGACTGCAATTTTAATGAGGCAACAAAAATTTGTTACATTAGTTCGAATATTGGACTGGGCGTGGCTTTTCAGCAGACAAATGTACATATATATTACAGAATTTATAGCAATGAACATGCAGAATTTAGAGGGAATATTTTGAGGAGATTTATGAAATATTATATCCATATTATATTAATCCATTAAAAGTGGATAAAGATATTGAAACATGACTTGAAAGTTTAATTACATAGAATTTTTCGAAATATTTTGATCATTTCTACAGACACAGCCTCGTTTACTTGCTTGCTCTGTTCTCTCATTCTTGCACTACGTTTTTGAAATCCTATCACTCAATCATTCAGTCAGACAGTCTGACATATAGTGTCACACACACAATTGCATACAGGTTAACGAAAAGCGGAAGCGCTAACATCCGGCGAACTCTGAACTTGGACGCTATTGGCCTGACAACCAACAGTTTGACCTTTGGCCGCTGGCTTCGAGCAAAATTTTGTGATACACTTAATGCAAAAAGGTTCAAGCGCAATGTTTTATGTGTGCTGCATCCAGTGATAGCCAAAGTTATCCTCGCATTTCAAAGGGCTTTAAGTGAAGCGCTTAGCCTAAGTCGCCGGGCAAAACGAAGCGAACTATCATGGCGTTCGCAGTGCTGCAATTAGGACTTAAATGCAAAAGGTCCTTTCAGCCAGGACCTGCTCCCAGACAATCAAGCCAACAGTCCAAACAGTGAAAAACAAAAAAACAGAAAAAAGAAATGCTACAAAAAATCCAGAAAATATGAGAAACTCGCCAACTGCGCGTCGCGGCGTTTTTAATTGAAAAAGAAAATGAAAAACTAGCCGCGAGCTAAAAAAACATCAGACGCAGCTACGCGATGTGTATATATACAGGCTTAAATTAAAAAAGTCTATATGTATATACACTAAAAAGTGTGGAATGTGAAGCTGTGAAAGACATATAAAATAGTCTCATAGTGTAAAGTAGTTAAATCAATTTAGGGAAACAGACAGAGCAATAGTCATAACAAGACATTTGGAAACAGTTGCAAAGGAAGTTAAGAAAGGGTAGGAAGAGAGTATCTAATTATACAGACTAAAGTAGAAACATTTCTTCAATGTATTTGTCGTTTAACTATTGTTTATGAAATATATATTGCGAAGATAAATATATCTGAAACATATATTAATCAGTTCAACAATATTTGTATAATTTTATCATTTTATCGAAGCTTATTATCAATTAAAATATTTATTAATCCACTTAATAATATTTATGTAATGTTTCATATATTAACTAAGCTTCATAAATGCATCGGCTTTTTTTGTGAGTGTATTTAAAGGTAAAATAGCCCAAAAGTATTAATCATTTCGCATTTTCTTTTATGTGCCATTTGAAGTAAGCACTTGAGCACTTGGCGCGTTGCTTGTGCAGGTCATTTGGCAATTGGGTCACAATAGCAACAGCAGCAGAAGCAGCAGTAACTGTAAATGTTGCTGCTCTACCTATGTTAAACATTTAACTCTGTCAATTTAATTCGTTTACTAATTATAGCCATGCTTCGACTGAAATCAAACAGATGACAATTGCTATAAGGAGCACAAGAGCCTGAGCAGCCCGTTTCTCTTTGGACTTAGCTCTAACTATCTGTCTGTCTGTCTGTCTGCCTGGCCTGACTCTGTCGCACGTCTCAAGTGTCCGGCATCTGCAAAAATTTTCTTCTACATAATGAACACTTGACTGCTTTGGCTTATGGCTTTGGTTAGAGCTGAATTGCGGAAACACTTTGCCGCAACGCCAAGTCAAAACTCTTGAAAACTTGCCACCATTGAAAAGTTGGCCAAAACTGGGACGATTCAAATGGGAAAAACAAAATGCGGCATTGTGCTTTAAATTGATATGGAATTTGAAAATAAATTTACAAAAATATTATGAGATTTATGGGAAATTTTAATGAAAAACTTTGTTTATATTTGAGGTAATAAAAATAAGTTAAAAAATATAAATTTTATAAAAATGTTTTATTTTCGTTTTCATAATCATTTTTTCTATTCAACTTCATATACTAACAAAATTATTGAGAAATAGAAAACAATACAAAAAATCAATTTATTTTTAAATCCTTTTTGCATAAATGTTTACTGCATACAATTTATGCATATATACCTTTATTTATTTTGGGATTGCATCCTGTCTTTAATCTAATGCAAACTATTTTCAATTTAAATTCTTAACATTTTATGGCGTAGGCCAAATTAGACGCGCTGCGTACAAGATTTAAAGGCAATTGCTAACTTGTTGTTTTTTCTTCCACTCAAAGCGAAAGCAATGAAGAAGGTTAAGAGGCAGGCAGGCAAAGTGTAAGCGGCTTAGCAAGCGCTCTATTGCCATGCCTAACTTTTAACGTTTCGACGCCTAACACACACACACATACAGAAACTCAGCTCACTGGGCAGCTCAGTCTAGCCCCAAGCCAGAGTCGAAGCCTTACCTTGCCTTGCCTCGCCTTACCGTAGCTTGTGCGATATCACATACATATCTTACTTAACGTGCCTGCAAGACTTTTTTCATTAGGATAAGTCTATTTTATGCCAAACATACACCGAGCACACACACAGGCTCACACATGCACAATCGAACGTATATATAAATGTAGAAACACACTTGGAAGTTTTTTTATATACTCTGCAGCTATTGACAAAAAGGTGGAGTGGGCATAATCAACTCAGAGGGTATATGTCTAATAGAGGAAGAGGCGTGTTCGACTTAATTAGAGATATTTAATATTTCAGAAATTTATATAAAATAAAAAAGTGTGCAAATTTATATTAATATATATATAGTTATGGTCAACTATATAGCTCTACACTGCATACATTTTGACTACGATTTTTGTATATCTTCCGTACCTATTAGAAATCCTCTTCACACACAACTCAACTTCCCAAGTTCACGTAGGGTATCTATTTATCACTCACTCTCGCTGCTAGAGCACACCTGCTTGAGTTTTTTGTTTTTTTGTCGGTCTGGTTTCCTTTTTTGCCTTTTGCCGAAAATGTTTATTTGGTTTCTTATGTTATTTATTTTATGGCACCTTTTGCCATACTTTATTTTTTGTGCTATTTATTTCGGCTACAGTGAGGACGAAAACGAGAAGAGCTTCTACAACAACAACAACGACGACAACGCTGACGACGTCTGAGTCCTTGCGCCCTTTTGCCTCATCGATATAACAATATCCTTTTGATGTCATTTCCGCTTATGGCTTATTTTCAAAATGGCAGGTGTAAAGGTAATCGTTGATTGTAAGTGCCTGCCAGCCAACCAGCCAAGGATTTTACAGGCAAAATGTGCCATGTGCCATGTGTCATGTGTGTCTCTCGTCTCTCTCTCTCTGTGTGTGCGTGAGTGTGTTTTACTTTTTATGTCAATTCTCAATTATATTTCAATCATTTTTATTACATCAGCTAATGCCTAAAGAAGATTACTTTCTCTCATAAATAAGTTAGAAATTTAATTGGCAAAGCTTTTGCTTTATCTACAATCTGGCCAATGCTGTCACACGACACACCCATACACCCACATACCCTTACACCCACACCCCCTTCCATGCCCCCATCCTGTGTTCATTTCCGCTGCTTAATTAGTTGCTTAATAATTTGCATGCTGCGTGACAGGCGGCAACACAGAAGCCTTCAAATTTTGTGGACATTGTCCCTCAACTGATTTCAATTGATGATCGGGTTTTGTATTCTCGACTACAATGCCAATCAAGTTGAGGTGGCGTTTCAGCTTAATTTCCACCTGGAATACAAATTCACAATATTGCGTCAAATTTGGCTAAGCTGACAGCGAGTGTTTGCCAGATTGCGCATACGCACCATTAGCCAATGGACCATTGCGTCCCCACACTCCCCCCCCTCGATTACACAAGCGAAATGTGACACTTTCGCAATTATAATAAAGTAGACCGAACTGCTTATACTCTACATAAGGTATATGTATAGACCTGTATATATATGATTGCATTCAAGCCAAGAGATTGTAATTAAGAATTGTTAATTAGCATATAAATTGCGGCACCTACAGAAGCTGCGGTTGTTCACTAAATGGCTTTAACACCAGAAAGCCAAAAAAATGTTGTTTATCTTAATCACACATTATTTCCACAATAAAGAAACGTCAAACCTTTCTTTATTGTGGAAATAATGTGTGATTTAAATAAACAACAAAATGTTTCTTAATTTTTATGAGACAAGACAGAAACTTAAAAAGACAGCTATGCTTAGCACTAGGTCTACTAAATATTACCAATACTAACCGGAGGCATCTATAAAGATTTCAAATTTGATAACAATATAATTATGTAAATATATAAATATATGAATTAAGTTAACGGATACTTAATTCTTAATATTAATTGCTAATTAATAGTAATTGTTAGTCAATTTCCCATTTGCTTAGTTTGAGTTAGATTACAAATAAAAGTAAAAAAATCTTTATAAATTTTTAAGTCCCTATCTCATAGCACTTGTGTTAATATTGGAATGAACTGTTTTTAATAAAGATTTAAAATTTTAATTAACAGCTCTTCATCAAGTGTATTGCACGACGCAAGTAAATATCCGAGCATAAAACTCTTAGCTGGGCAATCTTTTAAAATGTTTGATAAACCCTCCACGCTCCCAAACCCATTCCTTCGCATATCATAAATTTGTGCAGAGTACATACTCCGAAAAGTCTCTATCTACAAAAAAAAAAACGATTTTTTTTACAAAATCTCAGACACACATCACTTTACTTATTGCTTCAAAAAACTAGTTTTAGCTTTCAATTTTTTTTGTTTTGTTTTAAGTTTAAGCTCTAAAGGCTCTTTTAAATTGTTTCATTTTTTTTTATTATTTATCTTTAGTCTTAAATATTTTGCATTATATTTTATGCATTCCCTCAACTTATATGCTAAACAAGCTAACTTTTGCAATAGCCACCAATTAAGCAACACTCATTTAGCTTTAGCTTAACCTCATGTTAAAGTGGCAGTTAATTTTTGACAAGCACTTAAGAAATCCAGCACACATAGGGTTAAGCTGGCTTGGCAGACGTGTGGGCGTTAAATAAAAACACATGTAGCACACTTTTTGGCGCAGCTGCGCGTTGCCAAGGTGCTGATTGCAATTACTTGTATGCGACAACAGGGCACCAGCCCGAAGGAGCTGGGTGCTGGAAGCTTGGAGCTGAGAGCTGGAAGCAGGGAAGGCAGCAGAGCAACGCAGTGAAGGTATTTTATTCGAGCCTGTTGGCTATAGGCCGACCACAGCACTGCGGCGTATACACACGCACACACATACACACACACGCACTGCTGTATGTGAAGCGTAGGAAACCAGCTGAATTGACATCAACTTCAACAACGTGTGAGAGCGAGGGCAATCGGCCATTAGCAGGCAGGCCAAAAGCAACAGGCAATATAAGCTGGGGGTCGGCTCAAATTGCGTGACTGTGCAACTGTTGATATATATACATACATACATATATGCACACATACATACATATATATTTATATGTAGGTATAATAAAAGTAATTAACAAGTGTTTGCCTTGCATGATGCGGAATTTCAGGCGTGGATAAGCAGCAAGCTATACGAATGCCGCCGCACAAATCTAATAAAAAAGCATAAAAATAAAATATATATATATTAAGCGTGTTTATATATAAATATAATAAGGAATAAAAGAGCAGTAAGAGCAGATAAAAAGTGTGCCGCCCACTTGAGCAAAAATCTCAATCGACAAATACTTTTGACAGCTCCGGATATTTGATGCCAAGAAACAAAACGTAAATTGAAAAGTTTTGCACTTAATACGGGTCCAATCCGATAAATATATATGTATATACATATATACATATACATGCATACATATATACACGTTTGTCTGTATGTGTGTTGAAATCAATTTGTGTGCATTTACTGAAAATTGAATTTCCAATAAGTATCGACGCGTGCACACATGTTGCTCACATGATTGAGTTTTTGCTGCATTGGTATGTGTGTGCGTGTGTGTGTTTGTGTACGAGTATGTGCGCGTGTGTGTGTGCTTTTTGCAGGTGTTCTTATTGCTGAAATGATTGTTCAGATGGCGCAACAAAAAATTTACATACACGTTAAATTGACAACGAGTGCGAGAGCAAATCGGAATCGCACTAATTGAGCAGCTGCTAGGATTTTCATTAGATCTAGGTTGCAGCATTTATATATATATAGAAGTGACATTATTATTAAGAAAAAAATTGAATCATCGAAGCGCATATTCAGATATGCATTTGAATCAATAGATCATCCGGAGAGGTATGGAAGCCAAAAATCGATTGAAGAACACTTCACTTATTTTAAAGTAAAGTTCTAAAATATTACAATAAAATTGTTTCTTACAAATAAAAGTATATTTGAGTCTAAGATCAGGCAAAAAATAGAGGATTAGAAGTTAGTCAAGTTGTTGTTTAGGCAACAAGTCAATATTTTGAAAACTTCTAATAAAACAATACGCTTCCAAGGAGTTACATATATGGAATTACATATATATGCAAATCAAACCATCCTATCCAATTGATATTGAGAATTTCTAGTAGTGAAAAGTAATCTTTCAAGTGTGGTAAACGAAATTTGTTATGAAATTAAAACTGTAGTCATTGACACATGAATACGAAACGTCGCTATGTAAATAGCCTTTTATTATGTTTTCTACTTAATGTATACAAATTAAACCTTAACTATAATTACTAGAAACACAGCTATATTTAAACAACTCAGAGTTAGAGGAGAAGTCGAATTGCTAGTCGGGCTTGCCTGACTAAAATAAAGCCTTAACGCTGATACGGACTGCTAAAGTCCATGATACTTGCACATATGAACACTTGCTTTGCATTTGCTAAATTATCGTTAAATAATTAATAATATTTAAATTTAACATATATCATATTTACATTAAACATTAAAAGTATAAATTTTACATTTTCGCTTAATATACTTAACTATTTTAATACTTACCAACAGTCAGAAGAAGAGGAGAAGCACCGCGCTGCACTGGACGACTGACCACCAGAAGATGAGGAATGCGACTGAAGCTGCGCTGCAGCAGGCTTGCCTTTATATAGGGCAGCGAGAGCTCCACTCAAGTCAAGCTCAACTCTTGAGCCTCTTTCTGAGTCAGTCTTCACACTCGATCATTAGGCGACCAATCAGAGCACATTCTGCTGCTGCTGCTGCTGCAAGAAGCAGCTCCTCTGATCTTCAGCTGCCTTTATATAGGGCAGCGACCAATCAGAGCACTTTCTGCTGCTGCTGCTGCCGTTGCTGCTGCAAGAATGTGCTCTTCTGATCTTCAGCTGCCTTTATATAGGGCAGCGAGACTACCACTCGAAGTCGAGCTCAACTGTTAAGTCTCTCTCTGCGTTAGCGTAAGCTAAACTCTCTATCAGTTAGCGATCAATCAGAGTATTTTCTGCTGCCTCTGCTGCATACATATGCAAACTAACATCCTTTCTTCAGTACCTTAACTCTTTTTCAGCTCTTCTTCTTTCTGTTCTATTGATTAAATTTTAAACCTCAAGCTCTAGGACTAGGATATACCCTGAGTCCTGTGTAGAGGCAAATATCAAATCATTCTACGCTCTTTTGAATCATGTATAAAAACAACATATACACAAACACACAAATGCACGCACGCACGACGGACGGACGGCCGGACGGACGGACAGACAGACAGGGCTACATCAACTCAGCTCGTCGTCGTGATCAAGAATATATAGACTTTGTGGGGTCTGTCACGCATCCTTCTGCCTGTTACATACATTTAACAAAACCATTACATCCTGATTTCTCATTTTCAATGGGTTCAAGGAATAAAAATGCGAGCTCAAGTTAGCTTCATACAATCAGTATAATTCAATACCTTTAACTTTATAATTTGAATTAAATCTTTTAATTCGAAAGGATCAGTTTTATCTATACACAAATTTCTTTTCTAATACATTGTTTGTATAGGTTATTGGTAAAATTCCATAAAAACATTTTTAGACAAATTCTTGTATCATTAATGTTTTAATTGATTTATAACATAATTGAGTAAATTATTGTTCTTCAGTGCATTGCTTTATCCGCCCTCTAGTTTCCTATAATACATTAATACAATATAATTTATATGCTCAATGATTTATTACCAATTATCAGAATTTTGATAAATACGACAGTTAACTTTCGTTTTATGTGCAATCTTTCTATACTAAACTCTGCAGGCAAAGCATTCTTACTCTCTTTTGCCTGTTTTATTCACTATGCAAACACTTTAAGAAATAAACGTAAAATTATGCTACGGCTGCACTAAATGTAGTTCGGAAATCTCTTTAATCGCTTACTTTTTTGCCCATTTGCCCATTTGCCATTTGCAGGGTATTAAAAACACGACAGCCGCCTTTTCTTCTTATTTTGTTGTTGTTGTTGTTACTTTTCGCAACAGCCACAACGAATAAACTTGAAAAACGGTTACTAGGTCAGTAACACCGACAGTTAAAGCCTTCGTCCCCACCAGCACTTTGCAGACTTGACGCGAGAGCACCAAACACAAGAGAGAGAGAGACGCTTTCATCCTCTCTCGGGCTTCGCCCTTTTTAGTACACTGAGAGGATAACGAAGAGATTTTGTAGCTTTGTCGCCCAGCTGGCTGGCTGTGCCGAGTTGTTCGTTTCGTGGATGCTGCCGACTCAGTCAGTAGACAGTCGTGCGTCGCGTCAAACAGGACGAGAATACGGCGGATGAAAATTGCGCACACCGAGACAGAACTCGCAGACGAAACCCGAAAATAAAATCCAACAACATAAAAAAAAAATCAAGTCTCCACGACACTCAACCCAACTGCTATCATCAGTTCAAAACGAGTGATAAAAAAAAAAAAAAAAAAAAAAAAAAAAAACAACAAAAAATTTTTGTGCGTTGCGTGTTTTTTAGTGCCCAACATTACGTGATAATAAAGAAGCGGCAATAATTTTTTGGGCCAACTTATGCAAATGTAAAAGTCGCTTAAGAGTCAATTTGCCCAAAAAGTCAAATAATTTCGTGCGCCGAGCCAAAAAGCCGGCAACAACTGTGCGTTACATGTGACTTCAAATAATAACTGCCAGCTAAAAAATAAGCAAAAAAAAATAGGAAAATAGAAAAGTAAATAAAATATATATATAAATGAAAATAAAATAAGAAATAAATAAATATATATACACACATATAAATTGCTGTTCAATATGTAAGTTATATCCAAGATTATTGCTTTGAATATATTTTATTATTTTTATCAGGCATTTTCATGAATTTTAATATATCGTGCGGTTTTTGAAATAAAATATGAAAATAGAAAAGTAAATAAAATATATATATAAATGAAAATAAAATAAGAAATAAATAAATATATATACATACATATAAATTGCTGTTCAATATGTAAGTTATATCCAAGATTATTGCTTTGAATATATTTTATTATTTTTATCAGGCAATTTCATGAATTTTAATATAACCTGCGGTTTTTTTCTGCGGAAACAAACTTGAGCTAGAGCTAAAAATTGCAAAAATTCAGCTCAAAACCTATCTAAAAATATTTTGTTATATATACATATATATTGGATTCTTTTTTTAGGAATCAAAATTTGGGCACATACATTTTAAGCAGCTCATTAAAATGCTAATGAGCGAGTTTTGCATATTGCTAGCATTTGGGCAGCACATTATATTTACTGCCCTAGTAACGAGGGAATTTGTAATTTTTAACACATAACTGGTTACGGATGTGAAGGATGTGGTACCGTATATTTATAGTTTATTTATATATTGATAAATATATGTATATAAAATATATAATATGAATTTGCAGTTGAGACGTTACGTAAATTTTAATATCAAGATTAATTTTATTATTATTCATATATTTATTTATAATTAAGTTGTTATCAATTCAGTGGATTGACTAACTAGCGTTGCTTAAGTCAGTTTACCTATTTATACAAAAAAAAAAAAATATATATATATATATATATATATTGTTGAGGAACCATTTGTCATTATTTAGCACATTTTTCATTATTTAGCACATTTTTCATTTTTTTAGTATATATGCAACCTTAATTGTTATCGGCGAATGAACAGCTGTATCAAGATCAATTATCGGTTAAGTCGATACAATTATGTTAGTATTGACACTAACCATACAACACATAGACTGGACATCGGAACAAAGTTGCTCGGAGCTCGGAATTTGTAGCGGGGCTCCCAGACAACTTCGTATTTGCTCGGCTCGGTTACTGGGGCTCCCGAAAAAAAAAATTGCGCGAAGCAGAATCATTCTGCTTTAACACATCGGCCGAGCAACAGCGGACGAAAATTGAAATTTGCTGTCATGCGATTCTATTTCTTTGCTGCTGAGTAAAGAGTATGCCGAATTCTCGAAAGCGTTTGCCATGCTCATGCAAAATGTTCGCTTTTTCATGCTTTTTTTTTACGCAGGGTATGAAAGCGTTGATGCGCTGAACAATATGATTTCACGACAAGCATGCACACATTCTTACAGTCCCTTACTGCATATGTGTGTATTCATGTGCCTATATGTGAAACTTGCTGCCTGTAGAATTTACAGTTGCTAGATCTTGTGGCCTGAGTATGGGATGGGATGGCTGAGGAAGTTTTGTATGTGTGAATGTGTGTGCATAGCACAAGCAGAAGCTCCCGAAAATTGTAAAATTTGTTCTTCAAGAGCTCGCATTTCTTCCCTACTGAGCAGGTATAGCACATTGATGAATGGGTTGACCGTGGCTCATGCGAAATGTTGAGACTTTTACTATTATTTGTGTGAAGGGTATGAAAGCGTTGGTGCGCTTAACGAATATGTTTTTGTAGTCGCTCTTGCTGCCTGTGGAACATTTGTATGCGAAAATGTGTGTTCATAGTACATGAGCATTGGCGTGCGCCTACCACGGGCTTTTAATTGCGTGAATGATTTTGCATTAGAATTGCAGAGGGAGTATTAAAGATCTTTTATTATTAATTAAGCGTTTTCTATTGTTACGAAATTAATTCATTAAATTATTAATATTATTACCAACCATTTTTTCTGTTTGCCAATAATAATTCTTATTAAAATTAAAACAAACTGATTATGAATTAATCTTCTATTTGGAAAACAAGGGTGGGCGGGGAAATCCATTTACTATCTAAAGTTGAAAGTTTTGAGCAAAAAGGTCTTTAATGCTTCTTTAATACTCCCTCTGCAATTCTAATGCAAAATCATTCACGCAATTAAAAGCCCGTGGTAGGCGCACGCCAATGCTCATGTACTATGAACACACATTTTCGCATACAAATGTTCCACAGGCAGCAAGAGCGACTACAAAAACATATTCGTTAAGCGCACCAACGCTTTCATACCCTTCACACAAATAATAGTAAAAGTCTCAACATTTCGCATGAGCCACGGTCAACCCATTCATCAATGTGCTATACCTGCTCAGTAGGGAAGAAATGCGAGCTCTTGAAGAACAAATTTTACAATTTTCGGGAGCTTCTGCTTGTGCTATGCACACACATTCACACATACAAAACTTCCTCAGCCATCCCATCCCATACTCAGGCCACAAGATCTAGCAACTGTAAATTCTACAGGCAGCAAGTTTCACATATAGGCACATGAATACACACATATGCAGTAAGGGACTGTAAGAATGTGTGCATGCTTGTCGTGAAATCATATTGTTCAGCGCATCAACGCTTTCATACCCTGCGTAAAAAAAAAGCATGAAAAAGCGAACATTTTGCATGAGCATGGCAAACGCTTTCGAGAATTCGGCATACTCTTTACTCAGCAGCAAAGAAATAGAATCGCATGACAGCAAATTTCAATTTTCGTCCGCTGTTGCTCGGCCGATGTGTTAAAGCAGAATGATTCTGCTTCGCGCAATTTTTTTTTTCGGGAGCCCCAGTAACCGAGCCGAGCAAATACGAAGTTGTCTGGGAGCCCCGCTACAAATTCCGAGCTCCGAGCAACTTTGTTCCGATGTCCAGTCTATGTGTTGTATGGTTAGTGGTATTGAGTAAGCAAACGAACGGACAAGTTGAGCGTAACAGCAATTGGCTGATATAGTTCAAATAAAATAAAGATATGTTTAATTATTCATCATATATATACTTATTTAATAGTCATATTCCTTACATACAATTTGATTCTATATTTTGTAATTCAAGTTAACTTAAAAAGTCTAGTCTAATTGTTTCTGATTTGAAATTTCTCTATAAATTACATTCTTTAATAAGACAGAATCTAAATGGGCTCTTAAAAACAAGCTATTTTTATACAAATGACACGCCTAGCCTACAATGAATTTGAATTTACTATTATCACTTATCAGATTATCACTTACATAAAACAACAATACATCCATGAGCAGACTAGAAAATAATTAATATAACTTCGCTATCATGCCATGAACATCGATTAGACTTACTATTGAATTGTCCTTCCATGCGAACTAAAACAAATAACTCATATTACATTACAGCTCATATATGCCACTATTATATAAAATTAGCTGGATCATTTAAACAAAAAATACTTTGTCGATTAATTAAAAACAAAAAATATTTTATTATTATAATTCTAATTTTATTATTATTATTTTTATTTATTTTTTTAACATAATTATTTTTATTTTATTTTGTATTCAAATATATACAAATAATTATATTTCAAAGGAGCTCTGTTCTCTCTCTCCCTCTCCTCTCCACCGTAGACCCTTATCAAAACAAACAAAGTAAAGTTTTTGATATGCAAACCCAAAAATTCCTTTGACAAATAGTTAAAACATGTATTCAACAATAATTAAATAAATAGAGCATATGCTAGATGAAAACCCACAGAGAAAGTTTTTCTGTTAGTTATCTGACATCAGGAGATGTGGAAAAAAATCGTTTTGTACCATCTTTTTTAATTTTTGTAAGATAGATTTAAAAGCGCCTGTGATTTAGGAGCAGCTGATAGCTATCACCGAGCATGAGCGTAGGTGCAAGTGATGGGGGTCAGTAACAAAAGGTCGCCAACAGCCAGCAGCGAACAGCAGCAGCTGCTGCTAAATGTGGCAAGTGGCGAATGAATGGAAGTCGAGTTTAAAGTCCAAAAGAGTAAAAAGTAATTAGCAACTCGCTACAAAATAATTATTTAATTAACAAAAGTGGACGCTGTAAGGCAAGTAAGCATGCAGCGACCCCAAACGCCAAGCAGACAAACAGTCTATCTGCTCGCCTACCCACAGCCTCCGCTCGTCGAGCCTAGTCAAGAATCCTTGGCATTCTTTTAGTCTAAATGTTCATTCATTCGTTTTATTTATCTAAGTTTATTTTTTTTTATTTTTATTTTATTTTATTCTATTTTGTTTGCCTTCTGAAATAGAGCCGGTTCGTGACGTGCAACTTTTAGGCCTCTAATTTAAATTTAATTAAGTGGCCCAGCTCCCGCTCCAGCTCCGACTGCGATTCCAACTCTGGTTCCGACTCCCATTCGACGTTAGTTTTACAGTCATTATAATGAATAAAGTTCCAAGTGCTTAAACAGTCAACGAGTCTGCGGCTCTGCTTATGAATATAAAGCGTCTGTTAATCTATTTTCCAAAAGGTCCATTAAAGCACACTCATTACTGCTCGCTCCACTCACTCTCAACCACAGGCTAAAGAGTTCTCTATTAAATATTTGACTAATTATCAAATTCAATTGCAAGTTGGTTTTATGTTATTCTAATGGGTATAAATGTTTATATATGTATATATATATATATATACATTCTTTATATCTATTAGCTCAGACTATCGTAGATCTATAAAAGTTACAAGTCTTCATAAAACTGTGGAAATGTGTCATAAAAAGTCCTAATAGCAAACTAAGTCGTGTCGAAGATATAATGTTGTTTAAGTGGATAACTGTTTTGTTGGGCAATTTATGACTAAATATACTGACATAGTATATGTATGTAAGAGCTATGCTAAGCTGGAGTTACTCATATAGGGAGAGAGCATATCAAAGTATTTAAGAAAAGTTTATTCAAATATTTATAAATATTCAATATACGTCAAATTTTCAAGTGTTTAAAGGATATTGATCAAATATGCAAAAAGCATTTACTATTTTACTAAACATTATAATCTTAATCTGTTTATATTTTTGAAATTATCCAACTATTGCTTATTACACAGCATTAAAAACACACGATTAACTCAACTGTTAAATCAGCTTAATTTAATATTACATATTCTATTATACAACATCTATTCTATAATATGTATTATATAAAACATATTTATATATATTTTTTTTTTATATCAACAGTATATGCTCGAAGCCGTTAGCAAATTTTCACAACTATATGATACTTTTCCAGCACAAAAAAAAACAACAACAACAAAATTATATATGCTTACAGCTTACGAAAAAAAGGCCTTTCATTAAAAGCTCTGCCCAAGCTACTTTTTTTTGACAATGTGGCCGAAATAAGCGGCTTAAAATACAATTTAACCAGAAATGTTTAAAGAGACCAAAAAAGTAAAATAAGTGTGACCGTATTTAAGTGTGAGTTGCTGCATAAAAAGAGTTTAGTGCATATTAAAAGCTGATTCTAGCAGCTGGCCGGTCAGTCGTTTTAAATAATTAAAAAGTTGAAAGAATAATAAAAACGAAAGACATTCAAAGTAAGCGCAAAATCAGCAGGAAAACAGGCAGTCACCCATAAGGATAACGACAGGACACACTGTACACACACACACAGAGGTTGGGAGTTGACATACTAACAATCGGTGCAACAACAACAACAATGGGAACAGCTTTAAGGGCAACACACCTGAGCGCAGCATTGACAGAGGCTTGCCAGATAGGCCAGAGGATTCAAGCAACGCTGCCAGATAGTCGCATGTGTGTGGGTGTGTATGTGTGCACATATTTACATACAGTTCACTAAACAAACACGCACACAGACAGCCAGAGTGAGAGAGAGAGAGAGAGAGAGAGAGAATGCAAAGCCGCGAACAAACTTGGACGTAGCTTGAGACTAGAGGGTTTTGGGCGGGTCGCGCTTGACAGTGGGCGGACGGGTTTTGACAATGGGCTCTCATAAATGTGAGCATCTGAGCAGGGCAAAATGGATGGGAGTGCTGCCTCAACACTGGCGAGCAGAGGGTGCCAAAGACACGTGCTGCGTAAAGCGTGACAGCGTGAAATGCCCTCTGTATGTGTGCGTGTGTGTGTGTGTGTGTAGACAGCTCACATAGAAAATAAATTCAAATTAAGCAGCTTAAAATGTGTGCCAAAGCCGGGCAATCAACTTAAGGCCCAATAAATGGAGCAAATGTATCCAAAATAAGCTCCAAACGAGAAATCAATAGAAAGGCGAGGGCGACAGGGTATACATATTTTAAAATGCTAAAAAGAACTCGAAAATGATTAAAGCTTAAGCTGCAGAGGAATGCTATTTATAGATTATATATTTATATATTATATATTTGATAAAGTTGATGATGACAATGTATTTTACAGTATGGAATGATATTTGCCTCAGATGATTTTAGACTGATTGATTATACTATTGATAAATACTAAATAAAATACTCAAAGATTTTTCTAGTTCAAAGGTTATTAATTTTTATATAGATGTATACAAAACAAAACTTATCGAATTAAAATCCGAGTTTCCATTTAAAAGGACCTATTCACTTGACCCGCACTGTATTAATAATAAATCCCTTATGCTACTTGCCAAATAAATGCATGAATAGAATCATAAATAAAGTTTTACATAATTAATATCAATTTTATTTCCGTTGCAAATAAACAATAATTAACCAAATACAATTTTGTTCTCATTACCTATTTTCATATATTTAGAGCGCAACAACAATTTACATAAATGTCAATATTATTATTAAAATGTTGCACTAAGCCCACATCGATCATCGATTGCTAATTGTCAACAGAGTGAAAAATACAAATAACGCAAATGCCCAACTGAGTGCAACAAAAATGCTCAAAATGCCGTCAACGGCAGCCAAAACCAACAAATAATTGAAGTAAACAACAATCACGACTACAACAACCACTGCAGCAACAACAACAACAGAAACTCTAACAACAACAACAATAGCAGAATGCGCATTAGCAAGAAATCCAACAACTGGCTTTGGCCTGGCTGCTTTGCCCTATGGCTAATATGTACCACGGTCAATGGTCAGCCATCGTTAACCGAGAAAATACCGTTAGGTAAGTGGATGAGTGGGCGGCGCAGTGGGTGGGTAACCTAAGACCAATTGGTAATTGATGGGCACGTTCTGTTAGACCAGATCGCAGCAGTTGCTGCCTGTTGCAGGCAGCTGCAGCTTTGGCTTGCCTTGTTGGCCATTTGGGTAAACTGAAACGGCAAACGCTTATTAACTTGCACAAAATTCTCTCCAAATTGGCCAAGACAGGGCCAACAACAACGACAGCGACAACTGGCAACCAGCTAACGAAGCCTGCCAAGTTTTTTGCGCAAATAAAATTCAAGCGCAAAACCAATTACAAACTTTAAAGTGCTCTCCTCTCTTACCTAATTGACAATCTCAACAGTAGCCATTGACTAGCAAAGCATGTTCTTGCCGTTCTTACCGTTCTTACTTTTATTTTGCTTGGCAACAGGTGCAATCTTCGAACAGGGCACGGATGAGGTGCAGTCAGCCTTTAAGTACGCCATGCTCAATCATAATTTGAATGTCTCTTCGCGTCGCTTCGAGCTGCAGGCTTATGTCGACGTCATCAATACAGCGGATGCCTTCAAATTGTCGCGACTGAGTGAGTAGCTTAGTAGTTAAATACCCTGTAGTTTTGTAAGCGCATGCAAGTTAGAAACTTAAGCAAAAGATGTTTAGTATATTTCTTTTAATTATATATATAATGTTAACCTAAATTTTTACAAAAATCGTGGTATGTTATTGAATAAAATTTTTATACAAATTAAATTTTATTTTAAATTAAAATTTTTTAAATGAATAAATTTTTCATATTAGAACTAAGATTTGTATTATGTTAAAAAAAAATTAAATACATTAATATGATTATTCTTTTAATAACTTTTTTTATCATAAATTTTATGTTATTTACTTATGTAAAATATTTTGTAAGAATTTTATTTCATTTTTTTCTTTATAACTTTGTATAAATATACATTCTACTTTCAGAAACATTGTATTTTATTTGATGAAATTTTAAATAAAATATATTTATATATGTATATGTATATAAATGTTTTAATTGATTTAAGTTTCAATTATAAAAATTAAAAAAATATATATAAATTCTGACGAGACTCTAAAATTATCTATTTATAACATTCTATTCTATTCATATTCTGACGAGACTCTGAAATTATATATTTATAACATTCTATTCTATTCATTCTACAAATTCTCTTATTCTCTATACATAAATAATTCTACCTTTGCACACCTGCCTCAATAGTTATTGCTTATAAAGCATTTAAATACTTTCGAAACATTCAGCACACAAGCATTTTAATTTATTATGAATGTAGCACGCCATCAAAAAGCAACACAATTTGTAAACATTTTGTGGGAAACTAGTTAAAAAGCAAATAAAATCTCATCAGTAACTAATTTTTGGCATAGTTTTTGCCACATATCAGAGATAAAGTTTAACTATCTTTTTTCTATGTATTTTATATTTATTCCCAAACAGTTTGTAATCAGTTCTCACGGGGCGTTTACTCTATGCTGGGCGCCGTTTCGCCCGACTCCTTTGATACGCTACACTCCTACTCGAATACGTTTCAGATGCCCTTTGTGACGCCCTGGTTTCCGGAGAAGGTAAGCAGCGTTAAGGCCTAATAAATATTAAAGTGCACCGGTTTGCCTGACGGTTTGCCTATTTTAATATGAAATATTAATCATACGCAACGTTGACTGCCCTTAAATTGCTAACCTTGAAATCGTGTGCAAAACTTTCCAAAAACAACCAAAAACAAAAAACCAACACAAACACAATTTATGAGGGGCTTCCAAATCATAATCATAAATATACAGGGCTCAGAGTCTCTTTTTTGCCATAATGATGCTCTCTATGGCGCTCTTTAAAAATTTATAAGCAAACAAGCTCTATAAATCAGTGAGCCAAATGCCCAAAACGAGCCAAACGAAACAATGGGCCCCGCCAACAGGACTCAATAATGATTCATGTTTACTAACTTGGCATGTTCCCTCTCACTCGCTCACGCACACTATCTCTTTCCTTTTGTATGTCTGTATGTATGACCGCTGTTTTCCATAATTTGCGCGTTTTTAGGTGCTTACGCCATCGTCTGGCTTCCTGGACTTTGCCCTCAGCATGCGCCCGGATTACCATCAGGCAATCATTGATACAATACAGTTTTATGGCTGGCGCAAAATAATTTATCTCTACGATTCCCACGATGGTGAGTACAATAAACCATATATATATATATGTATATTTATATTATATACCTTTGCATTTGCCTACACTAGTAAAAATCAGTGCACAAAAGTTTATAAAATATTGAAAAATATAATTTGTACATCAATTTCAAGCTCAATTTGTAAGTTTTAATGCTTCGTTTTCCATTAGCTCATCTGTAATCAAACAACTTGATGTAATTTTCTTCGAGTGTATGCATAACTAATATAGTGTAAGATTGAGCTACAAGTTGCCCAGTTTCCGGCCATGCTCAGGGGAGTCAATCATCTTTCATTATGAGAGATGAGTTTTATGCAAACGGTCTCAGTTCCTCTCCCTTTCTTTCCCTCTCTCTCTCTCTCTTTTTCTATCTGTCTGCTCGTCTCACTTTCGTTAAATCGCTCAATTTGCTTTGTAATAAGTTTTTGCGAGGATTTTCCATTTAGCCAGTTTATAAATAAAACTTAATGACACAGCCGTCTGCACTGACAGCCAATTGGCTTATATGGCTGTTGGATAAACATATATACAGCCGGCCAGACAGACATCCGATTTATATAGATATTGTTGATAGAGTGACAGACTGGGCCAGACGCTGGCAAACAATGCTGCTTGGTCAACTGGCGGACGTCTGCATTATTATTATTAATGAATGCCACGTGAAAATCTTTTTTATGGCACTCAATCAATTTAACCGCGGCGAGTGTTAACGTTCATTCACTGTCTATATCTACCAATCTCTCTTGCTTACTCTCTCTCTCTCTCTCTCTTTCTTTTTCTGTCAGCGTCTGCTTCTGCCTGTCTGTGTGCGCTTCAAGGCTTTCTGTTTGTTTTAAGTTGTTTGTATAGGCTGCCATAGTTTAAGACTGGCACTCAATCAAATTTCAAGCATAGCAAACATTCATGATTTCTTGCACAGGTGTGAGATATGAATATCTAACTGAATACTCATTTGTTTCCCCCTTGAGATTTCGATTGTTTGCCAAGCAAATATTTGCGTATTAAAACACTCAATAGAAGGCTAACAAAGCATACAGGGCATAAAGTAAACTGAAAAAACTCTGAAGAGTTAAGATATTGCAGATACACTTTGTTTATATTTATATTCAAGAGAATAAACGATTAGTGTAAACTACTTGAGTTATAAATAAATTAAAATAAATTATTATAATCAGTATATATGTGTGGATTACTAGAGCTGTTGTGCAGCTCTTTAGCTCCATATTCAATTCTATGCAATGGGCAGTCTGAATTACCGCCTCAATTGACATGCTGAAATGCAACAGTTTTCATAAATAAATAATTAATAGGTTAATTAAATCTCAACGTTTAATGCAAAAACAATTTTTTTTTTTAATTAACAAACCACACACACTTAATTTAGTTTAACATTTGCTATATTGTGATTGTTTTTATTATAATCAAAAACTGTTTTGTTGTTTCAACTTTGCCTGCCATTTACTCGCATATATACACAAATATGTATTATATATATTAGGAAATGGAAACAAAGTGTAACAGATAAAGTTTTTGTTTTTAATGAAAAATATTTCAATCAATTAAATAAATCATGGTTAAATGCATTTACTGAATGTATCTCTTATTTATCAAGAAAAAAAATGTTTTTTTTTTATTTATTTTTATTTTTCTATTTCTATAAAGCGCCAATTTCAAATATATATATATATATATATATATATTTTTTTTTTTTTTTTTTTTTTTTTTTTTTTTTTAGCTTACTTTGGACTTATTTATTAAGTGTAGAATCTGTACAATCATAATTTAGTACCTTAACAACACAATTGAATAAAAGTTTAATTTGGACCAAACCTCGATTATAGTACGAGGAATTCAATGAAGGTTGTATCACTGACTTTGAATCGTCTTGGCAAAACCTTGCCGTTTGAGTCTTCTTAGAGGTCTGGCAGGAAGGAGACCTCTGGCGAGTAGGCTGCGGTGTCTCAGCAATCTTTCGCTGTACCTGCTTGTATGTCTTCCAATTTGCTCTTCTATTGTAAGTAGTTTGAGGTCTCTATGGAGTGTAGTACCGCGTACATACCAAGGGCAGTTAGTTATTTGTCTTAGCACCCGATTCTGCAAAACCTGTATCCGTTTGTAGTTGGATTTGGCTGCAATCCCCCAGATCTGCACTCCATAGAGCCATATCGGCAGAATACAGTGCACGTAGACAGCTCTTTTGCATCTCAGCGGCAACTTGAGCCATTTCAGTTGTTGCAGTCTGTGGCGACATTTTTTAACCGCAGTTTTTAGATATAAAAACAAATGTTTTTTTTTTTTTCGTAATTTTCTTGCTGGTATTCTATTCTATTCAAAACGCGAACAACTTTTTATTTGTCAACTTTTCATTTCGTTTGAATTTCGTCTAATGTATCACAAATATCTTGATGAACACAACTGTATATATTAAAATATTATTCTCAACTTCTCTTCAGTCCTCTTATTGTGGCCTTCGCATCTCTATTGTGTCAAATTTTGACCCTCATATATATGTGTCTCAAAATTGAGATTTCGTTTGTGGGCCAAAGGCAACGCCTTTCATTTTTTCCCGCTTTTTTGTGCTTTCCACAATAATTGTAGCTCTTCAGTTTATGGGCATGTTTACACAGGCTGCCAGGCTGCCACTGGGAGCTGGATTTAAGCAGGGTATTGGAATATGCTCATCGGCTGGCTACTTGGCACGTAACGACGTAGCAAGTTAACGGCTTTTGTTTTTGGCCAGCCTCGCATCTGTGTGGCATGTGTGGCGCGCTGGCAACTGTTCTTATAAGAAAAGCCTTCCTTTTCGTTCTGCCTCTTTTGTGTCAGTGTGTGTGCGTGTGTGTAGTGTCTGTGTGCGTGTGTTTATTTGTGCCACGCAAAACGAGTTTATTACACAGAAATTGGGGAAACATTTTTCGCCTAGTGACCCACCCAGCCCAAGAAAAAGCCAAAAAAAAAAAAAAACAAACTATTTATGGCTATTGGCAGCGCTAAAGCAATCACCACAACAACAACAAATACTAATAGTCACTATATGGTAGTTCACCCACAATATTTTCTATATGCTCTTTATATATATCTTTCTAGTGTTTTTTCTTCTTCTTTTTGCCCATTTTCCCATTTTTGTTTTCGGGCATCGCGCCCTAATTCATGCGTATATGCCTGCCAGCTTATGGGTTTATTGTCGCTTGTATTTACGACTTCGACTTGCGAAATTGGCGTACACCCATTTTAATTTTGGGACTATAAGATTATGGCTTTTGTATTGTAAGTCTACGAATCCATGGAGAGCTGGCGCATGTTGTGCCCGCAGCTAGTAGTTGGACAAGTATATATTCCCCAAGGTCTGCGCCCTCTTGAGATATTTCTGCTTGGTTTTCTTTTCTTATTACAATTTGTTTTAGAACATATCACAATCACATTTAAGTTGGAAATAAAAGAAATTTTACAAAAATATATATATATCTTTGGTAATGAATAGGTAATTCGTATTAAAAAAAAGAACTTGTAAACTAAAAAAAATATTTTTAAAACAATTTTTAAAGAGTCTTAAAGGCAAACCTTGAAAAAAGTTGCATTGACTTAATACAGTTCAGCTTTGATAGTGTTTAAAACTCTCTTAGAGCTATACATATAGATAATCTAACCCATTTTCCTATATATATATACTATACAGTCTCTGCCAAAAGTAAACAGCAAACAATTTCCATGCATTTCCTTTATTTTAATAGCATAAATTTCTCAATAAACAAAAAATTCTACAAAATCAATAAACTTTTATCAAGAAATTTAAACTACCTAAATTTATTCATATTTCAATAAAGTTTCTTTTATTTTCCTTAGAATTCATTTTTAGCCCACAACAAAGACGTTTATTTCTTTTTTGCCAATATATATTTATTTTTGTCATTTTGTATTCACATTTCGTGTGCAAAACGAAAATGTAATATATTCGAGTATCTGATCTAATATTACACAGTTTCTCTGTTATTTGAATACAAAAATCCCAATAAGCCAAATCAAAGATAAATGTATATATATACAATATATTAAATATATATGTATATATACATACATACATATATAGATGTTCAGTTGATATTGAATGTATACAATCAAGTGTCTGTAATGAAAGTAAATGTCTCACTTATTTTTAAGCACACTCTCTCATAATATATGTAGGTGTCTATGCGTATATTCGTATGTATTATTCTCATGTTTCCTCCACATCGAGAGAGCAGCATCAGCAGGAGGTGGTAATGAAAGAATGACTCCTGTCCGAACGTAGGCATCTCAACTGATTGTTGTTACGAAAATTTATTACGCAGGCGACAGAGAAAGGACCACAGTTGAGAAGCATTTGCATTTATCGCCTGGTTAGCAAAGGATATATACGAAACTTTTGTCATCTCATCTGCCTTCCAGTCGAATAATGAGTTCTGCTCTCTATGCGGTTCTCTACTCTCTCTCTCTCTCTCTGTCTGTCTCTATAAATATTTTATTAAACATCCGACCGAACAACAGGTACTAAAAATCCTTGCTTAAATCCTTAAAACTGGATGGCTAATCAATTCCATAGACAAGTGCAGATTTATGCAAATGCTTTTATTTATCGATTGATTGTCAATGATTGGCTTTGATTGCTTTTAAATATTAGAGAAGGCCGCAAAATCAAATCAATGCAATTCTATTTGAATATCCTGTAGAGGGAAGACTGCACAGAATGGGTATTTTGATTTGTGGCGAATCCTATATCATTCAAGTTACAGATGTTCCTCATATATTATATACTATTATATTATATACTAGAGTACAGCATACCCTCTTTTGTACAGGGTATATTCTACAATAATAATTCATCTAAAATATATTTTACACTATAACAGCAAAGTTCATATTAGCTTTCGCACGTTGTTCGATTTTGTATATCCTAGAGTACATATTTGAAACTGGGTATGCTCGACTTGGGTACCAGTATGTAACAGCTGTTGATTTATCGATCATTGACGTAATTATCATCTATTAAACTTTTTATATACCCTGTAGCTAAAAACGCAGTAAAGTAGGTATGTCGAATGTTTCATATCGTTTGTAACAACCAGAAAATCAACTTTGAACTACAAATTGGTAGCAAAAGCTCTTGGTATACCCTAGTATATTCTTGATCCACTTCTTGATGAGTGGCAATACTTATAGTCTAGTATACTCTATAGTAAAGAAAGCCAAAAGTTTGCTGGGTATTCTACATTACAGAACATTTTATTGATATATTCGACCTACGACCCCAGAGTCTTATATACCCCAACTACCCTATACTAAATTCATTTATTTTCCTCGAGTTCTTTATTCCATTCTCATCATTCGAAACGTGTGCATAAAAATCAGAAACAAATCTGATTGCAGGCACCATCATGAATAATAATAAGGAAATGCGTATGCTTACGCATTGTCCTTTGGCTAGAAAATGATATAATAATAAAAATCGGAAAAATCTGGGAAAAAAATCGGTGAAAATTTCCATAAACTGCGTGGAAAGGATTCGATCAGAAGTCAGGGCTGGCATAAGCTTCCAAGCTTGTTAGCCATTAATTTAACCGTAATGGGCTTTTACAGCGATTTCACTTTCATGTTATTTGATACATTTTTGAAGCCGCCTGCTGCCAGCAAAGCCATTGCGAACATATGCGCATACGGCCGAGTCCTGCTCAGGCACTGCCACGCCCACACTTTCAAAGTAATTAAACCAAACAAAGTTTCTGATAACAACACACAACAACAAGGCGAACAACTGAAGGCCATAACAAGCAGCCAAGTCGAAACGGTTGGGGGCTGGCTGTTCCGCTTTAAGAGTTAAGCATCTAAGACGTTCTTTAAGGCTAGTTGCTCTTTTTAAGGAGTTTAAAGAGATATGTCTCTAGGAGACATTCAGATATCGAGCAGTTGCTATGGTGCAGCTAAACAAATATAAAGAAAGCATAATTGAAAAAGGTGAGTTTGGAATTCAGAGGCGCTTAAAGAAAATGAAATCAAATAAACAAAAATAATTTAAATCGTATTTCATTTCTGTATTTCATTTATTTATTTTATTTATTCTAAATTTTTTAGATTCTTATTAAAATACATTTATATATATTTTACTTTTTACTTTTTTAGCAAATTATATTATGTTTCAAAGCATGGAAATGCTTTGAATACAAATTTATGTCTAGACAAAATCAAAGCTAAAGCGATTGAAATCGGGTGCAACTGACTGTTTAATACACGTTCCGGGTCTAAGATCAGGGTATCAAGTAGTATATGTTCCAAAGTTGTAATTGATTTTGCACATATAAAACCATGGGTGATTTTCCAATGTATCACACCCCTAGAGCAGGAATCAGACAAATCTTAACACTATACTTCACATTGTTTGTAGTTTTAAATTCTTGATTTTATAATAACAGATAAAGGGAGACGAAATCGATATATCCTTTTCACTCTTCAGTTCACGTCAAACCGAAACAAACTTTGTACAAAACCAATATACTCTATTTGCTTCATATGAAAGCATCAAAAGTAAAAGTATCTGCAACATTTGCTAGATTAAATACATCAAAGCAATCTTAATTATATATAAATGTATGTGAATGTATGTATATATATATATATATATATATACCTATATATATCTGTATATATATATGTATATACATATCAGATATGCTAGGAGTTCAGGCCTGGTAAATTGTCTACACAGAAACTTGCTTATAATAATTCCATTATCTTTCTCATTTGTTAGGGCATAAAATATGTAAGCAAATGTTTTGCTTGTTAGTGTGTTTTATAGAGCCTAGCTGTAGCTAAGTGTGGGCGTGTGACTGTGCATGTGTGAATGTGTGCGTGTGTGTGTGTGTGTCTGAGTGTCACTACCGATGGGAGGAAAACTTCATTTCCGCAAAACTAACTTTTGTTTAACATAACAAATTGTCTTGTTTACTTTTCGCATGTGAGTGGAAAATAGACAAGCAGCAAATAAACAAGAGTCAGGATATGACAGTCTCTGCTGCATTTGCATAGCCACACACACAGTAGACACACACACACACACACACACACACACTCAAGATTAAGGAAGAGAAACAGAGACAGGGACAGCAGGAGATATATATCTATAATAGATATTTGTTGGCTTTAAAAAAAAAGTCCATTTCATTGAATTTGCCATTGTGAATTTGGTGCATCAACAAAATAATTGAATTTGCTTCAAGATGGCCATAAAAAAATAAATATAATTGTAAATTAAATTAGCAACATAAATAAAAACGAACAACGGGCATAAAACAATGCGACAGGCCACAGGCCGAAAAAAATAACAATAAACACAAAACGGAAATACGCACAGGCCAAAATACTTAAGAAGAAGCAGGAAAAAAGAAATATATGAAAATTGGAAAATAAGATACATGGAAGCTGGAATACCCTTTATAAATAGAGAAATACTGAAGCATATATAAGAATTGGAAAATTGAAGCTAGAGACTCTAAATATATTAATAAATAAACTAAAATTTTAAAATATTTAAGAACCAGATAAAATAATATATATGCTGAAATATATTTTCTCTCCTGATGAATTTCTGCAAATGTTTCACAAAATGGGAATACCCCAAACGAAACAAGAAAAGAACAAAAGCAACGAGAACAAAGCATAAAACAAAAATAAGAATCAAGACAGAAGCCAATTTCAAGCCATCAATTCGGGTACAAACATATTATAGCGAATCAGAGAAGTTTCGATGGGCGAGGGGGCGTGGCAGTCGCAAATGTTTTCATATCAAAAATGAAATAAAACAAAAGCCCAACAGTCGCAGCCAGCACACAGTACGCTACTCAATTACACTCTCAATATTCGCACACACAGAGACACACACACACACACACGCACACTCACACACATACACACATGGAAATCCAAACGACAAATCTCAAATCGAAAAACACAAAAACCCAAAACTCAAATCCAAAGGCGAACCAAGCGTAAGGACTATAGAAAATACTAAAGAGAGCGACAGGGGGCGTGGCAGGGCAGAAGCCGATTGACTTTGGAGTGGGCTATAGACAGATAGAAGTGGGACTGTATGCGTGTGCGAGTGTGTGAGAGTGTGTGTGTGTGTGTGTGCGTGTGTGTGTGGCCAAATGAAATTGTATAAAAGGCAAAGCGCAAAATTTATGGCACTAAAACAGCGCAAAAAATTGGTTCTTCGACTGAAGTACGAATTAACTGAGCGGAAGTAATCGACTAGCAGATATCCTGTATTAAGGCATATATAGGTGAGCTTTTGATTTATACCCTGCAAATTACATATATTTGGGCATATAAATGGAGTGTAATAAATTATAAAGATACACTTCAAATACAGACTGACTCACAGATACCCTTTGTCTGCATAAATTGATTAATTGAAGTGCTATAGTTAACTATTTAAGCATTGTCAAGGCTCTGTAAGTGTTTTTAAGATAATAAATATGACTGACAAAGAAATACCCTATAATCACATAAACATGTACATATATGAATAATAGAAAGAGAGTTAGCCCTTATTCTGGGCAAGCATTGTCAAGGTATTTTAAGTGTTCTTAGACAAGCATTTAAAATGACTGACTAAAAAATACCCTTTAGTCTACCTTACAGTCTATGTTTACAGTATATACAAAATTGTATCACGGTTATTTTATAATAATACAATACTTGACCATTAGATACCCTGTAATTTGTAATATTTCTCTTAAAAATCAATTGCTTAACATGTCAGCCATCAACTCATACCCCATGCTCGCCACATGCAGGGTATACGCCTGCTTCATCCATTGGCATCGGCACAGGATATATGTATATAGTGTAAATCAAAACAACAACAAATTGGATACGTATAGGAGTTAGAGAGAGTGAGAGTGCGTGTGTGTGTGTGTGTGTGCACTTTTGCCGTGAGCATCGGCAGCCGCCTTAATGGGCGTGTCAGCCGTAACGCTCAATGGAATAGAGTCAGAGGCATGTGCCATTGCGAAATCCAAAGCAAATCCCATTTTATCCGCAAACATAAATTGAAGGCGCATTCAAGCTGCATCGAAAGAGACAGGCAGAGAGGGAGGGAGTGAGAGAGAGAGTGAGAGAGAGTGGGGGCAGAGGTGAGGTGTACTTTTTTTGTTTGTGCGTAGCTGTCATACAAATCATCTGCGCAGCTATCTGCCCGAGTGTCTGTTCGTGTGCGCCTAGCTAGGTCGCCTATCTGTCCCCCATCGTCAAGTTTTGGCTGCCTCGAGGCCTGCGTATCTGTTTAAGTGCGAATGAAAGTTGTATGCAGCGTGCAGTTAGTTGCAGCAGCAGCAACAACAGCAACAGCAGCAAAGAGAGAGATAACTCAATAAACACAAATGCAAATCTCGGCCACTGATAATTCCAGGGGCGTGCAGGAAAAGGGGTGAATGAAAACTGGCTTTGCTCTAGGCCCCAATTTGCGAGTTGGCCATCTAACTGTGAGAAACTATCTGTGAGATGCGGCGCATCTGTCGTCTGTATATATATTTTTGTGCAACTGCAAATTCTGAACAGATTTTATGTAGATTCCATTGATGAATATACAGATTTTTATGCACTCTACTCGACTTGCTATAGTCCACTTCGATTCAGTATCTAATTAGCCACAGTTTACTGGGCTAATCGGCAGAGCAGCTCTGCTCTCCGACTGTCTAATGCGATAATAGCTATAATGTGTACTCCCCCCATCCCCATCCCCTTTGCTTCCAACCACCCTCCTTCTACTGTTAATTAACGCACTTAGGGTCTCTATCCCTCGCTAACATCTCCATGTCGATGCCATTGCAGGTCTGCTGCGACTGCAACAAATCTACCAGGGCCTGAAGCCAGGCAACGAGTCCTTTCAAGTGGAGCTGGTCAAGCGCATCTCGAATGTCAGCATGGCCATTGAGTTCCTGCATACGTTGGAGCATATCGGACGCTTTACCAACAAGCACATCGTCCTGGATTGTCCAACGGAAATGGCCAAGCAAATACTGATACAGCATGTGCGGGATTTGCGTTTGGGCCGTCGCACCTATCACTATCTATTGAGTGGATTGGTAAGTAGGATAGTTGTCGCTGCTATTGCAACAGCTTCTGGCATTGGCAATGGCAGAGTTTTCATCCATTGTGCATCGATTTCGTTTGTCAGGTCATGGACGATCGCTGGGAGAGCGAGATAATCGAATTTGGTGCCATTAACATTACCGGATTTCGCATTGTGGACACAAATCGTCGACTCGTGCGCGACTTCTATGACAGCTGGAAGCGGCTCGACCCACAGACAAGCGTCGGAGCTGGCCGTGAATCGATTTCGGTAAGGCTCTATAAATAGACAGAGATGGAGAGAGAAAGAGAGAGAGAGAACGCCCGACGCTAGCTGCAAGCAGTTGCAGAGGACGCATTGTCATTGCTGCTAGCTGTTAAATATTTGCTGGCATTTAATGTTTACCGATGCGAATAGAGATGAGCAGCATAGCGAGACGTCTAACTGTAACTGTGACTATGAATGTGACTGTGACCGTGAAGAGCAATATTTAATTGAGATTTTTAATATTGTCCAAAACTAAAAAGACTGACTAATAATATGGAATTGACTGTTAAAAGCACACCTTGACAACTAATTAAGACGTGACTGTTAATAGCACAACAACAGCTAAATGTGATGTAACAACTTCCCTAATTGATTATTAAAATCAGACCATGACTACTAATTTGGACACGACTGTTAATAACACAACCTCTTCACTACACTGTCAACTGTTAATAACAGCAGCACTATCTGACTGTTAACATTAACATCAGCATATGTTAATATCACATAAGTTCTGCTCTTCACACTCACAGTCACAGTCACAGTCACGGCATGTCACGATCAGCACTGCCGTAACTGTAGCATACTTTTGACTCCCTTCCTCTCGCACGCTCTCTCGCTCGCTCTGTGTAGTCGAATAGCAACACAAACAGCACAAAATGTGCGACAGATTTCACTTTTTACATAGTTCAGCAGCAACTTTCAGTCAAAGGCACACACAAAAGGCACAGTTACACATGCATATGTATGCCGTTGTCCTTGTCACACAAGCACACAAACACACACACACACGCACACACACACATAAACTACTCGACAGTTGGTTTAGTTTGCGTGCTGTTTATATTTGTATTTCCTTGGCATTATCCTTGTTGACAAAGATTTCACTTTGTGGCGCTTAAATGTTAGTTTGTATTCTGCTTCGGGACTTCAATGTTACGCTCGACACACACACATACATATGTATGCACACATAGACAATCCCTTTTTGCTGTTGCTCTCTTTGACAATGCTTATTTGTTTATTTGACTTGTGCGAATCTCTTTCACACACAAACAGTCTCACACACACACACACATACACACTCTCATGCATACGTGTATGTATGTGTATATATACTTATGAGCTACACAAATTAGAAACTTTTACTTACATTTTACACAATTTCGCTTTTAGCACATAGAACAAAAAAAAAGGCACAAATTTAAAACTTTAACTTTCGCAAAAAAGAAAAAAAATTGGTACAAAAAGAATTTCACTTTCCTTTGAGCACATTTTCGCCATCACACGAAAAAAATTAATCACAAAAAAAAGTGAAAAAAAATTGCACTCACACAAATTGCCATAAAAGAGCTGAAATTTTCGCTCTCCTTAGCGCGCTCTCTCTCTCACACACACACACATTTATATGCATATATGTATGCAATAGAAATTTCACAACAATTAAAGCCTCCTACACATTTCGTATTTAAACCGCAGCAGCAGAAAAAAAAAATGAATTATAAAGAATTTAAACTCACTTATTTGCAACTTTTACAGTTACAATTTACAAACAACAACAAAATCTCACAAAAAAAAATACTGCGCACGAAGAATACCTCGAAAAACGAAAATTTGCGCTCGTTTCTTTTGCTATTCGCAACTCTTTATCTCGCTCACTCTTCTGCATTCTTCATTTGCCTACTCTTTTCTCTTATGCAGAAATTTGCACACACACATACTCATGTGAGCTAAGAAAATTTTGTAGCTTGACTAATTATTTGATATAAAAACTATGAGTTACTATTTATTATATATTTAATCAATTTAAAACTTCACTCTTGATTACATTTTTGACCAAACTTTAGCCAAATATTTATTACAACACAATAAACGCAGCGCAATTTTCTCTGTCTCCGCCATTTTACGTGCGCGTCTTCCGATTTGCGCAAAACTAATAAGAATGCATTGATCAAGGTTGCCACATGTTGCTACAGAAATGTACCTAAATTGGTACACATGTATTTGATCAGCTGTTAACAGCAGCGCACAATTTAGTCACATATGACTTTATATATTGTTAATATTGTTAAATTTGTCATTTAAAACTAGTGATATCTAAGTTGGAAAAACAACAATTTCTTATTGGCACAATATAATTCTTATAAGTGAACACTTAACAGAATACCAATCAGACTTTGCGGATACTCTCTGTTATATTAACAATCGAGAAAAATTTTAGCCATTTGCCTGGGTTCATATTTAAATGAACTAAAATGAAAATGTTATAAAAGCTTAATTATAGAATTTTCTTGCACTCATAGTTATTATTTTCGATAGTTATGTGTCAGATTTACATATCACATATCGATCGCTGCTTTTCGATAGTTGCTGCTAGCTAACAGACACCTGTTAAAGTTTGTCATGCAACTCTGCGTGCTCGCCAAAAATCCAGTTACTTTTTTTTGAGTGAAGTGTCGCGTCGCGTATTATTTTCAATTCGATTAAACGTTTACAAAAACGGGGTGAAAATTGTGAAAAACAGCGTGTAATACACTCATTAAGTGCCAGCAAATGAAATGAGTGCCCCTGCCCCATGCTCCCTACAATTTAATGATTTAAACCCATACACAGGCACAAGCGGCGCTCATGTACGATGCGGTCTTTGTGCTCGTGGAGGCGTTCAACAAAATTCTGCGCAAGAAACCGGATCAATTCAGAAACAATGTGCAGCGTCGCAGTCAGACGCTAATGGTCGCCCAGGCACAGGCAGCGGCCTCCATTGCCGGCGATGGATCCAATGGCAGCAACAACGGCGGCGGCGGCGGCGGTGGCGGCAGCAACGGTGGCAGCGGCAGCGACGCCAGCAGCGGCTTTGGCAGCGGCGCGCCGCGCGCTTTGGACTGTAATACGGCCAAGGGCTGGGTGAATGCATGGGAGCATGGCGATAAAATATCCCGTTATTTGAGAAAGGTGAGCTAGACATCAATGTCATGATCATAATGACGACGATGATGATTATGATGAAGCTGGGCAAAGCAATTAAAAAGCGACGCTCATTCACATTTTTCTTTTCATTTTTATTTTTTATTTTTTATTTTGGCTCATTTTTGTCTTCTCTGTTTTGTTGTTGTTTCCTTTGATAGGTGGAAATCGAGGGACTCACCGGGGATATCAAATTCAACGATGATGGCAGACGAGTCAATTACACGCTGCACGTTGTCGAGATGACCGTCAACAGCGCTATGGTATGTAACGGTATATCTACGATATGGTTCATACATACATACATATAAAGACAACGGCACATGTAACGGGAATGCGAGTTTTAGAGCGCCAGCGGCAATTGCCTGCAGCTTGCTTTTAGATTTATGTAGCGCAGCAGCCAGAAAAGGACAACAGCAAGTACTGTTATTTTTAGCATGCTGAAGTTTGAATACCCTGCGGCTATGGTAAATGAGCTAGGGAGTATATTAGTTTTGTGTAGTTGATGTGTATATATGAATGTATGTATGTATGTACGTATATTTCAAGTTAAGAACTTGAAATTTCGTATACTTCGGTATATATGACAGTAATGAAATATAGCTAAACTTTAAAATGCTATAACTCGAGAACTATAAGAGATAAACTTTTCAAATTTGAAACTTATGCTACTTATAAGCCGCTCAACGTGCAGTTTTAATAATTTTTTGAATACTTTACTCTAGATGGAGTTTATCCATTATTTAGTTAATTTTCTCTCTAAATCATAAAGCTATAGTTGTTAAACTACAATTAACAAGCTGAAATATAATAATTTATCAGACCAGTTATTCGATGTTCATATATAAACCTTAACCTTAAAGCTTAGTCATGCGATTCCAATACAATCAGCTATATTCTCGCACACCTACCATCACGCCAGCTCAATATGAATATGAACTTCATTGTCTTTTACTTAAATAAAAGAGGAAATTCGTTTTGCGTTTTCTTTTGCTTGATTTTTCTCTTTGCAGGTAAAAGTTGCTGAATGGAATGACAATGGGGGACTGCAGCCGTTGAATGCTAAATATGTGCGTTTGCGTCCGCATGTGGAGTTCGAAAAGAATCGCACGTACATTGTCACGACGGTGCTGGAGGAGCCGTACATAATGATGAAGCAGCCGGCATTTGGCGAGAAGCTGCATGGCAATGAACGTTTCGAGGGCTATTGCAAGGATCTGGCTGACTTGCTGTCCAAGAAGCTGGGCCTCGAATGTAAGTCGAAAAAGATGTTGGCAGACATACACATACATATATATATAGAGATATATATCTATAGCAGCTGTTTAAATACACGTTTCTTGTAGATGAACTGCGCCTGGTGAAGGACGGCAATTACGGGTCTGAGAATCCGGCCGTGCATGGAGGCTGGGATGGCATGGTGGGCGAGCTGGTGCGCAAGGTGCGACTATATATATATATAGATATATGACTGACAGCTAGCTATAACTGCAACTCTTTCTCTCTCTCTCTCTCTTTGTCTGTCTCTCTCCCTTTCTCATTTGAGCAGGAAGCGGATATTGCCATTGCCGCCATGACGATTACCGCTGAACGCGAACGTGTCATCGACTTTAGCAAGCCGTTCATGTCGCTGGGCATTTCCATTATGATTAAGAAGCCAGTGAAGCAAACGCCCGGCGTGTTCAGCTTCATGAATCCTTTATCACAGGAAATTTGGGTGCGTATATGTAACTGTTTCCAGCTCTCTCTAAATATATATATATATGTATATGTACTATATATACTAGTCTGTCTGTAGTAGCTGCTCGATTAGAAACTTTACGTTCCAGCCACTGGCTTGAGCGCAACTTTGACTAAGGCTCTGCATAGCTGCTGCAAGATGTCATAGAGTCGTCCTCGTCGTCCTCTTCATCTCGCCTCTAGTCGTGTCCTAGTTACAGCCTAGACTTGGTTGGCAGCACTTATACATACATATTTGGACTTGTTTTGCAACTGAAATGGGTTTGCTCAAAGAATTTTACTTAAACAATTTCGTGACTTTGTATTTGAGCGAAACTTTCTGCCAACTCTTATATTTCTGAAGTATATTAGAAAGTAGAAAAATGTATTTAGTTTGGTATTCTATAGAAGTTTAACAATATTATTGATGGTCTGTATTACTGGACCTATCTGTTTGTATTCGATATATCTATTGATATTCTGAACTACCTTTTATTGACTGAACATAATATAATTATTAAGCTGTTTATAAAAATATTTGTATTCCATTCCTGCTAACAGCTATGCCAGACAAAAGCTGTGTGATATAAGATGATCTTATTATATTTTATGTAAGATGTTCGTTAGAACATAGTGGACAAATGGCTTTTGAATAGACATAAGCTGTATAAAAAATGTCTTATACTAACTTATACTAGTGGTATGGAAAAAGAAGTGTTTATTAGAATATTCTTTTTGATCGAAAAGCTTTTTCTGATTGGAAAATAATTTGAATTAAAATCTAAACTCACAAATAGCTTATGCACAGACAGGAGCTCTGCACTATAAAATGTCTTATACTATTTTATATTAGTACTTTAAATAGCGAGGTGTCTTTTATAAGAAAGGTATGTCTTTATATTTCTCTTATAACTTTCTGTTAAGCTACAAACGTATAAGCAACTAAACATCCAGCTGTTGTGTATATTATATTATCTTATATTATAATATAATATATTAAAATGTCTTATACTATGTTATATTAGTAGTTGACTGATATTTACGTCGCATGCATCTGTCATAAGCTCGTTGCTATGGGACTTCTAGTTGGCATAAACTCTTAAGCAAATTTCATGGTAACAAAACCGCAATAAAACAGTCCGAAGATGTATACTATTAAATGTCTTATACTATCTTATACTAGTGTTCATATTGCGAACTATGCAGCTCATTTGTTTTAACTTTGTCTTGTTGTCTTAATGAAACTAAACTGATAGATTGCTGTTTTATGGACTGATGTTCGATTCTATAAAATATCTTATACTATATTTAATAAGTGGGATATAAATCCATTTATACCGCATGCGTCTTTCACAGGCTAAACTTATAATTGGAATATAGTCTGTGTGATGGGCAGTCTTATACTATCTTATATTAGAAGTTGATTGTGTTCTATATAAATGATATACCATACCATACTATTAAATGTCTTATACTACCTTGGATGGGTGGCCTATACCTCCGTTATTGAGCAAGCACCTGTTATAAGCTCGTTGCTATAAAGTCTAGAAAATTCCAAGCTGACTCAACTTCAGTCCTAAGTTGTATACTATAAAATGTCTTATACTGTCTTATATAAGTAGTTAACTATGTTCTATATATATGTTATCACACACCCTTATTAACTTTACCTGCCGCCTGTTGTCTTAGCACAAGTCTAAGCTGACAAAAAGCTGATTGACATACAAAAGCTGTTTGATATACAAGATTGTTGCGCAAACTCCTCATAAGCAGCTGCAATTGCGATTAATTCCGGCATATAAGCCAAAAGCTGATAACCGTATTCGCGTCTAGACGTGCGGCTCATTGTTTTCCTTTTTTTTTTTCTCTCAGACGTTTGGTAACGAGTCAAAATAATGCAAAATTTTGCGCTGCATACAAATGTACAAAGTTTTTATAATTTTTTTGTTTTTGTATTGTTTTTTTTTAATGAAAAAAAAAAGAAATTCTTTCATTTTTGTTAGCGCCATTGCCTGGTAATTTTTACGCTGCCAACCCTCCATTTATTTTTGTTCATCTTATTTTATTTCTGTGCGAAACTTTGCGGGCAGAACTTGGACTTTCTGTATATTTATTTCCTTTGGTTTTCGGCTTCAACTTGCTACCTCGTAAGCTCCCGAAAAGTTTAATAGAGTAAATGACAAACTTTTTTTTCTCTTCTCTCTTTCTCTCGCTCTGCTATTTGCCTTTTTTGTTGTTTTTATTTTATTTTATTTTGAAACATTTATATAAAAAACAACTACAAGCGCTGCGAGCAAAAATTACGTCGACGTCAAGTATTAAATTTGGCGCTAGTCCAAAAGTTTTTGGCCGCTCGACGCTTGTTTAAATAATGGCCAGCCATCAGAATTATATGAGCATTTAGCTGATGATGTTGATATAGGAGTCGGCGAAAAGGCACAAGAGGACCACTAAAGTACTCTCAGCACTCGCCACAGCAGAATTGGGTCTTTAATCTAATGACAGCGACAACTCAATTGAGCTGAAATATATGAAAAGTGAAGCAGTTGCAGAGAAAGAGATCATAAATATGTCTAAAAATATGAAAAGTGAAGCAGTTGTTAAAGAGATGGATAAATACTGCCTAATATATGTACTATATAAAGCTATAGAGTTGTTAAAGAGATAATAAATACTGCCTAATATACGTACTATATAAAGTTAGAGATTTATATGTAAATTATTTATAGATAATATTTACAGAAATTGAGTAAAGTAGCAGGATTGGCTATCAGAAGTTGCCCTTTGCTTTATCTATTGTGATTAGAAAGACGTCAAAGATCTGAAGATCAATTGTCAATTTAATCGATAGCAAGAGTTATCGATTCATTATTTCTTTCTCGAATCTTAAATCTGACTTTCATTGCTTATCTGTTGTGCTTGCAAAGACCTAAAAGATCAGAGAGAAATATCTCAAGCTCAAATGTCTTTTTAATCGATAGCAACAGTTATCGATTTTATGAAAGTACCTTTAATTATTTCTTTCTCAAATCTGAAATCTATCTTTCATTGCTTTCCCAGATAATATTCACCTAAATCATAACAAATTAGCAACATTTTTAGTTACATTATTCATAAAAAAAACTCTCCCACATATCATTTTCTAAGCCCAACTGCCAACGACTGTTAAGCCCCCAAAATGTTCTAGCTTAAAACCTTTTCCCGCTAATGTTGACAGCGCAGCAAATTCTTTATACAATAAAGACAAGAAAAAAGCGTACGAAATTAAACGGTTATAAAAGTCAGTGAACAGCGCTGTGAAATCTTACGCTTATTTTGACATGAGCTCAAAGAATTACAAATGCAAATTGCTTGAAGCGCAAGGCAAAGAGCAAAAGATGGCTAAAAAAAAAAAAAAAAAAGAAAAAGGCTAAAAAAGCTCGACGATGCCTGCTGAAGTTAGCAAGCTAATATAAAGGACTTGAACAAAAAAATTTATCATAAATTAAATGACGCATTGTACACACACATATGAGCAGGCCTACAGATGTGTGAGTGTGAGTATGTGTGTGTGGGCGTGTGTGTTCATAAAAGCAACTATGACGACGCCGTCGACGACACCTTTTTCTTTTTTGCCTGTGCACAAAGGCGCGCCCCGTGGCAGCCATTGAAGCATTGATAACGACAACGACAACAATATGAACAACAACAGCAACAGCTACGAGAACGGCAACGGCAACGGTAACGGCAACAGTTGGCAGTCAGACAGGCAAACATGGGGCCAGCAGCTGGCAGCCTGCCGGAGTCCTCGACAGGAGCCAACGTCACCTGGCTTTGTTTATATACCCTGTAACCCATTTTGAATGTTAAAAAAAGTTGTATATGAATACATACATACATAAATGTTACATACATATATGCCCTCTGAACTCACAAATTAATTCTATTTCTTATAAACATAGCGACTTGAAGCTTGTCCAAATATATTTATAAATTCCTGAGAAACAGCAACAGTTAAGCTCACGTACATAAATGTGTTCGGTTTTCTTGGAATAAAAGCCAAGGCCTAGTCATTTGTTTGAGTATGGCTTTTGCTTCTCATCATCTTTTCAAGATTCACCTTAGTTTCCTAGAAATCGATAATTATCGATATACGGAAATTAGTTTTGTATAGGAAATAATAGCAAAATACATTATAATATTTTAGGTGGTAGACAATTTTGTGTATTATTCAACAATATCAACAGTTGTCTGGTTTGCCTGTCAGTTTGTCTTGGGACAACACCAGAAGACTTGAAATTTAGAACGTGTTTGTATTGCTTGATCTGAATTTTGTTATTTAGATTAATATCAATAAGAATTGAGCTTAAGAGATTGAACTGAAATCTTTATTCAGCGTATTTCTTCACTGCTTTCTGCTATTTATATTAATATCGATAAATATCGAACTCGTGTCAACATACATAAATGTCGATATCAGAGCTTACTTGTTCTTTAATGTATCTTCTTTTATTTTTTATTGTCTTTTAGTTGAGCCCACTTACATATATCAAATCGATATACATATATCGATTTTAAAAAAAATGTTTGCAAATATCTCAGATATTATAGAGCTAGATACGGAATTTCCTTTTTTTTTTCATAAATGATACAATTTTACATTAATAAACAAGTAAGAGTGCTCTAGTCGAGACTGCTCGACTAGGGGATACCCTGAGCCCTGTGAAGAGCCAAATATCAAATAATTCTACGATTTTGTATGCACACATACAAACAACACATACACCCATACATATGCACGCACGCATAAGAGCGCGCTCTGCCAACTGCGCAGTTAACGCAGCGACTGCGCTTGGGCTGCAATGTGGGCATTACTATGGAAACTTAATAGTTTAATAACTTTTCTTAGCGATGGACTAAGTGCATCAAACTTTCACAACTTATTTATGACATTCATATGTGTTAATGTGCCAAAGCACAAATCTCTAGTATTTGATTTGCGCTTTTTACAAATAGGGGGCTATTGGGGGCGAATGGGGCGTGGCATCCAAAATCTAAAGATAACGTTATCTCCGTATTCATTACACGCAACTACACAGCAAATTTGAAGTCTTTAGCTCAAAAGATGTACAAACCAAGCCTTAAAAACACATTAAAATTATCGATAAATGCTCATAAAATCGAAATGGAATGAGTTATCGGAAAAATTTTATAAACTCGTGCAGCGTATGGTATTATCGAGTATTCATGTAAAATTTCAAGTCTCTACGTTGCGTACTTAAAAATATCTCAGCGTTCACACGGACGGACAGACGGACAGACGGACAGACGGACAGACGGACGGACGGACGGACGGACGGACGGACAGACGGACAGGGCTATATCGACTCGTCTTGTCGCGCTGATCAAGAATATATATACTTTATGGGGTGTGGCACGCCTCCTTCTGCCTGTTACATACATTTTCACAAAACCATTATACCCTGATTTCCCATTTTCAATGGGCTCAGGGTATAAATATTTATTTAAGTTCTACACGGAAAATATATATATCAATAGATCACAAAATATAATATATAATAATTTTGTACAATACAGGGTATCTGCTAGTCAGTCATGCGAAGCACATAAACTACCTTGTTTATTCGCTTGCTACTGCATCCCATTAAGCTAATGTTCTGCCATTTTCTAGGGAAGCCATTGCCGCTTCCGCTTCAATTAGTAAAGAAAATTGAATGAAAAATTCTTCTTTTTTTTCGGCCAAATTATACAGTAGCTAAAAGTCTGTGTGGGGCAGGCAGACAGGCAGAAAGACAGGTGGCAGCAGCTGAAGCAGAGTAAAAGCTATCGTATCTGTATCTGCATCTCACACGCTTCTCTCTTGTTTTTATTATGCTTCGCCAACAGGTGAGCGTCATCTTCAGCTATATTGGTGTCAGCATCGTGCTCTTCTTTGTCTCACGCTTCTCGCCCAATGAATGGCGCCGTATGCAGCAGCCGCTACAACAAAACCAGCTAACAGGTAAGATTTACCTTTATATATATATGTATGTGTATATCTGTGTGTGTGTGTGTGCTTTGAAATTTTAGATATTGTTAGATAAAAATGGAAATTAGCTGAGAGTAGCTTTAAGCAGCGTGTTTAGATTGAAGACATATTTCATACTGAATATAGAACATTTTGTGATGGGTTTAGATAGATATTAGTAGATATATTTGATAAGGACTTGAATGTTTTCATTAGGTTTTTGCAATGAAAATTTTGAGGTGATATGAATAGAAATAGTTTATTATTAAGGAACTTATATGTTGTTTTAAGACATATCCTAAAGAAATAAGACGGTTTTCTTCAATGGTTTTTCTCATAAAGTTACTAGGATAAGATATAAGATTTATATGTATTCCTAGAGCTTTCAAGAATGTGGTTAGCCTTTACATCTATATCTCATATATATGTATAGCTTATATATACACAATTTACATATTCTGGTATAGGCATACAAAAGAGACAGATAAAGCAAAAGAGTGAGTGAGAGAGCTTTAGCTGGAGTATTAGGGATTACAAGATGCTAAAATGAAGATATTAGAATATTTAAATAATTGGAGGCAACATAAGCGAAATATAAGTACATCTCCTCGAACACTTTTATTGATATTTTATGAGCTGTTGGCTGGGAAAGCCTGAAAGAACCTGGGAAAACGCGCATGGCATTTTTTCATGTGATTTTTCCGAAGGGGAGACTGTGAAAATTACTGTAGCATCTGCATAACTTTTTTGGGGCTGGTTTTTTTTTTTGCATGCCTCGCCGTATAATTCAATTATGTGATTCAATTTGGTTTGTCGACTGGCTGAGTTGGTTGCTTGGATGTTTCGCATTTGGTTTTGGCAATCAAAAATCCAAAAAGCGTAGGTCACATATGAAACCGGAGCAGACAATAACAATCTATTGGCATCCTGCAAAACATCCTTAATGTAATTTTAGCGGAAAGTAAACAACATTTTGTATGCAAGCAACGTGTTGCCACACAGACAGACAGACATACATACACTGTAAAATAAAAATACAAAAATAAAAATAAAAACCGCATAGAACATACAAAATGACGAAGAGGAAGAGGAAGAAGTAGAAGAGAAACAGGACGTAATAGCAGAGTGACGAGTGCAAAATAAAAACTGGAAATGCGAGTGCATGAAAATGTTCAGATATGACAGACCGAATGCCTGAAGCCATTGACTAGTCAGAGGCCGTCACTAGCAGCAATTGAAGCAAATGACAGCAGCTGGCGGTAGAGATGCTAGAGCAGGAGCCGCCAGAGTAGGAGGAGCTGGCAGGATGAGCGCAGAAGGCCAAACCAGTAGAAGCTTTGGCTATGCGCTTGATTGCATATCAATTAGAGCAGGCGCAAAAAGTCAAGCCAAACGAAATGATTGACAGTTGCCAGTTGGACAGCCAACACGAGCGCGCCAACTGTACAAGATATACATATATGCAAGTGTGTGTGTGCTACATATGTATGCAGGATATGTTTCGTCTGTCTGTCGATAAGGACATCTGACTTGTCCAGCATAGTTTGCGTGCTGCGGCCCAGTGTTGGCATAATATACATATATTACAAAATGGCTAGAAATAGATTGATTTATGACAGAAAAAAAAGCTGAAGAGGAGAAATGTGAGAGGCTGCAGTTGGGTATATATGGTTTGATTTTGCTGTGTTTAAGATTTTTTAAGAGCGGTTGAAGTAAGAAAAGTCAAGCTGTTGCTAGTTTTTAGCCAAATTGTATTATACAAAAATGTTTTCGAATTTCTTCATAAGTAAACAGTGTGCTTCAAACTATGTAATATAATCCTTCAGTACTAATTTATTAGATAATTGATCATATATCCATAACATGACATAATATGTCGCAAATGATCATTTAGTATTTCAAGCTAAAAAAAGCTATATATATAAATATAATAAACTGAATAGTTTCGAAAACTGTTCATTAGATATCTCGCTGAAGTTATTAACAATTTGATCAAAAAATATAAAAATTTAAATTTTAGCTATAATATTGCTGAAAACATTTTCCAGCTAGATCAGTTTTTTAGCTAATGTCAAAATAAAATCGGTTAAAATGTGTATAAAGACAGCTAAAAAAGTTAGCCAACTTTTACTACCAATTCTTTTCTGTAAATATCTGAGCCACATCTATCTAAAACAGCTAGATAAAGCTATATAAAATATAACTGGAATGTAGCTAAAGTATTTGTGAAAATTGAATTAATTTATTCTCAACGAGAGCATTACCTTTAGCCACATAATAGCTTACTTACTTGTCAGCACTGTTGCGGTTACAATTTGTGGCCTACTCACAAACTTTACCCCGCTCATTCTCACTTTTCACCGTTCCCTGTCTCTGTCTCTGTCTCTTACAGATCCACATGCACATCACGAACAGCTTGCCAATCAGCAGCCACCCGGCATCATTGGCGGCGCACCCATACCCCCGCCGCCAGGTCCTCCGACACCGGGCGTCCAGACGTCTGCCGCTCTACAGGCATCTCTATCTGCTGCTGCTGCTGCTGCCGCCGCCGCAGCCTCTGGCAACTCAGCAGGCGGCGCATCGTCCGTCAATGACTTTAGCATTTGGAATTCGTTTTGGTATTCGTTGTCCGCCTTTATGCAGCAAGGCTGCGATCTGTCGCCTCGTTCTGTTTCGGGTCGAATTGCGGCTGCATCCTGGTTCTTTTTTACGCTCATACTTATCTCATCGTATACCGCAAATTTGGCTGCCTTTCTAACCGTTGAACGCATGGTCACACCCATCAATTCGCCAGAGGACTTGGCCACGCAGACGGAGGTCCAATACGGCACACTGTTGCATGGCTCCACCTGGGACTTCTTTAGGGTAAGTCTGTTTGAACTTTTTGACATTTGATAATTCTAAATTATCAGCTCAAGTGAACAAAGAGTCGAGTGTGTAGGAATTGAACACTTTTGTTGCCTGTCTCAAGACTTAGAAGTTCTTTGAAAAATCTGTTTTATCGATAACACTTGGCAGTCTACTTGAGTTATCTTCGAATAAAATGAGTTTGAAAGAGCATATTGAAATTATAAGTTCTCCCCTATTGATTTTAATTTGATTGATTTAGAATTTAAACTGTATGGTACCTTTAACAGTTATCGATAACAATGCGCATGTGTTTTATGTAAGCAAACTATTAAATTTAAATAAGATTATAAATGCATATAGCTTTGATCTGTTGAAATCAACAGCTTCAGTCATTATTTTGCTTTCACTTTCCATATCGATATATATCGATTTACTGATTTTGCCTTTTTTTGGTATTTAAATATACACCAAGTTTTAATCTTAATATACTGTCATAAATATCAACCTATATTTTCTTGATTCGCATTCTTTGCATTGCTCATGAGCATGTATGTATCGATATATATCGAAAGTGCGGTTGCTGCCCATCTGTAAACAGTCGTCGACTTTTTCTGTAAATCTTGATCAAACAACTATTAATATTCGTAATTAATTGTAATTGTTGTTATAAATACTCTCCAATTATACTGAACATTCGCGTGATTGCTTCTTCCAGCGCTCCCCCATTGGCTTACACAATAAGATGTGGGAGTATATGAACTCGAGAAAGCACGTCTTTGTTAATACCTACGATGAGGGCATTCGACGGGTGCGCAATTCCAAGGGTAAATACGCTCTGCTTGTGGAATCGCCAAAAAATGAATATGTAAATGCTCGAGAGCCGTGCGACACAATGAAAGTGGGCCCCAACATGGATACAAAGGGATTTGGCATCGCCACGCCGCTTGGCTCAGCCCTCAAGTAAGCACAAGTATATGTATAAATGGTGAATTGGGATGCATAAAGTTCACAGACTTTATTAGACACGACATTCAAGCTAACTGTGATGAAAAAAATTATAATAAAAAAAAAAAAAATCATCGTTACCTATTTGCAGAGATCCCATCAATTTGGCTGTGCTGTCGCTCAAGGAGAATGGAGAGCTGATTAAGCTGCGCGACAAATGGTGGTACGATAAAACCGAATGTAATCCCAACAAGGACAATCGGGAGGCATCGCACAATGAGCTTTCGCTGAGCAATGTCGCTGGCATATTCTATATACTCATCGGTGGCCTGCTTGTTGCCGTATTCGTCGCAATTATTGAGTATTGCTTTCGCAACAAGGCAAACAGTGCGGCCGGCAATCTTGGGGGCGTTGGTGGCAGTGCGGCCAAAAGCAACGGTTCCATGTTATTGCGACCGGCGAGCGCTGTACCCGGCGTGGGCGTGGCGTCCACACATCAAAGGAACACCCTGACCGACACAATGCATGCCAAGGCCAAATTGACCATTCAGGCGAGCCGCGACTACGACAATGGACGCGTGGGGGTGAGTTGATATTACAATGTGTTTATTTTCTCGATATACCCTGTAGTTAACTGAAAGAGGCGCACAGATCTGATAAATCTGATTTGCCTTTTTCAATAGCTAATTTAAATAAAATAAGCAACGATAAGTATTGATTTACACGTTATATGACATATATATTGTAAGTGTGATAGTGACATATCGTATCTTTAGCCATACTAAACAGTAAAATCGAAATAGACTTTTCAAACTTAATCGATAAGTTTCGTCTTATGATCTTGATTATTAGATATTGGTAAAATTTAAAAAAATTAATTTTGCTTGCTCATTCAACTTGAAAATAAAGAGAGAATAACTTATCGCATACCATCGATAAATATCGATCTAAAGTTTTGTTTATTGTAAGAACTCAAAAGTCAATATAGCTCTAGTAAGCTCTAGGTTTATCTGTCTGCCTAAAAGCCCATATACAATAATGTTTGTCGCAGGATCATAAACGAATCGATAAATATCGATATGTACTATATCCGCATACTGTTAACAATTTGATATTGATTTGATAAGAAAGGATGAAGCAAAGTATTATATAGTATATATCATGGAAATAGCCACAGTATTCTAATTACAGGGTATCTTCATATCAGCCATTACCAACTAAAGCACTTTTATTCTGTTTTGTTGGGGCTGTTTGATGTGCGTAATTATGTGGTCAGCGATAATGTCTAACCGACGCACAGTATCTCAATTGCACTTCTTTGCAGTACTATCCACCTGCCCAGCTGTCGGGGGCGCCCTCCGATGCCAGCGAGGCGCTCCACATGAACGCACACGGTCAGGTTTGACATGAGCACGTGCAGGAGTCGCGTCTCTGACGCACACCCTGCGCGCCCACCATACGACGCATAATGGCGAATAGCCGCCAGGAGACGGAGAAAATGATGGCTGGCTGTGCCGGCGGAGGCATGGGCATAGCCAGCGGTGGGCCCGGTGGGGGTGGGGGCAGCGGCGTTGGCGGTAGTCATGAAGGCAGCATAACCCTCTCGCCAGTTAACGGGCAGAACGCGACTCTAATGCGACACTCCCCGGACATAAAGAAGCATCCGCAGCATGCCCACCCTTATGACAAGTAAGTGAAGTAGATTTTAAATTAAGCGAACCTTAGTTAATAAGTACCCAAAAATATATATATATATAAAAGGAGCTCATTAAGCGTACCCTAACAAAAAAAAAGAAGAAAATGATCTCTATAAACGTAGAATTAAGAAATGAAAATTATGTATTCAGGGAGCACACACAGAGAATACTAGAAAATTATTTCTGAGAACTTTTCATATTTCATTTGATTAACAATATAAATAATTCGGAGCTTGATTTGCATTTAAAATTCCTTTGAATATATCAATTATGGCATTCCATATATTACACATTCTCTGTTTTTTTAATAACTGCAAAAAGCATTTTTTAATAAATTTTACTCAAAGCGTGTTGCCAGCGGCGCACAAAAGCAGGCAACATTATTTATGGCGACACATTGAGGTAGAAATGAGCGCGTGTCGTGTTTATACTCGCGTGATAAAAGCGAAGATTATGCATTGATTCATTATTATTATTATTATTATTGTTGGTATTACGATATTATTGCTATTGTTATTATCATTATCATTGCTATTATTGGTTTTAAATTATGTTATTATAAATTAAGTATTAATTTAATTAAGCATTGATTAATTGTAATAATAATTATTGTTGGAATTATTATTATCATTATTATTATTATTTACATTATTGTTTTTAATCAATGTTATTATATATTTAGTAATAATTCTACATATAATTGGTGTTATTCTTACTCTGAAGAACTATCTATATTATTAGCATTATTTTTGTTCTAAATATTATTATTATTTTTTTCATTACCTGTATCATTATCATTACTGTTATCATTACCATTAGCATAAATTTGTTCATTAATATTATAATTCGTATTAACTTTATGTTTATATATTAATATGTATTATTATGTATATCATTACCATTATTATTATTCATTATCATTGGCAAAAATCATAACTTTTTTACAAACATCGCATGCACGCTCTCATCTCTAAATCGAGTTTAATTGCAGTTGGCCAAGTTCTTATTTAGCCTGTCAGCAAGTGCAATGCAAATGAATGGGCATAAATTATTGCATTACTGTTAACAGTCAACTATAGAAGGAAGATGGGGCTAGGGTGAGGCGAAATGAAAAAACCTTAAATACTATTTATTGTGCATGTGTGTGACGTAATATATACACATATATGTATGTATGTATATTGCAATTCATTGCATTCAAATGACTGATTAATATTTTTAATAAACAAACAAAAATAAATATAAATAACATTACACGAGCTCAATAGCGACAAAGTAAACAAACAAAAAAGAAAAAAAAATACGTCGCAAATATGAAAAAAAACATAGCTGAAAGTGTGTTCATATAGCTCTTTAATAGAATATGTTGTTGCATATTTGTTTATAATTAAATTACAGAAAAATACATAGCAAAATAAATAAATAGTTATAGTAAAAATAATAAAAAAAAAAATGAATGAAAAAAATGGCAAGAAAAAGCGCGGATTGAATTGCGATGGCTCAGTAAAAATATTGTAATAAATTAATTAGCGCAAAGAAAATAATTTAAATTGTAGTCCAAAAAGCGAATAATACAAAAAAGAGAACGAAAATTCGGTAAACCGAAGATAAAATACCCTTGTGAAGGAAATTTCGTTACATAAATAATATATATATTTACAATATAAAGTTGTCCGATATGTAAGTTTGAACAGACAGTTCTCAGGAGTTTGTATTTAGCTAAATTTAACAAAATATCTATAAAAAGAGAATAATTGATCTTTCATGCTATCAAATATTGAGTCAAAAATATAGAATAATACTGTCTGATCCAGTATTATTCTATATATTTCTGAGTAAATTCGAGTGATTCCAAAGACATCAAGATCCTTTCATTAATTATAGAAAATATTTGATATAGAAAGAAATATTTGATTCGAGAGATTCCAAAGACATCAAGACCTTTTCATTAATTATAGAAAATATTTGATATAGTTACATCTCTGATAATCAGATCAGATGTTGAAAAAAACCTTCCAAAGCTTAGTCCAATATATCATCTTTATGATATAGTTCAACTATCCAAAGGATAGCAAAATTTTCCCAACATTCATGCCTAAATATACCATCTAATGCGTTACATATCTCATATAGAAACTCTCGTGCCCTCTGCAAGGGTATTTGAAAATTGTGCAGCGAGGCCAGTAAATTTTAATTAAATTTATTTTAATTGAAATCGTTTTGATTTGATTCGCTCACAACTAAAAAATGGGCGACATTAATACAAAAAAAACGAGCGAATTGTTTATTTAATAAATACTAAATTGACAAGCTATTCTCTGGTATTTATTTTGTTATGTTATTTATTATTTATTGAATGAATGAATGAATCAGAAGAAGAAGAAGAAACTAGTTTTTAAGGTGATTTTGACTTTTAAAGCAAATCAAATAACAACAACAAAAACAATTGCATACTTCCGCATCTAGTTAAATATAAATGTATAAATAAATTACAGTTCATAGTGTTTAAAAGGCATTTGCATACGAACATACACACATATATATGTCGAGGTCAATAGTGTATATATATCTATATATGCATATATACATATATAAATCGTATATAGCTGCCATGAAAAAGATAAATTGCTTAAGTCATATCAAAAGACATTTGAATGGTACTGAGATAAACCTTATAAAGAATATACATACTATTTGTAAACTATTTACGTAATAAACTGTTGCTAGTTAATTATTTTGATTTGATTTTAACTATATAACAACTATACACATACGATTTAGATACGATATATGTATAGCGTAAATATACAACTTTTTTATGGGACTACTCAACCAAAAACCAGTTGCAGGTCGAATTGCATTTAAACAATTTCTGTTCAAAGCGCATCAAATCAAATATTCCAAAATCAAAAACTCAAATCAAATTAAAAAATAAACACACAAATAATACTACAAGCTATATATGTCTGTGTGCAAAGATAACAAAAATGATAAATACGATAAAAGCAACTAGCTGGAAAGGCAAATAAAATAATAATAAATTGAGAAATGAGGAAAAGAGAAATTAAATTGACACGTCGAATGGCAAAAATCAAATGAATTTTTTGCCTAAATAAATCTAATAAAATATATAGTCTATGGAATAAATCAAAAACTAGCTAAAGTAAGACTTAGATTACTAACATGTAAGTGAAATAATAATAATAATAATAATAATGAAATAAAATCTGAAAACTGAAAATTTTGTTGATTTGCCAACCCGTCGAACTCTTTAATGTAGTAACTGTAAATTTTTGATATGTATTTTAATTTATGTGTGCCATAGTAGAGAATATATTTGATATATTTATTAACATTAAGTCAACATATTGTTATTACACACTGCATTTAAATACCAACAGAGAAAAACCAAAGTTAGAAACAAATAAAAGCCAAAAGGTAAATACAACTACTATTACAATAAACATTTTAAATGCGGTTGTGTATTCAATTTTTGCCACTTAAACAGCTCAGTCCACATTTCGATCTACACTTATATACAGTATATATATCGTATAAAGCACTTATGTCATTCATCTTAAGCTCTGTTTGCTTTGGCGTTCTATTGCATCTAATCCAAATGAATTAACAGCAATTCTCTGTTAAGCAAATAAGCTAGAGTCGAGGCAATTTCAGGAACTCTGCACAAATTGTCGGTTAACCGCAGTAGCCACATGACTGAAAACTCAACGTTGCCACATCCGAGCACAAGTGCTAAGAAGCAGCAACTGCCACGCCCCATCCGCCCGTCATCACATTAGCAAGTGTTGAGCGTAGGCTTTGCTGCTGCGGCATATGCCAGGCCCTGCTAAATTTGAAGGACCCCGGGCTTGCCACAATAGTTTCGCTATTGCCATATCGTTGAATTTTTATTTGTTGCATCATAATTAGAAAACGTCTGTGGCAATCCGGAAGTCATGATTCAAGCGCTCGCCGCAGTAATTAACACAGCCAACGTTGACAGCGGAGCCAAAAAAAAATAAAATAAAAATAAAAAAGGATGTTCGTGTTTGCCTGAAGACCGCAGGCGCAACTTGCCACAGTTCTGTGCCTCACATTAGCATAAAACGTCGCATGCCCCAAAGCGCAAGATGGCCCAAAGTTTGCTCGCAACTCAAGTTTCGAGGCTTTTCTTCTTTATTTTTATGCACTTCTTTTTTTTTTTGCCCCTTTGGTGTATTTTACATTTGACGAGTGCCAAAGTTGGAGCTGTCATAAAATTAGCGCCGTTTTCAACTTTTCAACGCAGGCAAACAGCGGGACTGCGAATGAACTCGAGTAAAGTCAAGGAAACGGGAGCGACTTTGGCAAAGTAAATAGAGTTTTGGACTAAATGAAGCGGCGGTCGAACTAAAACTGTTTTCGTTTTAGTTTTCGTTTTAGTAATATTTGGTTTTATTATTGTAACTTTTTAAAATCTTTATTTTTACTATCATTATTCCTTCTTCTGTTGTATGATAGGTTTGTCTTTCTAAATATTTTTTATATATTTTTATGTGCTATTATTATATTTTCTATATCTAAGTTAATGAAAATTTCTAAATATTTTCTATATAATTTTAAAATATATTTTATATATTTTTCTGCGTTATTATTATATTCTCTATATTTATAATGAAAGTAATGTTAATTAATTGATTTTAATTATTATTATATTTTTATATTATATAATTTATTTTTATGAATACATCTGTTTTTTATGTTTTATATATCGTTATCACATAAATATAGTAAAGTTTCATTAAAGAATCTAATGAGAAACAATTTTTCTAGAAATATATATATATATTTGTTAATGATTTTCTAAATATTTTCCATATTTTTCTCAAATATAATTTCTATATATTTTTATCTTTTCTATATCTATATATATTTGTTCATTAATATTATTTCATTCAAAAAATAAACAATTAATTCATTACTATTATTATTTTGAAATTTATTTTATTACTTCAAATTATTTAAAATTAAATTAATATAAATTTGTTTTTAAATTTTATTTATACAATTTCAGCATATGAACAATACTTGTTCTCTTCCAAACAACTCAACGTTTAGAGGGTAAGTACAAACATTATTATATAATATTACTTCTTTATACTTTAAATTCAAAGTATTTTTTTTAATATAAAATGAAAATTCTTAGACCTTAACGCACATATATCAATCAGTAGCAAAAACCTCTGTGTCAAGTGAGCAGTTTCTTAAAAAGGTTTCACGCACATAGCAAAAAAAAAAAAAAAAGTGTAAGAAGAAGAAATCAATTTCTATAAATATCTTAATGCAAAGTCGGCTGCATTAATGGGTCCAATCAATCAAGGAGCAGATGCCAAATCAATTTGTAGCCGCTTCAAAATGAAACATGGCCAACCAAAATCACTTACCAAAATGGCCGGCCAATTGACATCCGTGAATATGGCTAATAAATCTGTGGGAAAAAATGTTTTCCGTTTTTTTTCCTCTCTCGCTCTCACTCCTCTGATATTGCTCTCTATCAATGTGCCAGATAGAATTAGAATGTTCTGATGTTACTTGAGTTGATGAGTTCTTAAAGTGTTTGAGAGTGATTGGAGAGAGTATTTGTTGAGAATGGATTTCGAGTAGTTAAATATGGATTAGGAAGATGAGATGGAAATGTATATGGAATGTTTGGCTATCTTTATGTACTTAAAATAAAGATAGGCTAAGAGAAACTATAAATGTCTATTTAAATTGTTAAAGAAATAATTTTGTATAGAAAACTTCTTTACAAGAAAGAAGCTCTAACGTATCTACAGCTGACATTTCGCCTTCAATGTAGTGAAAGAGGCATGTGTCTCTGTGTTTAACTTGAATCTCGTACTTTTATGGCAGAGTTTATGGTATTTATAGCACATAGTTGGAGGAAAAAGAGTTTTTTTTATTGGTGAAATCTTTTATAGAGATAATCTCTTATGGATAGCTAAACTGTTGACATTTAGTATTCCAATGATGTGGAAGTCTTGGACGTTTGCTTTAGTTTAAATCATACAATTTATAGCAACTTTTATAGCATATGCCCTGGATTTATACCACGATTTAAAAAAAGTTCTCAGTTTAAAGTATAAACCCTAACAAAATTAATAACTACAAACATTTCGACTTCCAAATGCTGTTCATGCCCTTCTTAAAGTTAATCAAATTATTATATCAACTTCAATGCCATTTATCATAAAGTTAGCACTCATAATTTCTTTGGAACAAGCCCAAAAGCATAAATTATAAATATAACCGAGTGCTTAACAAATTTAAGCGTCGCACACACGGCGTATACGTGATGTCCGCTGTACGTACTTTATGCGTTTGATATATGCGTTTGTATGTTTCTGTGTATTATGTGCGTTATACCTTGCATATTTTATTGAAATTCCACACTCGCAGTTGCGTTTAGTGTTACAGTTAGCAAAAATCCAAGTAATTTGGCAATTACGTTGCCAGCATATCAAAATTTTCGCTCACTCTGCGTGTGGTCCAGTGAGAAATTCCTCGAGAGAAATGGAGAGCATTCCCATTGGAGTCGACGACGGCGACGACGATGAGGACGATGTGTTGGATGTACGCGCGCGCCTTAATTACACGTAATATTAGCCGAAGCCTATGTCCAAGGCGCACACACACATACACACACACACACGTACACACCCTCGCGCACACACACACACACACTGCAAGCGTCGTATCATATTTTCCTGGGCGTATAATTGATTTCTGGGCTAAAATGTGTGGCCGTCAAGCTGAAACGCAACATGAATATTAAATGCTGTTGTGGTGTGGGGCGAGACTTATGGCAGGCAAACAATAGGAAGCTCAGGGCGTGGCATTGTTAAACCAGTGTTGAGTAATGCCGCTGCGCGAAACTAAGAGCTCACATTTCAACTAGCTTTGTATGAGCCCAAAACTTAGTGAATAGAGTAAGCAAATACCCTGTACGTGGCTTTGTTATGATTGTAATTCACAATAGAGGGATGCGATAGGAGATGACTAACTAGGAAATACCCTGTAAATTGCATTGTAGTCGTTAGATATGAAAAAAAATAAGATAAACAGATATTATGTGGAGTAAATGATATACAGTAACATAATTTGTAGTATATATCCTTTGATAAAATGTACACTAGCTAAACATGAATATGAGGCATTCTATTTCATTGCATGGAATACAATAAACCTCATAGCCAGCTGTATTCGTGTATAATACATAATACAGTTTTTTAATTGAATCCGATGACTAGAAGATACCCTATAGTCAGATATTCGATAACCAAAGCTTTGAGTAGTTTATTCCAGCTGAGTTCTATGACTCGAAAATACCCTGAATAATCTGTTCTATAGCAACAGAACGAGTTTGCTCTCTATATACCCCATATCGAACTATATTCACAACTATAGGGTATACGAAAAAAAAGTGCAAATTATTTTTTAGCGTTCACATGCAGCGATACTCAATACTTTGTGGCTAAATCAAACTGAAATATTGGAAATTGTGGCGCTCTATCTCTACATATGTGTATGCATCTTTCTGTCGTTCTCTTTGCGCTTTTGGGGCTTTTGTTCGATGCTCTGTCCATTATTAAATGCTTTGCGGTTTTGCTGTTAACCAATTTGCTTGATTTCCGTTGAACCGAAACCCGAACTATATATTAAATGGCAATGGCCGCCAATTTGGTCAAACTGATGGATGGGAAAAAGTTTTGTGCAGATTTTTACAATTTCCGACATTTCCGCAATTATCAATTAAAAGTATAACGAATGGAGAAAGCGAGAGAGACGGCAGGAAGGAGAGACAAACAAGTCGTTGTAGCATGTAAAAATCAATCAGACTTGGACAAGGACATCAACCGCATTAGCTGGGCAGCACAGCAGGAGCAGGAGCACGAACAGAAGAAGAAGCAGGAGGAAGAGCAGATTGAGGAAAACTGACTGCGCTTTGCCATTACGCCTATAATCCTGCCTTCTGCCCCATTGTGAGCGTCCTTTGCGTTGCCCGTTCGTCAGCCCTGTGGCTGTTGCGGCTGCGGTTTCTTAGTTTTCAGCTCGATTTAGTTTTTTCGGTGCCGCAAAACTTTTGACGTCGTCTCGACTGCAGCCAATACAAGAATAATTATCGGAAATGCGGTCTAGACGCAGTGAAGCAAACAACTGGCTGCCACATAATCGCGGCTAATGAGCTGCCTTCCTCTCTCTCTCTCTCTCTCTCTCTCTCTACTTCTTCCTCTTCTACTTCTGCGACTGCCAGCTAAAAATGCTCACATCCATTCCGACATGTCGCCTGTCAAAATATGAGGGGGCGTGACTGCAGCTGACAGACAGACGGACGTAGCGTCTGCTAAAATTTGTTTTCCTTTTACTCAATATGTTTTTTTTTTATCTATTTTTTTTTCCTGTTGTCGCAGTTGTCGCTCAGTCGCTCAGCTCGTGCTGAAAGATAGTCAAGTATCGGCTCTGACAGCTGATTGATGCATTTTGCAATTATTTCTGACGCCGGCTTCGCATCGAGATTGAAAAATTGTCAGTTGCATTGACGCAAGTCCCAACAGCTTTTGCCTCGCAAATCAACGAAAAAAAAAAAAGAAGCGAGACGAGAGAAAATGAAACAAGCTATCCAAAAGATGTGCGAAAAATGCGCATAAATGATGCGTTGTTATGATATAAGGATAGGACACAACAGCTGCTGCCAGATTAATCGATAAATAACATGGCCTATTTGTGTGAGATGGTCTATGTGTTAGGGTATAGTCGGTTTCTTATGAAGCATGTGACGTTAGTACAGATGGAAGACGGTATGAAGTGAAGTTTGTATAAGAAGAGGTTTTGCCTTACGAACTTAAGTATCATTCGAGTTGACTTCCTTCTATAAGTAGATCTCTACTCATTTAATTCTAGATCATTTCCCATATAAACTCAATCTATTGTATTATTTAATCTCAAACAACTAAACCTTCACAGGTCTCTTCAAATTCTAACTACAGGTTCTTAATCAATATCGACAACTGCAGTAACAGCTCAATATTGTGGCACTGATATTATAATCACACCAATAATTTCGCTTGACCGCATTCACAAAGACTTTCTAACTTTTTATTTGCCACATTTTATCAACATCGAAACTTTGCTATAACAAAATATTACCAAAGTTATACCAGAGCAGCCAAAAATTTCCTCTTCTAAGACTTTTTTTTTTTTTGGTATATTTTTTTTTTGTACCTTTAAGTTTGGCCATAGTTTCGCCTTTGCCATTGCCACAGCCTTCTACCTTTGCCTTTACCTTTGGCAGAAAATGCATAGAACTCAACTAATTAGGACGTTGTGGCACCAGGACGACAACGTGCCATAGTTCTTATCGCTGCTGTTGAGGTGCTGAAAAATATTAGAAAGTTTTGCTGCAGCTCCTCCATTCAGCCCCATCGTCAGCTTCATCAGCTCCACACGCAAAGTTTTGCGTTTGACAGCAGGCGGACCAGGCGTGGTGGGTGGTGAGGTGGTTGGGTTGGACCAGTGACGTCTTAAGGTGGTAGCTTTGGGAAATAGAAAGCCAGAACGCAAATGACAGCAAATCCTCAAGGCATCGAGCCAGCCAGAGAGAGGGCGAGAGAGTGGGAGAAGCACGACTGCAACGGGAATGCAACGCAGATTGCAACATTCAAATAAATTGTCAAGGATCAGCTTTAAACTTAAAGGCGACAGAAACAATAAACTGTCAAATGCGTAAGGCTTAAGGCAAAAGAAATGGAAAGCCAATGGATGACAGAAATATCAGCGACGAGTTTGACTATGCGAGACAAAAGTTTGCTTAAATTAAAGAAGATTAGAATTGTTAAGAGTTAGAAAGTTAAAAATTTTAAAGATAAAATATAGAAGCGAAAATTTGCAGAGCGAAAAGTTTGAGTTTATTCGGAAAAAAGAGAGCAGAATATTAATAGAAATTTTTAAAATAAACAAATTCTTATATCTGTATATATAAGGTTTTGCGAAGATAAAAAGAAAGAGTGCAATAGGAAAATACGAACTGAGAGACATATAGAATAGAAGAGATATCGACAGAGAACAGAGTGACATATCAAAAGAGGGAGAGGGAAAAGTGTGAGCGTGAGAGAAAATAAGCAGAAAAAATATGGAATGAGATACATTAAGAGAGTGCGAAAATCAGAGAATGAATGACAGAGAAAGAGAGAGAGCGTGACTCGTCTCTCTAAATTGATAGAGTATCAGGGAGACTTGGAGAAAGTGAGAGGAAGAGTGAAAGAGGGAGGGATAGCGGAATAATGACCGACAGCTACTTAAAAAGACAAAAAAGAGAGAGAGAGAGAGAGAGAGAGAGAGAGAAAGATAGAAAGAAAGAAAAAGCAATAGAGATAGGAGAAGAGAAAGAAAAGTGAGAGGAGAGACTGAAATAAATGGATAGAGAGAGAGAGAGAGAGAGAGATAGAGAGTGAGGGTATAAGACATAGAAGGGCTGAATGAAAGCGAGAGACTTAAAGAAAAAGTGGGGGTAACTGCAGGACTTGTACAAATTGACATAGAATGAAAGAAAAGAAGGATAGAATGGTTGAGAAATCAAGAGAATGAATGAGAAAGGGTGGCTAAACTTATAACCGACACTAACTAGAAGAATACTTCACTGTGCTCTTTTAATGAAGGACAGATATAATTGAGCAGAGTCAATGATATTTTCACAGAGAAAATATATTTTTACACTACAGAAGTCAAAGCGATATTAATGTCAAATGCAATTGTTATATATAATGCATATAAGGGTCAGACAAGTGGCGCTTTGCGCTGTTCCTTTGCCTTTGCACATTTTGCACATAATCCGCTCTTCATTTTGATGGGTCTGGGGTTTAATTAGTTGTAAGTCGGTTCACAGTCAAAAAGAATGCACAAAATGTAAGCCGCTTAGAAGGTAGATGTGCTGCTCTCTACACAATGCCTTTCTTGTTGTTTTTTTTTTTTTCGTTTTTATTTTATTTTTCAGTATATACTGTATATATACCAATTAAGTATTTAGGTACAGTTGGGTTTTGTGTGCGGAAAATGCGATGCGGCTGGGAAATCAAGAAGCTCTTTAGTTAGAGCTGACAGGAGTTTTCGCAAAAGCCACTTAGAATACACTCGAAGAAAATGTTGTTGAACAGTTTGAATTAGGTTTAGTTGAAAATTAATTTGAAGTTGATGTAAGAAGTAATTTAAGAGTTGCGCAAAGTGTTGAATACCCTTGATGTATGTAGTTGCTTAGCTGGCTTGAGAATACGTGAGTATCTCTATCTCTCTAAGTATTCTAAAATTGGTTGAGTCGGAGTGTATTCATATCTGTATCTGTCTCTCTCATTCTCTTTGTCTCTCTTGTTTCCTCTCTATTTACACTCAATATTTTTACAAGCTCTCATACATTATATATTTCTCTCTCTCTCTGTCTTGTTTATTCTATAAGTAGAGAAGTTTGGGTTTCTTTCTGTATTCTCTCCTTCTCTGCTCCTCAATCTCTATCTCTCTCTCTTTTCTCTCTCTCAATCACTCTCTCTCTCTCTCTCTCTCTCTCTCTCTCTCAATCACGCACTCTCTCTCTCTCTCTCTCTCTCTCTCTCTCTCTCTCTCTTCAATAATTAGACATTTTCTCTCGCTATCTATTGTATATTCTTTCTCTCTCTCATTCCTATTCTATGATTAGGCAAGTTCAGATCTCTTCTCATATTCGCTTTCTCTCCCTCTCTCTATATTTAGTCTTTTATAAGATGAGTAGACCAAGCCATTTTCAAACTTAAAGTCTTCTTTTCACTTCTGGTTATTCTTAACTAAAAAGCTGACTATAAGACTAGAACTAATTTCTACTTCTAATTCTATATCAACTGTGTTTGCTGTGTGTAAATAATAACCACATGTTAATGGCAGTTAGTTGAAATTGTTGACAGCTCAGAGCTCAAAACTGTCGCTGCGAGTCAAAATGTGGTCGAATGGCAAGCAGCTCAAGACAACTGTGGCTGCTGGGGTAACGTAAAAGGGAAAGGGCTGGCTGGGGTTCAGCAATGTCAAAAGCGAAGCCAACTGGCAATAAAAGTGACGCGCATATTTCAAGGAACAAGTGCAACATACAGAAAAAGATATTCAACAAATGTCAGCCAGTTGCAGGCAGCTGAGGCAGTCGAGCAGACAAAGTTGCCTTTGGCTGCGACACATGATTTTTGTGTTGAGATAAGTGCGATGAGTGACATGTTATATATGCATGCATCTATATATATATACACTATAATATGTGTTTCATGTGTTGTAATTTGATATGAATTCGCAAATTACATTGCCAATTGGCAAATATGTGGCTGTGGCTGTGTCTGTCTCTCTGCTTGTCTATTTGTAGTTTTGACATGGCGCACATGGCGTATGCGTAATTTTAGCTGTGGCACATAGCTCGGGGCACGCAATTTGTGCTGCACAAGTCAAAGGGTGTACCTAGCTAAGCAGCCGCAGGTTATCTGAACTTTGATTAACCTCTAGTGCGCCAAAAAAAAAGTAAATACAAAAAAAACTTGCAACAAGCTGACAAAATAGAGCAAGGGTTCCAGTGGCAAGGTGCTCAAAGAGTTCACTGTATCGACATTGCAAAACGTTTAAAGTTGCGAACTCAGTTGGTTTCCTATCAAAGACTAATTAAAAACTTTTGCCCAATGCCCGAAAGCGCCAAAGATACAGCCAGCGCTACAATTCTGATAGGTGGGAGAGTTGGGTTTGGGTTGGGTAGGAGCTGCAGGTGCAAAGTTTTGTCATTTCAACAGAGCAGAATGAACGATCAACTAAAGCCACAAATGCAGCCTTTTATCATAAAGGAAATTTTGTGCAGAAATAAATAATAAAATTGAGTTTTTGTGTGAGTAAAAGCTGATTTTTTTCACTGACCAAATCAGTTGGATATGACAATCAGAACGCGTCGTTAAGCAGGATAATAAAACTGTCAACCTTTTGACTGAGAGGAAGGATTTTTGTTGTTACTCAATAGTGGTAATTATAGGGTATCAAATGAAGTGTAATCAATTGCTGTTGAAGTTACTCTAAGAGTTAACATGGTAATATTTATAATGTATAATGAACATATTTAAATGAAAATATATATCATATTTATTTATCCATGGAAGCAAATTAAAATTTAATTTACTTAGAAATTTTTAAACAATTTTACAGAATATCTGTTCATATCTGACTATCTAACAATAAACATAAAATATTATTAGGCTTCATGACAAATTTATAAATATTAATCAGAAATTTTGTGCTTTAAAGCCTTAAAAAATTAAGTTTAATATCACTTATTCTAGCGCTTTAAAAAATGTATATAATACAAATAGAAATATCATGATATAAATCACACCCTTATATATTCAAAAATACAATTTTTAAGCATTAATATATAATTTTAAAAACTCTGGCAAAACTGATATTTCTATTAACCCTCCGTTTCCTGCTTTATAGAGTGTATATGTCACCATTGGCAATCAGCACGATTAATATATCAGATTTTTTGAGCGTTTGCCAACTGTGCGAAAAGGCATAAAAAGCAGCTTGGCATAGCTGATAAAAAGCTAAAAAAAAAAAGGTTAAATACTTTCTGAAAAAAAAAAGGAAATTATTAAATTCTTTTTAAAGAACATATTGAATAATAATGATGCAAGGGATGCATAAATATTTAGAGATAGAGATTGGGATAGAGATAGAGATAGAGATAGAGATAGAGATAGAGATAGAGATAGAGATAGAGATAGAGATAGAGATAGAGATAGAGATAGAGATAGAGATAGAGATAGAGATAGAGATAGAGATAGAGATAGAGATAGAGATAGAGATAGGGATAGAGATAGAGATAGAGATAGAGATAGAGATAGAGATAGAGATAGAGATAGAGATAGAGATAGAGATAGAGATAGAGATAGAGATAGAGATAGAGATAGAGATAGCGATAGAGATAGAGATAGAGATAGAGATAGAGATAGAGATAGAGATAGAGATAGAGTTAGAGATAGAGATAGAGATAGAGATAGAGATAGAGATAGAGATAACGATAGAGATAGATATAGAGATAGAGATAGAGATAGAGATAGAGATAGAGATAGAGATAGAGATAGAGATAGAGATAGAGATAGAGATAGAGATAGAGATAGAGATAACGATAGAGATAACGATAGAGATAGAGATAGAGATAGAGATAGAGATAGAGATAGAGATAACGATAGAGATAGAGATAGAGATAGAGATAGAGATAGAGATAGAGATAGAGATAGAGATAGAGATAGAGATGGAGATGGAGATGGAGATGGAGATGGAGATGGAGATGTAGATGGGAGATAGAGATAGAGATAGAGATAGAGATAGAGATATTGAGATACAGAGACTGAGATACAGAGATTGAGATAAGATATAGATATAGATAATGTGGGACTGAGACTGAAAATGAATGTAAGCCTGAGACTGAGATAATCGCACAAATTTTAATAAAGATATATATTTATTTAATGTATTAAGGTCTCTATGTCTCTATATATGAATAATTAAATATTAAATACAATTACTTGAAGTTTAACAAAAGTTCGGTTAAAGAGCTGAAACCTGCAGACAGCAAGCGCAAGCCGCAACAACTACAAAAGTCAACCCTTTTCCTTTAGTTATTTCCGCGCTTAATGCGAACGTCAAAGTTCAGTTAGCGGTCCACGCGGCGTATGCGTAACGCAAAGCCAACAATTCAATTTAAGCAAAGCCAAAGCCGTTGCTTGCCGTTTGCCGTTCGCCGTTCGTTTGCCTGCATGCCAAGTTTTTATAGAGCCTACTGCGGCTTACCAAGCAGCACTTCTGCGCGCAGCCCGCAGCCCGCAGCCAGTCCATGCCAGCTACTGTAACGCCCTGTTTGTCAAACAAATTAGCCAGTTGGCCAAGAAGAAGTTTTTAGCCAAGACGACGAGCTCCATAACAGCTACAATTTACAGTTGGCAACAAATTGTAACTATTGCTGTTTGTTTGTTATTATTGCAGCGACAGCAATTTGTGCAAAAATTTAATTAAAGTTTCGTCCGTCATACTGTTTAAAGAGCCGAGGAGCCAACCTAAAGCATACAGCCAGCTAGATGAGATAGATGTCAATAGCACGCAAATTCCAATGCACAGTGGAACTGGGTGGAATGACAAACGGGCGAAAATAAATTGAGTGAATTTTGACTGAATAATTTGAGTTGAAAATTATGAAAATATTTAATTATTATATATGTAGTTCAATGTTGCTGAAATATAAGCTCATATATTCTTTATGCTTTAATGTTCTTATATACATTTCAATTGATACTAAATTATATTGTAGCATATTTATCATTATCAAAAAATATTTTTTGAAAATTACATTGTATATAATATTGTATTTTGTATATGGACATTATAGTATTTTTAAAAAATTTTGAAGTATTCGTATTGCTATAAAATTATTATAAATATTATTATTTTATATATCCAATTTTTATATCATAGAAAATACCCCTTATATACATATATTAGTTTTCTATGTTATATTCATTTCAAACACATATATTTTAGTAACATTTTTAATTTTAATTATTTAAGTGTTTTTCCACAGAAAAATCTATCTATAAGTTTCTATTTATCTAAAAAAGTTAGAGCTTCCCACTGGCAAGTTTTAAATCAACTTCCTTAAAAGCTAATATCAGTATTTTTATAATATTGTTATCAACCTGAATTTGTACTTCACTTCAATTCTCCACCTTCAGTTCACACTCCAAAAAAATCTCTTTCATTATCTTTCGATTTCTGCTGCCATAAAACAATATTTATGGCCCACTGTACGAGAATTTGATCGAGTGACTCGTTGGCCATTTTATTTTGGCTGTTTCAAATTGTTGGCAACATTTTTCACAAGTTTTTATTGTTGCTGTCAGCGATAGGCAGTGCTGCCCGTGGCAGCGACAAGCAGCTCTTCGCTTGTCCGCTTCACGCTCGCTGCCCATCAATTTCACTTTTAGCGCTGCGCAACGAAGATAAAGATGAAGACATAGAGATGCAGATGCTGATGTTGATGCAGACGCAGATGAGGATGCAGATGCTGATGCTGATGCTGTTGCTGATGGAGACAGTCCAGTTGGTTGGCGAAAAATGATGGGAGCTCATTTGCAAACAACAAGCCACTCGACAAAGCAGTTGCTCCTTTTGCGGCTGCTGTTCAATCAGTTGCAATTTGCACCAATGTGAGCATTGGCATTTGCTCTTCTAGAGAAAGTCAGCTGTGTGGGCAAACAATGCATTATGCACACAGTGAACATCATCTTTGGAAGGAGCTTATTAGCAAAAGTCATGCACACACACACACACACACACACACACACACATACACACACACAAAAGCTCATTATTTGTTAGTTTCTGGTTGCGCTGCTCATTTGCGTGTGCTGCACAAATCGATGAAGCATATGAAATATTCAGCGTTTATTGATTGCTCTGCTGAAGTTTGGTGGCCAAATACAAAACAACAACAACAGCAACGTTTGTACACGTTATGGCTTTTAGTTATTTATTTAGTATGTGTAGACGGGACCCCCCATTGGGAGCGCGTTGCTCTGGTTATTGTTGTTAACTATACATATTTCATATGTCTGATGAACACACACAGACACATACCACATATAGATCGGGAAATGTTTTCGGCTACTTATTATCCACACTAATCATGGGCTTACATTTTCCTCCATTTTCAGTTTTGCATTTTAATTGCGTTTTACCGAATTGCCGAATTTCGTACAATTTCACGAAATTCAGTTTTTGATAATCCCTCCAAATAGTTCACAATGAATGTGGTAGGTGCTTCAATCAGATTTAAACGGGATTTAGATAAAGGGTGTGAACAGAGGATATGCAGGTATCTGTAGTACCTTAAATATTGAACATGGATTAGGATGTATAGGGCAAGGTTTGAGTACATATACAGTGATATAAGGATGTATCATATAAATTTGTAATAAATGATGGAATGAAGTATATAAAAAAACTCTACATACATCACGATGTACAGAAGATTGTAGATAGAATGACTTAATAATATGAAATTAACTAGAAAAAAATGGTTTATACTACTCTTATCTTATATACATACATTACGATGTATGATAAGAAACATATTTAATGTTTATATTTAATGTAACATTTTTCAAGCCCCAAACTAAAAGATTATAAAAGCATTATGATGGATAAGATAGGAACTTTGTCGTATTATATCATGATGATAGATAAGTAACGACGTATAACAAGATGTAATGATTGAGTATATGAAAACTTTAAGCTATTTGCATTTACCTATACACTCTTAAGTAAGTTTAAATTAGCAAATAATCTAAATCTGAGATGTGACCGGGTCGGTAGATGTATTATCTATAAATATAACCCTATCTACTAAATATAAATAAATATAACCCTATACTCTTCAACACTAAACTCTACAAAGATCGCAAAGATTCCTTTCCATATTTCACATAATATATTTACTACTCTATGCATCGTGACCTTAGACTATAAAAAAAAATCTGCCATTTGCTTGCTATGCAAATCGAATAAATTAGAAATTTTTATCATATTACAAAAGTGTTGATGTAAAGGCTTTTTCCTTTCCTTCTTTTTTTGGCTACACGAGAAGAAATAAAGAATTTTTTCATTTGTTTGTGATTGACCCTTTTGTGTTATGGCCTCTACTAACATTAACGTGGCTGGTCAGAAAACGATTTTATTTATTTTTTTTTGTCTTCTTTTTCTCCTTTGTTTCTGGCCCAAGTCATTTTCACATTTAAATCCCAAGCGCCGGTTGTCCTTTAGCATACACCACCATGCATCAGCCCCAAAGGCACAAAGCTCACAAGATGTTCTGCTAACGCATAACCGCACACTTCTGCACACACACACACACACGCACGCACACCTCGTCCTTTTCAAATTCACATATGTTTCACACAGACACATATGAGTGTTGTCGTTTGCTGGTTGTATATCCGTTTGCCCTTTCTCTTCGTCGTCCACTGCACATTTGCTGTCCATTCGTTTCGTTTTGTCAGAGCCATTGTCACCTTTTTGCCTACAAACGAGAGGCAAAAAAAGTAGGGAAAAGCCCGCCCGAAAAAGCAACTGTCAGTGTGGCTTGTTGTCCTTTTATTATGCTACTCGAACAGAGACACCCACACACACACGCACACGCACTATCATCCTTTTTTGCTTGCTTTGTGAAGAGGTAGCATCTTATGTCCGAAAACCCAACTGTCAGCAGTTTCCTATTCGGTTTGCACAGCCATTTGATTTGCTGTGTAGTATCCTGTCAGTTAGCCCGGTCGCTTCTTGCTGCATCTCTAATCGCATAAATATGCAGCCAATGAGTGTGGCTATTGCATATTTTATAAGCAAACACCAGGCGATGTTTTCTTTTAAGCTCTGCTGCAACTGGCTGTCGTCCGTCTATCAGCTTCTTTTGGGCTCTAAGAGCTTTAAGATTTTGCAGCATTGTATAATGCATGTGCCTAATGGCAGGTAGCTCTCGTATAAGAGTTAGCATCATCAGTTTTCTGGCCTGGCTTAATGATAGTCTCCATTATGGAGTGGGGCATGTAGCTGGCTTTGAAAACAGCCAAAAACTTGTTTATGCCATCAAATGGGGCAATGTCGACGGACGACCGAAATGCACTGAACGCCCTTTGCTAGCTATCGCTTGTTCACTTTCTCTCTGTCTCTCCCTCTCCCTCTCTGATGATTTTGGCCTGGTTTTCTCAACGCCAGCTTGGCCACGCCTTTGTGTGTCTAACTGCGTAAAAGTGCAAACAATTTGCATGCGTGTGCGCTGTGCTGCCAGAGTTGACAAAGCCAACTTATAGCCGCTGTGCAAATGGCTTCCAAATGAGCCAATTTAAAGCGTTTGCATCGGCCAAATTCGTTGCATAGTTAACGCTAAAAGGGAACAATAATTAAATGTGCAGTTGAATAAGGTAAATATAATAATAAAAATTTTCAATTGTTTTAGCCTCTTTTGCTTTTACCCTCGTCATAGAAAACTTTGTACATATTTGTTGCAATTCCCATGCGCAAAGTTTCAAAAGGTGAACAAAAGAAAAAGTTTGCAAAATATAAAGTTTTTATTTCCGTTTAATCGCAAAAATATGTATGTATGTATATGAATATAAATATATATTTATTTTTAGATTTTCATTATTAATCAGCTATATTTGCAGGGATAGAAACTTTAGCATTGTTGTTAGTTAGTTTAATTAACTATTTATCGAGATATAAAAAAAACAATTACCTGCAATCAGCGTTTATTAGACTGGTATTTTGACTAACTAGTAAAGTTTAGTTTGATATATACAAAAGAATATTCTGCCTTATAATTGAAGCAAACTATCTTTGAACATATCGATAAAGTCGATCATTTACATTATTATTATTATTATTATTTTTTTTTTTTTTACAGCTTTCAACTGCATTTTGTTGTATACTAGCATATATGTACATTCCTATTATATACAATTATAAAGAGGAATCGATGATAATATATCCTTTCATAATGCAAAATCAACCTGATTTAACACTTATGTATTACTGAACAACTATGTGACTTGATTTGATTTACACATTTTTTATTTCAGTATATATATAGATTATTGCAAATATCGATAATAATAATTATTAATTACTTATTGTGATGTAAATAATTTGTATCATTTTATGCTGAATTCCATAGTTTATTTTAAAGAAATATGAGAATTATTTATTATACGTACTGGTGGGCTGAGATAATTATCGACTATGTTATCGATCATGAATACATATATTAATATAACATCCAAAAAACTAAGTTACTGCTTCATTTATTTCAGTAAATAATAATATTTATATTGTGTTCATATATAGAAAAATAAGATGATCGATAACTGTCAATATCGGTCATGTATATATATCGATATTTCATTTGTAAAGCTCAGCTACTGCTTGTCTTCACCAATATATAGTAATATTTTGTGTTGGCGTTGGGTTCGCAAAAGAATTCCAAGTTTGCTACCAACTTTATAAATATTTGAATGAAAATGTTGTGAGTCTTGGCATTAAAAAGAGATTCTATTGATAACTTTTACAAAGAGTTTCCTTATTTTCAGTGTTTGTATTCCGTATTCGGTTTGAGGAACTGCAAAGCAGCATTTGGAGAGATGATTGGGTAGCTGGCGCTCATTGTGCCCGCTCGACTTTTGCCTGTTTGCGTTTACATTTTCATTTTCGTTTTTATGATATTGTAATATATTTGCTTTCAGCGCATAATTGACATGGGTCGTTTATTCAGGCAGCAGGCGTCGATTTTTGCCTTTTCTTTCAATTTTATTTTATATATTTCGTTTTTTTTTTTCTTGAATTTTATATTTCCCGCTTTTAGCCCGGAGGCTACAAATTGGCCACGCTCAGGTTACTTCTTATTTTGTTTTTTTTTTCCTGGTTGGCAGGAGGCATTGGAAAAAGGTTTAGCTAAGTATTTGGCATCCTGGTTATACTTTTGGGGTGGGGCTTCGGCATTCATCTACGGTTTTTGGTTGTTTGGACAGCTGCCACTTCATTGGCAGTTTGCTAGGTTATTAAATTTCTTGATCAACTTTTTGATGGCTTCATTTAAGATGCGTGGCGCTTTCTAAATTTTTGGCGTTTTGCTTTATTTCCTCATTTTTATGATTTTCCACTGCGGCCCTGATGGCCGAACAATTTGCATTTTCCAACTAGTTAAAGTCGCAAATCTCAGCGCTAAATTTCTTAATCACACCCCGAAGTGTCGTCGAGTTTAATGAATTTTTGACACTGTGTGTGTGTTTGTGTGAGTTTGTATATGTGTGCATAAGAGTGCGTGTGGGTGTGTATGTGTGTATATGAGAAGATTAGAAGCTTAGATTTAGCAGCAGTTTGTCACATGTCTGAGTCGTTTAAGCTTTGGCAATTCCGGGAATTTCTGTTTAATTTAAATGTAAATATTTCTTTTAGTGAGAAAATATGTAAAGGGGTTAGACTGAGAGGAATGTAAGATATATACAGAAACAGATGCTGAGCTATATATGTATATATTTTATATATAGATGTGATTATATTCTCTGTGAAAAGCTGAGTCCATAGAGATATATGTATCAGATCGTCTTATCGCCTTATTCCTCGCTCTGTGACACCCTCCTCTCTCTCTCTATCTCTTTTTTTTCTCTCTCTCTTCCTCTGTCTCTCGAACTCACTGTATTTCTTTCTCTCTCTCTCACAATATCTATCTGTCTCTCTCTCTCTCACAATATCTATCTGTCTCTCTCTCTCTCTCTCTCTCTCTCTCTCTCTCTCTCTCTCTCTGATACTTCATGTGTGGATAGACTCTTCAAATGTGGATAGACTCTTAACTTGATATCTTCATTCGCAAACCTTCTAGGCGCAAGTCTTTCAATTTCCCATAATACCTGCTTCTATTTTTCAAATATCGATAAAAATCAAATTTGTGTTTTGGATTTTTTAAGCTTCGACACCAGCTCGACACATCAAATATGATGTGAAGCTAATCGTAAAAAGGACACAGATGCTGCCGCAAGGTATATATACCAATGTATATGCCTCTAAATATATGTGCATGTGTGTGTGTATGAAGGCGTAACCACAAAGCATGCTAGATAGATAGATTTGAGTTATATTTTGAAGGCAAAGTACGCACACATTTAGGCCATTTTAACGCAACTTGGCAAACAAATATAAAAATAAATTGTTTGTGAGACACACACACACACACACACACACTGGCACTCTTAGATATCTTTATAGAGAATTGCTGGCTGGCTTTGCGGCTGTCTGTATCTTTTCTATTGCCACATTGTTAAAATCTATTAGCCACATTAAATGTGGCTCGTAAAATTCGATTGCATCATTTGTTTCTCGGTACTCAACAGCCAGTCGGCCAGGCAGCTGCTCGCTTGGTTTGCCCAGCTATTATTTTGAGCTTTCGCAAAAGTATTTCAAAACAAGTTTGGCCCATTAAAATAATATGGGTTTTCTTTTCTATTTTTTGTGTATTTTTTTGTTCTTTTTTCCCATTTTTGGTAAGCCCGATACGCACGCTTCTTGCCAATAAACAAATAGGTTAATCGAACACAGCTGGGCAAAGGCGCTTAGCAGTGATATATGCACTACACATATGTACTCGTGTGTATGTCTAGTCCAATATAAGCCAACTTTTAACGTATGTATTGGCTATTTACTGGCAATCATTTTACCATTTTGTGGTAACAGTTTGACTTAATATGCACAGTCACAAAATTAAAAAAAAGAAAATTATTTCTGGTTATATTTTTGCTTATATATTTGAAGGTTTCGCCTTAATGCAAATACTGGCTGCTAAAGTCCTTGATATTTGTACATTTGAAGACTTGCTTTGCATTTGCTAAATGATCGTTAAAATCATTAATAATATTTAAATTTTAAATATATTTTATTTACATTAAACATTAAAAGTATAACTTTTACATTTTCGCTTAACATACTTACTTTACTTTAATACTTACCAACAGACAGAAGAAGAGGAGAAGCACCGCGCTGCACTGGATGACTGACCACCAGAAAATGAGGAATACGACTAAAGCTGCGCTGCAGCAGGCATGCCTTTATATAGGGCAGCGACAGCTCCACTCAAGTCAAACTCAACTCTTGAGCCTCTTTCTGAGTCAGTTTTCACACTCGATCATTAGGCGACCAATCAGAGCCCTTTCTGCTGCTGCTGCTGCAAGAAGCAGCTCCTCTGATCTTCAGCTGTCTGTATATAGAACAGCAAGACTTCTACTCCAAGTCTAGCTCAACTATTAAGCCTCTCTCTGAGTTAGCGTAAGCTAAACTCTCTATCAGTTAGCGACCAATCAAAGTGTTTTCTGCTGCCTCTGCTGCATACATATGCAAACTAAGATCTTCTTTTCAGATCTTTAACTCTTTTTCAGCTCTTTTTCTTTTTGGCACAACAGCACAGCACAACAAAATTAAATAGAAAAGAATAAATTGAAAGCTCAGTTTGCAATCAAAAACGTCTAAATATCCCAATATAATCAATTTGTATATTAACTCCAAATCAAAAAGAACTAACTCATCATAAAAATAATTTCAATTTCACCAAACAAAAAGTTTAACAAATTGAATTCCCGAAACAAGTTTTCTAGTTTTTACCCATGAGAGCACATGGCTTCTATCGCAAATATTCATAGGTCGTTAAGCTTAAAAAGCTTAGCTTGTAATGCGTTGGCAAGCATGCAGCAGCACGCAAAATAAGTGATCGAATGTGTGTGCAGATGTGCTCGCACTGTGCTTATATGGTCAATTACAATTGTCATAGATTTGCATTAGGTCCGAGAGACAAAAGTATGTTGGGGCTCCCTGTCTCTCTCGCTCTTGCTCTTTCTGTTGACTGGTTTTGGTGTGGCATGTGCCAAATGTCAATCACTCTCTGGATATGTAGTCACATCAACTGTCAAATAAGCGTTGCAGCATGCACCAGACGCCAGCCGCATGTGTGTATGCGTGTGTGTGTCTGTGTGTGTGAGTGTGTGTGTGTTTGTGTGCAGCACTCAACAGCAATTCAATTCAGAATTCAAACATGCAACAGCAATCGAGTTACTGACTTTCCTAGGTGTATGTGTGAGTCTAGCTATATATGTATATGTGCGTGTTTGCATATGTGTGTCACAGCCAAAGAGGCACCCAACGGAACTAATAGTAGCAGCCAACAGTTGCCCTCTGTGTGTGTCTTTCTCTCTCTCTCTTTCTCTCTGTGTGTGTGCGAACAACAACATTTTTGTACCATTCGAAACTGTGTCAGAATTGCGTCGAAACAAACCTATTTCAAACTTGCATTTCCTAGCGTTCCAAGAATTTAATAAAAAAAAAAAAAGAAATCTGCAATTCAGCATCGGAAAAAAAGAAAGAGATTTTCAAAGAGATTTTCTTTCGATTTAAAACATTTTAGTGCATAGCAAAAGATTATAGCTAGAAGTTAAATGGAAGCTCTTGAAGCTGCAGAAAAATAAAACGGAAAAAGCACATTAAAAATTTATAGAAATTGGGAATTGAACATAAAAAAAAGGAAACAAGTAAAGAAAGTTCTAGTAGGAAGTACACGACTGATAGACACCTTGTTTTGGTAAATTTTGCATGTGGCTGAAGCTCTGCTGCTTGTGAGTGGAAATGATAATGAGTTTGAATATGCAAAATCTGAAGTCTATAAAGAAACCTAAATACTGAATGTGATATATGGATAATGAAGAATCCAGCTGATATATTGAGATAATAGATAAGTTCAGTCCATACCAATATGTACTTTAAATGAAAATTTTATGGTATTTAAAGGATGGTGTTCAGCTTATCATGCTGATCCAGTCTTTATATAATCTATGCCATCTTCCACGCCTGCCTTCTTTTGCTATTACATTTCAATCAGAGAGAAATGTCCTTCAAATCATAAAAAAAAATACATAAATGTAAAACTCTTTAAATGCGAATTTCCATTCGCTGTGACTTCGCAGCTTTGGCTTAAGCTACTTCCGTTCTGCCAGCACAAAATTTCATTCATTTCTCATTTAATATAATTTATTATTTTCATCTACTTAAATATGTGAAATTGTGAGTGAATTGAGTGAATCAAACAGAAACCAATTTATAATTTTTTTCACAGCTTTAAAATTTAAATCAATTGAAATTTATTGGCCAGGCTGCCATCTCTGCGTTATTTATTTTCTTTTTGGCCTGATTTTCTGCTGTTGTTTGGCCTAATTAAAGGTTTATGTAGCGCACAGTGGTATATAAAAGTATATAGCTATAGAAACCTGTAGGTGTTTATATAGCCATAAACATTGTGACGAGGCAATCTTTTGGCAACCCCTAAAGACTGCCCAGTGATGAATACGCAGCGACGTTTGTGTGAGAATATTTAAGGAATTTTCAAGGTGCGTTTTTGTCTTAGTCACGAGTCGAAACGAGAAACCTTAACACACACATACACTCACACACACACACTCAACTTTTATTTGTGCCCTTTTGTATGGCTATTTGGATTGTTGTGCTCCGGTTGCCTGCCCTAACGATGTCTATGACAATATAGTCGCACCTTTTGCTGATTTTTATTTCGATTTCATTTCCATTGGCATTTTATTGAGTGACCACGCCCCAAACGTCCAACCTTTTGGGGCTGCTGTGCTTATTACTTCGGCCTTTAATGCGAGACATAAACGCTCAAATGAGCGCCCTTCGGCGCAGTAAAACGCATTTATGTGTACATATATTATATGTATATATAAGTGTGTAGCTGCCACGCCCCCAACACTATACACCCGGAAATAATCACAATTATTTGGCCATCAATATTATGACGTCAATAAATCGAACCAATAAATTGGACGCTCACAATAAATGCCTTTCGCTGTGTCCTTGAGCGAAAAGAAAGTTGATCGCACTTCACATTATTTAATATAATTTAAATTTATGCTTCTAAATTAAGCCCATAGAGCAGTGAAGCAGTAGACGTAGAAAGAAACACAACAACAAACAGAAACCGGCACAGGCAACCGCAGCGAAATCGCTGCACAGGCGTCTTTTAAGCCCCGAGGGACTCGTTAATCAGCATTTTTATGCTTGCCTTGCTAATGATGTGTCTGGGCCTGGGCCTGGTCCTGGTCCTGGGCTTGGGTCTTTGTTTCATTTTTTTTTTGTCCACCTGCCAGTTGTTGTTGTTTCTTTTTTCTCTCACCTGGCCGACAGCGGCTGTCGCTGTTTTACACCTAAATTAAGTTAAGCTATCCCTGGGGTGGTGCCAAAGAAGTGAAAAAAATGACTAGCGCTGTTGCCAGTGTCAATTGATATGATGTCCGCGCAGAACCAATTAGAAATTCACAGTTGAGATTATGTGCAGAGATATGATAAGTTATTGCCTGAAACTAGAAAAGTTTGTTAGCATTTTAATCGGTGTTTATGTTTTAAGTAGACTTACAGGGTATTACAATGAGTAGCATGTGTAAGAGCAGTGCAAGTCTTGGAGATATTTAGATATATAAATTATAGATAAATAAATGCTTTATGTATTTATATTTGTATTAGTATTAATATGCTCTCGTTTTCTGTATTTCAAATAGTATTTATATCGAATATCATTCTCTTATTCTCTTAATGATGCTTTAAAGAAAAGATATGAACATTTTTAGAAGATTGAAGATAGGAGATGCATGATGGAAGAGAAAACACGTATACATGAGGTATACATGAAACGTAAAATAGAAAAGACAGACAAAGAAAACAAAAGATAGAAAATGAAATATGGAAGATTGAGCATAGAGAATACAAAGTATTTAGATTTATAGATAATTAGATTGACTGAGACAGATACAAAACTAGTACAAATAACTTGTCAGCCTTCAAAGCAAATATTTTTGTAGCTCAAAACACCTTTGATCTGCCTTCATTTACCTATCTCTACCACTCACAAGTGCTGAGTTCAATGGCATCCTAGACGGGCAAATTCCACAACTCTTACTCAACATTTCTGGGCAACGGCTTCCTGCACCTATTGCTAGCAATAATTTATGTGCACAGGGTATCTGAGAAATCTAACCCCAAAGCAAAAACTTGCTGACCTTTTGCGAACTCTTTGCTTGCCGAAGCCGAGCACGTCAAAAGTCAGCGCAGTTACTGGTTGCCAAGGATTAGCGCAAGGATTGACTTTAAAATGTCAGACAATAAAAAGAAATATACGAGTATGCACCCGAAAAAAAAAAAAATAAAATAAAATAAAAGAGGAAGCAAAAAAAAAGTAGGAAAAGTAAAAGGAAAGTGCGAGCAGCGACTAGACGAGCGGCAAGTGGATGTGACTCTCGTAAGGACGATTTCCTTGGCTGGGCATAAATTTCAAGTTTATTGCATAAATTGTCGTATTTTGAAAATCTTATTGCCTTTATAATGTTGCCAGAGCCAGCAACCAGCCAGTCAGCCAGGTGAGCATAGCTCTGGCAGTAGCTGTAGCTGTAGCTGCGGCCGTAAAAGGAGCTCAGGTTCTACGTTACGGTTATACGACTCAACGTCGTCTCATTTGCTCGTTTGGTTGCAAATGCATAGGCGAATGAGGCAACCAAGAAATTCTCACTCTCTCTCTCTCGCTCACTTTCTCTCTCTGTCTCTCTCCTTGCCTTTCCTTTTCGGTGTGCTGTTTTTTTTTTTTATTACGATAATAATCATAAAACATGCACTTAACAAGCAGCTTGAAATATGAGCTCGGGCTCTGGCATCTAACTTAAATTTTCACATTTTATTGAGGTTGATTTATGTACTATAGGCACCCAAAGCCCCACCCCTTCACCCAGACGCATTTGCCAAAGTTCGTTCTGTAGCGGAAAAAATCAACGAGCACTTAATTGATGCCAAACTCTCTCACTCTCTCGCTCTCTCGCTTACTCTGACTGGGTTTAGCTAATTCATTTGTTGGCACAAACAAATTTGTTAACAAATTTGCGTTAATGCTATAAGAAATATTTATGCTCATGCCAAAGCAACAGCCCACACCCTCTTAGATTTTGCATCCCCACCACTCCCTCTCTCTCCCTCTCTCTCTCTCTCTGTCTGTGTTATGCGTACATGTGCTGTCATTAATTCAATTCTGGCCAGTCCCAAAGCGACGCCCATCTTTTTGGTAAGCCTTTCGACCTTCAATGAGGCATGTGCCAGCAGCAACAGCAGCTCATTAACCTAGCCGTGGATGAGAACGGGCTGGCCGCGGGGTATATACGTATGTGTGTGCGTGTATGTGTATGTGTATGTGTTGGCAGAGGCCAGCGTATTGCTACTGCGGTTTATTTTTGGCTGTTATTATTTGTGTAATGAAATAAACGCACGACTTTCATCTTCATAAAATGGCATTATGGCATTAGCGGCACAAATTTATGGGCCCAAAGCAAATGCCAACAAATAACAACAACAACAGCAAACTCAGCGTTTAAGCACAGCCACGAGCTTAATTTGGCATAGATGTCGATTTGAAGCCTACGCTTGAATCTTAATTAATGATAGAAACTCACAAAGTCGAAGAAGCTGAGTTGCTTGAGCAGTGTCAAAAATCAATTAGTTACTGCAATCATGCATTAACTTGAATGAAATATATATTGAATATATTTTTATAATTTTAAAAGTATTTTTTGACGAAACTATTATTATTTTGTAATTTATTCTGACTTTCTTTATTAATGGTTTATTTAATTTTTAAAATTGGTATAAAAAACATTTCCCAAAACGGATTTCCTAAAATTATAAAAAATATGAGTTAAAACAATGTAGTTGTTTATAGTTCAGAACTTCAAATATAAATATATTAAATTAATTAAAATACATTTTAAAGTTTTTTTTATTATTAGTTTTTTTAATAATATTTTATTGTACCTTTCGTCCTTAACTCTATAGCGCAGTTCTAAATAAACTTTAACTATGAAATGGCTTTATGCTTAACAAAGCAATAGCTTGTTCTCGGTTTTAATCATTTCTTATATCTTAAGATTGAGATTAAGTCAAGTTGTGTTAATAGATCCCTTGTAAGAATCGCCAAAAATGGATACTATTCCTGCCTATTAACAAATGTCATTAAAATAAATAACAATATATTTATATAAACATTTCATATGCTATATATACTCTTAACTCCTTGCAGCCCGCTTTTAATTGCAATCATTTTGTGGTTACTCCAATTAATTGCAATAACTGCAATGTGTTCCAGATACAAGGCATACTTAGAAAATGAAATTTTGATATATATTTCTTAAAAAAATATATATAAAATATAAAACGTAAAACAAGAAATGCTTGAAGGCGACAAAAGCAAAATAACGTGGATAAAGTTTTTCGTTTGATGTATGGTTGGCCTCCAAACAAGTTCAGAAGGCGCTGATGCGTACCAGATACACAGACGCATATATAAATATGTGTGTGTGGGTGTTAGCATTAACAATTGATCAAGACGATGCTAGGCGAAAAAGTATTATGTGGTAGATGAGCAAAAATTGCGAAAAGCAAAATAATCGCAGGTGCCGAATTACATGAAAAATCACTTAGGAAAATTAAATTTCACATATTTTTTACTTCAACGCCCCAGCCAAAGTCTCGTCTTGGCATTAGGTTCAAAGTTGTTCCCGTTACATGTTGTTGCTGCTGTTGTTGTTGTTGTTGCTGCTGCTACTGTTCTCCATCTTCTACATCTTTTTATTTTACTTGTACTCGAGCGACAGCAGCAGCTGCGTTGAGCTCCTCTTCTACCACAAACATGAGTAATGTGATGTGTTTTCGGTTGAGTTTTTACCAACGACCCCTCGCGTTCTGCCAGAGCTGCAGCTATTAGAAATCGCTGGCAGGTGTGAGCGCCCAATGTGTTAATACATTAGATACAATAGATCTGAGCTGGTGCGGTGTGAGCTTTTATCAATTTTTATAGATTTAAAGACCACTTAATCAATATATATCTGTCAATAGTGGCGATAGTTCAGCTACAAATGATGATTTGTTAACTGATTGCAGATACTCCGTACTCTGATATCGAAAATAGATTGAAGCTTAGCTTCCTTCGCTTCCATTTCAATGAACTGCTTCCTTTGACTGACATAACTCGCACAAAGTTTCAACTACTCACTTAACAAACTCCTCAGTCGATAGCAATCCAATCATCTAACCCGCATTTTCTTGCAGTGTATAGAAAAATGTAAATATAATTTATGCACTTTAAGTGCTTTGCTACTCGAAATTCTGCCAAAAATTTCGCAGTTGTTTGTTTACAACGCAAATTTCGACTTGTTTGCTCTGCTTGAATTAATCTATAGAAATGAGCTGAGCACAAACTATGCTACATAATACTACTTACCCTCCGTTACACTTTCAATGTGTATCCGCCCACTCACTCTAGCTCCCTCTCTCTCTCTCTCTTTTCATATCTTCTTAATCTGCTCTGCTCGTCATTTCTTGGTCCCAATCGAAGTTCAGCTTTTCGCAGCTTTTTACATAAATTTCTTTGGAAAAAAAGTTTTTGTACAAGTTACTCAAGTTTGATGAGTGCTCGCCGTAAAAGTTTATTAAAGCCCGCAACAAAAATATTATTGTTAAGAGTGAAAGCGGCAGAAACGCAAAAAGCAAAATACAGAAACGAAAAGCAGAAAGAGTAAGCAGAGGAATGAGGGCAGACAATAATATAATAAAGTTTATAAACGTTAAATGTCAGCCTCTTAAAGACTTTATACAATTGAGCAAGGACTTATGATTGAGTCTTGAAGAGTAAGCTGTAATTGAGTGATGAATATATAAAGAGTATATAGATATATAATTGATGTCGATGGATTCTTTAAGTCCTCCACATTCAGAGCTCTCTATATGAGAATCGAAGCCTCAAAGTTTTCTCTTTACTTTACTTAAATATTCTCCAAGTCTTGTCAAGTTGGCAACCTATATTAGCAACATATATTAAATATGTATAAAGCCTTTCTAAAAATACAATATCTAAGCCCTATATCCAAACAAGCATCTTAGCTTCAGCTAGACTAGACTCCCTTGGCAATTCATTCTACTTTTATATTAAATTAAAAAAGATTTTGATGATTGCGAGACTGCACGAAACAAGAGATAAAATTGAAATTCAATGAGAGCATATATATAGCTTATACTTTTATATCTACATGCATAAAGTAAGCCAAAAATAGATTTGATTTGCAGCAAGGATGTGTGTGTGTGGGCCAAGGACACTTGCTCGTTTATTTGATAAAAATATAAATAGAATTTTTGTTTTTATTATTTTGCAATTGCAACGACATTGATTGATGAAAATATTTTAAATTGTGATTTCAATTTAACAGCAGCAACAACAATTGCAGCTGCAACTAATTGTGTATCTCCCTCTCTATGTGTGTGTGTTGCGTATACGCCACATAAGCCGGGTGGCAGACGAAATGCACTTAAAGCTCAACGGCAGACAACTGCTGCAAGTTGTGTGAGCTTGAAATTGGAATTTATGTGTGGCAATGAAACATTTTTACAACAATTTTTCGTGCAACTAGCAGCAACGAATGTCAACAGCAGGCGATCAAATTGTAAAACTCTTGCACATAAATCTTGAGTTCTGCTCGACACACACACACTCGCACACACACACGCATACTCTGTCTCGCTTTTTATGTGTGCTGTCATAACTCACACAAACACACACACGCACACCTGTACCTAAACTCGAAAGTTTTTTTTTTTTTTTTTTGAAAATGCGTGACGCATTTTCATGTGCTTTTTACTCCAGTTTGTGTTCCGGCCAAACAAACATACAACAAAAAAACGTAAACATTTTTCATACATTTTAAGCTGAGCACAGCAAAAACAAAAAAAGATATATATACATATATATATATATATATATATATATTATATATGTACATATCACATAATATTAGTCCCAAAATAAAATAAATTTAGATGTATAATCACGACTGCATAATACTCTGTTTTTAAGTAAAAAACAGAAGGATGAAAATGTAGAAAAAAAAATATTCTAACGTAAGGAGATAGTTTGTTTAGAGATCTCTTACATATCATTAAGGTTAAGCTTGAAGATACGTAGATGAAGCTATCTAATATTATATAATATATTATAACATTGTTACAAACTGTCGAAAGTAATTAATTGAGAAAGTTGCTAGAAAATGTAAAACTAGATTCTTTCTGATTAGATTGAGTTAAGAGAGAGAGAGGGAGAGATCAACATAAATCTCAATATGAGATTAACAGAGCTTTTTAGAAGAAACTAGTAAAGACAGCAGAGATACATACAAACGTATACAATATATCAAGGCTATAAAAATCGCCAATATTAACAGACAAATCAAAGTCATTTTAGCTGCAATCGATCAAGAATTTCGAAATTTGTCGCAATTTATCATGTTCAAATTACAGCTCAATCTCTGCTGCCATTCGCCCATATACTCCTTCTTGCTTCAGCCGTACAGTGTATTAAAAAAAAACTTTCTACTAAATGCCAACAGCAGCTGCCCGCAGCTACAGACATCAAGTGCAACTGAGAATTTATAAATATTTTAGCTTGATATAATTTTCGCCTAAAGTCAAAGCAAAGTCACGCAACATCACAAAACTGTTGAAAAGAAAACTTAGCTATTGCCTCAAATACAATTTGTTTTGTTCAGTTTGTTGTTCTTTATTTTTATTTTTATAAACAATTTTGTGCAAAGAAAAGCAGTGCAAATATTTTTTGATTGATTTCACTTGTTAGGACATTGTTCAGGTAATTGGCCAAATGGCCAAACAGAAGAAGAATAAATAAAATACAAATAAAAATAAAACGAAAGTAATGCAAATGCTATAGCACAATCATGGTAGTCAGTATATCTGGCCTGCCTGGCCTGACTGTCTGTTTGCCTGCCTTTATTATTATGCAAATCTTTTTTGGCCTGGCCAACAATGTCATTTCCGTGCAAAAACGCAACGCTCCAGCCACATTTCCGTGGCAATTGCCGCCATTTATAAAAGACCACATCGTCGATCAACACAATGAGCTGCCAGCGAAATTGTTTGCGGCTTTCACCTTGGGCTGGAACCAATTGCCTAGACAATAGCCTGTTCCCAACTAATTGACCAGCTTCCATAATAAGCTGCAAGCAAATTATGCCAAAATCCAAGGGCAACATTTGCTAAGGGAGGCGAGAGTAAAACTTTTAATAGAGCGTGTTTAAGGCGGCAAATAATAGAATAAAGCGAATGCTAAATAATTTTAGTTCATTTTGTAGATTATTGAAGTTGCAGTAGGTAAGCTCCATATATATGTATATACATAAATTAACTAAGATAATCATCATATATATAGAATATTCATATTTAACATAGGTCTTTAAGTTAAATGAATGAAATGAAACATTTATTAGAAAAATATTAAATAATTTTTTTTTTCAATGTATGACATATTTATTAGAATAAATTATAAAAAATAGTTTCAGAAAAAATAAGTTTTTTTTTTACTTTCTTTCTTTTTAGGTTTTTTTTTTTATATTTATTTATAATATTTAAAAAAAAAAAAAATTAAAAAACAAAAATAATATAAGTTAAAATAAAAAAAAATATTTAAAAAAAATTTAAAAATAAAAATTATAAAATTTTTTTTTTAAATATATACAAAATTAAAAAAAAATTGAATTTTTATTTTAAAATTTTTTTTAAATATTTTTTTTTATTTTAACTAAAAAAAAAAAATATTTAAAAAAAATTTAAACATAAAAATTAAAACTTTTTTTTTTTAATTTTTATTTTTTCTTTTTAAATATTTTTTTATTTCAACTTATATTATTTTTGTTTTTAATTAGTTAAAATAAAAAAAATATTTAATTAAAAAAATGTTTTAAATTTATTTATAATTTTTTTTTTTTTAATATTTTTTATATGTTAACTTATATTATTTTTGTTTTTTAATTTTCTTTTTTTTATATTTATTTTTTATTATTATTATTATTTTATTGATAAAAAAAAACACAATTTTTTACAAACATTTTTTTTTAGTCTTTATTTTTAAAATGATATATTAACTTTTAAATAGCTTCAAAACAAGTAAAGATATAAAATAAATATATAAAAAAAAGTACTTAAAACCTATATAACAATCTCTCTCCCTCTATTTAAATGTGCTTAAACTAATTTTTAATACCAAGTCCACCACTAATTAAGAATCTTGTCTTTTGTTTCGTCTGCTTTTTGGCAGCAGCAGCAGCAACAAAAATTTGTTAAATTCGACAAATGCTCGTTAATCAATGCTCAAAGTTATAGACGACGGTAGTCGGAATATCGTACGTAGATGTGCTACGCAACTGTCCCCCCCATCCTTGGTGCCCACACTACGTAAACAATCAGAGCTCGCAACAGCTAACGGGCTGATGGCCGCTGATGGGTTGCCATGTGTAGCTACCGTTTGTGGCTGCCAGTTGCCATTTTGGCGTGCTAATTGTTACGCTTGACAGGTGCGTTTGACAGTTAAATTTGACAAGCTTATGCAGGGGGCTGTTGCGACAAGCATTTTAGCGACTGACAGGGCGCAACAAAAAACTTTGCCAAAAAAAAAACAGTAACAAGAAAAACAAACGAGAAAAAGCAGAGAAAGAAAGAAATTGATGCTTCAGGCACGTGAAAATGCTGTGAAAATATCAGCTTTAAGTGCGAGCTTTAACTGTTTAATTTGCGGGAATTTAAATCACATTAGAGGAGTAGAAAGGAATGAAATATAATATTGCAGTAGATTATTAAACACAAATGGAGTTCTCCATTTATTCTATATATATAAGTTAGTTTAGCTTGATTGACAGATTGACTACACAAACTATTGAGGCTCGAAATTGAAGCTAAGTTAATCGATTGTTCGAAAGCATGTCGAGTTGTTTGATTAATTGATGCTTGAGCTATAGGTCAAGCTATTTGGGAATAGGTTATGTAACTGATATATGTTAGCTGTATAGAAGAAGTCTTAATTAAGTTTTGTTTTTTTGCTTATTAACTCATAGCCCAAAGAGGTGAAGTTAGCTAGTTGAGCAGAGTTTTGATTGAAGATGCGAGCTAAGCAAGCGTATGAAAAGCTAAATGATTAATAGATTAACGTTTAATCCATAGATTAAAAGTGCGCAAGTGAAATGATAAAATAAAACTTCTGTACGTGTGTAGAGTAGATATAATTTAGATATTTCTGATAAACTGTTTGATAATAATCAAATTATGATTGGTGTCCGTAGCTATTCAAAATTATAATATATACTTATATAACACATATGGGTATTATTATTTTATTGCTTAATTCACTGACTTTTAGAAAGATTTTTTATTCTAAGATACAGTATCCAATACATTTGATTGATAGATGACTCATAAACAAGAATCTTAAACTCATTGAGGAGCTAGTATCTCTCAAAATCCTAATTTTAGTCCATTGACTGACTGACTGAAAATGAACTAATTAGTTCTCTCATATAATATCAAAGACTTGTAGACGTAATTGGCTGATAGCCAATAAGGAGCTGAAACTCGAATAATAATCAATAATCAAATATCATATATCATATTATTTATTAAGATATTATTATAAACTACTTTTAGGAATATGTTAATACAAGTTAATATTATGAATAACGAAATAATTGTACAACTTATTGCTAGACAAGCTAGGTATGGAATATATAAGGATATATATATATATACTAAAATATGACAACCCTGTGACCTGTGCCCACTTAATGCAGTCAAACGAGCGCAGTGCGTGAAGCTTCGAGAGTGTGGGAGATTCTAGGTTATGTTTGTGGTGTGATGTGGTTTTGCATGTGGGTTCGGGGCCATGTGGGCACTCACACACACACGCACAATTGTGCCGCATGCTGGCCATAATTTCACTAATTAGTGCAAAAATGCGCTTTGGGTGCGACGGCACGGCGGTAATTACATAAATTGAAAACGGCGCTGGAAAGTATGCAATGTTTAATTATGTTGCACCCAAAGGGCCGAACCGTAACGGCGGCTCTACATAAATAAGGTGAAAACACCTTGCATAAAACACAAAACTCGCATAAGCAATCAAAATTAACAGTTTTAGCTGATTATGGCTGCATTTGAACGCTAAGTAAGTGCTTTGATTGCATTAGATTAGAGGTGTGCTTATGTGTGTGTGTGTGTGTGTCTATGTATGTTTATGTTTTTCTGCTGTTGTCAAGCTTATGAAATTGTTGGAATATTTGCACTGTCTAGCATGAGTTTATCAGCAAACACCAGAACTTTGTGGGGCCACAGCGCAGAGTGATAAAAATGTGAGCCACAAAAGCGTGGCACACACACACACGCACACAGACACACTCATACGGATGCTGGCACATATGACACAGTTTCTTGCTGCTGTCCGTTCGTTTGACTAACAAGCAAAAGACAGTGACAAATTAGTTTTGGGTGAGCTGCTTATATGAATGCCCGCAATTTACATAATGAGACCAACCCCCAGTTCGTTTGCTCTCGCTCTGTCTCTCTCTCTCTCTCTCTCTCATTCTCTCTGTGTGTGTGCCAGATAGCTGGTCATAAAAATAAAATTATTTTTGACACTTTTTGAGCTGTCTTGATTTGAAAGCGCTTGTCTCAAGTTTATCAACTTGATGAATTATGTACAGACAGCGAAACGAGTGCATAAAGAATGAAACAATATGTGATATATGTATGTATATGAATATGGAGACATTGCTTTTATTGACAATGCTCATAAATATTATGCGATCGAGCTGAACTATTATAGAGTTTGAGATGTCTGAGTATTTGAAGGCAGCTTAACTTGAAGCAAATCTTAAATATACTTGTAGTTTAATTTGAAATTCTTAACCCATCAATAATCTTTGTTGCAAATATATGTTTGCCTCCCATCATGATTTCTGCTCTCTTTTTGCTTGGCTTGTCATAAACAAAACAATCTACACGTTAGCCCTTTAAATAAGAGCTGTATCAATAAATAGCCCATAAATAGCCCAAGTTGTGAAGACAGCTTTTTCGAATCTATACGCTTGAATAGATTTACGACTTGAAAGACAATGTTCGCTCGCATTCCCCACAGCGAGCTGCTCATCTAATAGATGATCTATTTGAATGCTCTCGCTGTGCTGCTGGTGTTGGCTGCTAATTTAAATTTTATTTCCGGCAATTTGCTAAATTTGTTGCGATTTCTGATGACACGCTCGTTTTATGGCCATGATATGAGTGCCTCGGGCGGGTGGCAGAGATGGGCAGCTGTTCTCGCGGGGAACCTGAGCGTTTGCTGTTGACATTCATTGAAATTCATGTCATGTAGCCGTTCAATAATAAAACGCAAATATATAAATAAAAAATGAAGGTAAATAAACGCAAAAGGGTTTGCTAATGGTGGCTCGCTCACACCCTACCTCTCTCTCTCTCTCTCTTTCCTTCTCACACTGTCTGTTTATAAGACGCCCTGTCAGCCATAAAAATACGTTGATGGCTGTGACGTGCCGGCATGCGAACTCAACTTAAAAGTAAAACGCACATTAAAGCCATCATCGACATGCAATATATATACATATATAGAGAGAGACAATATATGCTTAAAGCAAAAGTCAAGCACTGGCAGACCCTTTTTTGCTCCGCTCCGGCAGTGGCATGCATTTCAATTAGACGCCGCTTGTGCAACCGGCAAAATGTGCAACAAAATTAAAATGCGCACTTATGCAGATTTGCACATTGAAACTGTCACTGCAGCAGCAGCAATAGCAGCAGCAGTAGCATCAACTGCTATGGCAACCAGTGAGCGAGAGAGAGAGAGATCGAGGGAGTGAGGGAGCGAGGGAGCAGACTGGTTGCCTATGTAAACAATAGCTGGGCATAGTGCGTTGCAGGCTGTGCAGGCTCTAATTATTTTGCTGCCGACCCACCTGAAATGCTGTCTCTATTACCTGCACCTCAAACCAGCCCTTCTCGTTTCCCCTGGCTGCTTTGAGCGCTGCACAATAAACGGGGGCTAAAAATAAAGCACATTGTGTATGGCCTCCCCCTCTCCGGCAGGGTTGGTCGGTTCTGGTTGGTCCTCGTCTGTCTGCCCTGTCTGTCTGTTGGCATATTTGCCATGGTTGGGCCTTAGCTTAATTTTAACATTTGCATAAAAATAAAATTGTTTTGGCCATTGAAAAGCAGCTCTCAGCATTATAATCAAACTGTGTGCACTCTATTAAACAAGTGTTCCGTTCAGCTGGCTTTAAATTTCTGTTGCATAGCTGTAAAGTGGAGCTAGAACAAGTCTTAGTAGAGATTGCCTTGGCAGAGACTGTAAAAATGCTATATATAATATTGAATAAAGGAAGTAGCCTAGTGGAGAGAGAGAGAGAGAGAGGGAGAGAGAGAGAGAGAGAGGGAGAGAGAGAGAGAGAGGGAGAGAGAGAGAGAGAGACAAATGGCTTTTGTCTGAGATATGAAAATTTGAAATAGATTTTACTTGAGTTTTGGAAGCCTGTCTTTGATACACATTTTTGAACAAAAATTGAAGTTTAAAATTTAAATATGGAGCATTTGACAGAAAACTTAAAGTTTCATGCTGTGGAGGATGCCATCTAAAATTTAACTGCAGAGAATTTAATTTAATTAGCTAATACAATACTATGTGAACATAATGTGCTATAGGTATAACTCACAAAAGTATAAAAACTAAAAAAATAAAATAAAAAGAATTAAAATGCAAAAAAAAAATATAATAAAAAAATTAAATTAAAATAAAAAAATAAAATTATAAAAAAATATAAATAAAAAAATATATATATATTCGAAAAATCAAACATAATTCTACATATAATATTATTAGAATATATTTCACATCAACTATAAGAGCTTACATCTTGTCAAAAAAAAAAATTGAAATTATGAATTGATAACAATATTATAAGAGATTCCACTTCTTTGTAGAATGTTTATTATAATACAGTTTCAAGATAGGTTTTGCCAACGGCTGTTAAAGAACAAAACTATTGCCTTCTTTTTAGGGCAAATAATTTTTCTTATTAATAAACAAATATAAAGTTATTTACCCTTATCACAGTTAAGGTATATTTAGAGGTATATAGAGTTAAAGACTTAAAAGATTATAAAAAAAAAAAAAAAAAATAATAATCTTAGCTATAATATTAAATATATTTCCGCATTGTGTATGTATTTATTAAAAAAACTTTCATACATTTAAAATATAAACAATAATTAACATCATTTTCATTCAATAATTTGTAAACTCCATTTTGTTTATCTCCAACTGCATATCTTCTCCATCTCCATATATGCAAGCCTAGTCTATTTGACAAATTTATATAAATACATATATGGGCAAATGCTCCAGATAATCAACGGATTGTGAATAAAAATTAAGATTCGGCTTGGCAACAAGTGCTGAGTGCCGATTGCTGAGTGCTCAGCTCAGTTGCTGTTAGACGACCCAGCTATCCATTGTCTGCAATTCCCATTTGCCATTTTCAATATTTATTTTGCCATTACAACACGCAAAAAAAAAAAAAAAAGAAAAGAATGGAAAAGAAACGAAATGAAACGAAAAGAAAATGGAGAAGAATGAGAAGAAAAAGTTGCCAAAGAATTGAGAAAGCAATGGGGACTCTTGCACAGGCAAGAGATATATGTATATACAACATACCATATAATAAAAGTAATATGCTGGCGCAAATGCATTCGCATCCAAGAAAATCAATTTCAATAAAATACAAGAGCAGCCAACACGGAGCAAAGGAGACAGAGAGAGAGAGAGGGAGTGTGAAAGAGAAAGAGAAGGCAGCAAGAATTTCTCATATTTTTTTATCGCAACATTTTTCTTTTGCTTGGCCATAGTTTTTTGTCGAATCTGTCAATGCTGTCAGGGGAGGAAAAACAAAGCAATGTTCGCTGCGCTTTTGGGACACATTTTCCCATACTCGCCGTGCCACAGAACGCATTCGTATTCGCATTCGCACTTATGTAACATCATATAGTATATGCTTTGTATTTTTTAAAAGATTATAAAACCGATTTCATATATACACATGTATAATATATCTATACGTGTCCGTATGTGTGTGTGTGTGTGTGTAATTCAAACCGAAACAACGAGCACAAAGCCAAATCGCACAAAAAACTAGAATTAAAAAAAAAACGAAAGAAAACGAAAACAAATCAAAGCCAAACCAATTCGTGGACTGCTCTTTTAGTAATATTATATGGCTGTGTGATTTCAGCTGCCAAACGAGGTGACACAATCAAGACTTTCGGCTTTGAGCGTCCGCATTCAGCTGGTCAGAGATTGCTGTGATTTGGCACAGGTTTTGCTTTTATTTATTCTCGTTTTTTTTTCGTTTGTGAGTGTTAGTTGTGAATTGAGCCATTCAGTGGCATTGGCTATCGCTTTCAGTTTGTTTAATTTCAATTTCAAAAGGGTTATTTAGTACTTAAATGAGTAGAAAGTTACACGTTGGTTAGATTTAACCAGAGAGTTTAAATACCTATGAAAATATACTCAATGATTTTATTTCCATCAATGACATTCAAAACAAACAGTTTGGACGTTTGCTTGAGAGCCTTATCAAAACTTCGCGTAAACTTCTTTAGATCACACAACTGTCTAATATTTAACTTTGATGTTTGGATTTGACTATATGTTCTTTTTATTATTAATTACCCAAAGACAACTCTAAGTTACATTTACCATTGATAAAAATATGTCCCTGAACTCACATCTGCAACTTCTTTAAATCCACATCTCTTCAAAATACCACAGATCTCTGTAAACCCGTTCCGATAAGCCAAGTTCCAATATACTCCAACTGATTTCGATTGTAGACCTGACTAACCATAGCTGTGTGTGTACTGCAATTATTCGGATTGCGTTCTCATGCTGTGGAAATTGAATTTTCATTGGTTCCACGTAAACCAGCAGCAGTAGCTGGCATGGACGTCGTTTCGTTCAGTTGATATAAGTAGAAGAAGAAGAAGAGGCAGCAGCATCTAAGCTGAGGACGCCTGCAGCTCCTGCCACTGGCCACATGCCTAATAAGCCCTGTGAGCCCCGGCTGAGACTGTTGATTGCATTTGATTTATTTGGCCAAAAGGACATGATACAAATCATAAACGCATTTGGCATTCTACACACACATATCAAGCCATGTCCTGAGCTAATGCTCAAGCCAGAATCCTCCCCAACCTAGGCGAAGCCCCACTGAGTGTGTCCACATTTGTTAGACACGTTGTATGTAAGCTGATGCTGCCGTTGCTGCTGCTGTGGCTATGAACAGGTGAAAATTGCCAACATGAGTTGACAACAACAGCAAAAACGATAGATATTAGAAAATGACCAAAAGGCGATATCCACAAAAAACTATTTTCGATGTCATGTACTTTGGCTGCTGCTGCTGCTGCTGCTTGGGCAGCACTTGTTATGAGGCAGCTTTGCCTGCATTTTTAGTGTTACAGTCACGTCCGGCGACACTGCATCACAGTCAGGACAACAACAACAGCAGCAACAACAACGCCCAAAAGTGCTCTGCTGGGCGTGTCAAGTGGCCCGGTGGCATTTCATTATTATCATGAACCAAATTGAGCGGTAAGCTTGTGGCCACAATAATAATATTGCCAGCACTCAGAAAGACAATGTTAACCAGAGTCTGAACTCGCATAAGCCAACCATTGTGGCTCGGCTAACACAAAGTTTTGGTTTTATTTTATTATTATTCTTTTTGCATATGTTGACCCAAAAGTGTGCTTGGCCTTGTGTTATAAATCATATATTTCGAGTGAGCATTTGGTTTGGCTTTACATGAAATGTGGGCTAGATTTCGAATTGAAGCAATACTGCATTTATTGCAATAATAATTGTTGTTTGTGAAAGTAACTGATATTGAGGTAAACTATACGCCTTACTAACTTTTATTGACTAATATAGCCTGCAGCTAAACTAGAGATAGAGTAGATTGTAATTGGAGGTCAAATTGTTTGTGTTTAGTTAAAGAAAGTGATTGAAGATTGGAACAGTATATAGGTAGAATTTATTAAAGATGTTTTAGTAAATCAAGTAGTGGAATAAAAGTAAAATTGTCATTGTTTAGTTGAACAAAAATTGATAAAAACTCTTGAGGTAGCTTAGGATATGTATAGAACTTGTGATAAGTAAAGCTTTCCTAAGAAATTACTTGACCAAAATTTATCAAAACTCTTTGAGTTGACTAGGATTTGTGTAGAACTTCTTGTAAGTAAATCCTTTGTATATGATGACTTTTATAAAGAGTTCAGTTTTCAGTTTGTATAAGATGTTTCATATACCTCACACAATTTATTACTCTAAAGGCTATTCACTAAAATAATTAGTGTCTAATATCAACATATGATGTGCAGACCTTGATTGATTATTGATTATTTTACCTACATCTAGGTATTACGTCTGAAGTAACATATTTTATTACCAGGACTAAGCAGTGATTCTTACTTTCAATAAAGTCTTAATACTTGATGTTTCGTAAACTTGTTGGGAATTTCAAGCATAAACCCGAGACCATATAACAAGATACGCTTTTTATTGACACAGACTTATGGCAAGTGCAAATCATTGATTTTATATCAGTTAATTCTTAAATTGTTTATTTTATTCTATCTACAACAATTTACAAAAATAAAACGTCCTCGAATTGCAAATAATTTGCCTAAATTCAATAATTAAAACTATTGAAACTATTTCAATTATAAATAATAATTCAAATAGCTTAACGGCAAACGATGATAATTTCATTTGATTCATGTGCAATTAACAATTTTGTTAAATAAACAATTTGCATGGCCGCGGGCGCAGAGCATGGCAAATGATAAAACTGTATAATATCCTAGAAAAAAGTTTACTGAAAAGGAGTTTTATGTTTGGCTTAAAATAATTTTAAGTCTTTTGATTTAAATAATATAATTATTATAATATTATTTTGACCAATGTTGCCCTAGGCACGCTAGGGTATCTACTAGTCTATCATTTCTTGCCACCCACTTATAATTTGTAGTTTTAATTGAAATAACATTTACACTCACTAACACGTACGCATAGAATGCTGCCCCGCCCGCTGGCAAATCACAATGAAAAGCTACGTTACTTTTGACACCACTTTTGGCCACATTGTCAGGTAACACACACCAACGCACATCCCCACACACACACTTGACTTATTGAAACATACACACACACACTCACACACACATCGCATGTGCGTGATGTTCAGCTTGACGCAATTAACATGTCCAACTTAATTGATGCAATAAATTCTTACGATACGTTTGCCTGTTTCAGCAACTCCCCACGCCTTTACCTGGAGCTTCATATCTCAATATATCTTTCTCCCTCTCTCTCGTACTTTCTGGTGTTGTCTTGCTTGCTCGCTCTTTGAGTGCCTTTTGTACGTGCCGTTGACTTTTGCGTGTTGCCAAAACTAAAATGCCAGCCATGCCACCTGGTTGAGCGAGCTCGTGGCGTTGCCTGGTTGGGGTTGTGCGTGGGCGTGGCCACACAACAAATTTGAATCAATCTGTTAAAATTGACTTAAGGCGCACACCTGATTAATTGTCATCGCATGGAAATTGAAAATGCGAGCGAGCGGGCTTATTAAGCAACATATATATAAATATGTGTGTGTGTGTGTGTGGGTGTGGGAGGCGATCCATCAACGTGGTGTGGAAATAATATTTTGTAAATGAATATGCATATTCATTTAATTGTAGTGAAAATTGAAATTTAATATCTTTAGTGAGGCAGTAGAATATTCATGAAGAAGTGAACAGTTGAAAACTATATGAATGGGGTATACCCATGAGAAGTAACCCTAAATTTTGTTCAGACTCTGAATACTTGAAAATTTGTAGATAAACTGAGTTTATTGTTCAATAAGTATGAGTAATGAAAAACATTCTAAATATAAGATGTAACAAAGATATAATGTTTAAGATCAAAGCTAAGGTTTCTATAGCAAAAACCTCCTTTGGTATATGATTTCTGGATTTGTTTAAATACCTGCCTATAAAGTAAAGTTGATCTTCATCTCTTGCTATATTTCAAGGCATCTCTTATCGACTCTCAGGCGCTCAACTACTCTCACTTGTAATTCATATGAAATATGCTGAAATTCATATAGTCATATTCATGCTTTGTTCTTCCAAGTAGAAGTAGTTTGGTTCTGATAGTCACCTTTTACTATGTTTCATCTCTCTTGTCCAGCACTGCTCTTCTAACTACTCTCACTTGCAGTTTTCTTTTCAATATTGCAAAAACTCTTAACTGCATCAACAGTTGTCGCGCCTGTTCAACCTGCTCTTGTTAGTAACTCTCCAAGCCACATGCCACAATTTTGAAAACACAGCGAGTGCTACGGGCCCTTCACACATAAATCATCTGAGCGAAACTAAAGCCTGAAAACTTCTTGGCGAAAAATGTCCGCACCAAATGTTTCGTTTACGTTTAACAGCAAACAGCAGCAAATTTATGACCTCCACAGAGAAATAAACAAAAAAAAAAAAAAAGAAAAAATTAACGAAAATATATATAAAATAAAAATGAAACAACGAATATGAGTTTAGCCTTAGGTTGAGCTCTGCTTAAGTGGAAGCCTGAAAAAGAATTGTATTTAATTGTTGCCAAGGGCTAAATCAGCAGCGACTTAGCTCAGCAGCGATGGGCTGCCTGATGTATGGCTGTGTATGAGAGCTTTTATTAGTTATAAGAAATTTAGTTGGAGAACTTTACTGCTGATAAGTTATATAAAGTGTGTATATATACTAATATGTGAAGTTTCTTGGTAGTACCGAACAATTTCTTGTTGATGAAGTAATAAAAGTGAAATTTTTACTTTTATAAAATTTTTTTTTTTGTAACATTTTATTATAAACAAAAATATACGATGATTTTAAATTTTGCTTTCTTTATTTCACAATTTTTCATGAATTTTAGAGTTTTCAAATCTCTAATTTCTTTCTCTATTATTCTGTGATATTTCACACTGTTGACCTTGTTTATATAACTAAAATATAAACAATTGAATTATGGTGCTAATGACTCGTTATATTCATTTATTAGGGCTGCAATGTTCAACTAATGTTTAAACAAAAAGTGTTAAACATTCTGTTTTATGTACACAAAAGAATTTTGGACACTGTCAGTGTGGGGTAAGGAGTGTCTGTGTGCGTGTGTGTGTGTGTGTTTTATGTGTGTTTATGACTTTTTGTAATTATTATGACAAACGCAACATTCAATGTTAGCCTAATGGTTTGCTTTAACAAAGGCGCCGCAAATGTGCATTGCATTTTAATAATATTAATTAATTTGAATGAGTTACACAGACACACACACACATGCACACATAGACACACACCTGCACACAAACAAACAGAATCTTAGCTAATATTTTAGCTATGGAATTCTGCCCAGCGGCATTTTAGTTGCTCGCCGCTAAACAATTGTTTTTGGTCAGCGATTTCAACTATATATATATAAACCCACCCACTATATATACACCAGATGTGCACTCACACATACACATACACACTCGCGGTATTATTACGCTGATATTATTTAATGTGTGCGCCTCTCCCGCGGCGATAGTTAAACGGAATTTGATATAAACAAATTTCGCGGTTTCCACATGACTTTGAGGTTTCATATTTCAGTTGATGATATTGATTGCATTAGATTGCCCAGGCCAGTTTCCTGGTTCCGAAAATATTGCAATTTAATTTCGTTTTAAATTTTTCAATTTAATTATATTTAAATTTAAATTACATCAATTCAATTGCCAAGCAAAGGAGAAAAAATATGTAAAAGCCTTCAGGCTTGACTGAAAAAGCGAAGCTTTTTATGAACTAAAATATGAAATGTACATTTGTCAGATGCAAAGTTAATTTATAATGAAAAAAAAATATATATAAATATTTAGTTAAGATGAAAGAGATTTATAAATTAATAAATGTGCGTATCTGAGAGTTAAGTAAATAGCTGTGTAGATTTAATTTATATATTGAATTTTTGTTCTATTGCATCTATAGCATGTTTCAATAGTCAAATAGAAAGATTTTATAGAATATAGAGACTCTGATTTAAGTATATATGCAGTTAGATAAGGAATAAGTTTGATGGGTAAGCAAGCAAACGGTTAATCCACGGAAATCTAGTGGATAATTGAGTAAGAAATAGGTGATATTTTCATGTATTATCTAGAAATAGGTAATATTTACATATATTTATCCATTAATCCCAATATTATATGCTCTCTTTTGGTATACAGGGATAAATTTATATGAAAAGAGAGCTGATAAACAGTGAGAGGGGTTAAATTATATATAAATATGAATAATTGTTGAGATGAATCAAAATATAAAATATTCGAATCAATGGATCAACAGACAAATGAATATGAAAGAGATGAAGATCGATACTCATGAAGCCTATTCAGAAATCCAGAGATAAATACATATTTGGACTTCAAGTTAGTCAAATAAGTAGACAGATGAAACATCTTATAGATAGATAGATAAATAGAAAGATACAGAGAAAGAAATATATCTAAACAGATATACAGATATATAAATATACACATAGATTGATAGATAACCAGACAGATCATAGATAGAAACATACATAAGCTGAAATACAGATAATAGATAGATAGATATACAAATATATACATCGACAGGTATATAGTTAAACAGTCCATTACATATAAACATGCAAATACCGACTAATTCTGACATATATTTATATAAAAATGATATATCATTAACTTTCGTACTTAAGAACCCTTGGAAAATAAGCCTTAATACCGCAATTACAAAATAAATGCAAAAAGTAAAACCAATAAATACCTATAAAGCTCAATTATATAGATACTGTATCCATAAGTAGTTTACAAATTAAACTCATATATATAAACATACATATATTTATATGTAAATGCGACTTATCGGGCCAACGCAACAATTAATTGATTTAAAGCTGTTCGCGGCAACAATAAAATGCGGTGGAGGGGAACGGGAGGGGGGAGAGAGCCTTGAAATTTATTTACATTTGGCACGTGTAAGCCCACAGGTTGCAGCAAACACGGGGCTGGCTCATCAATCACCTGAATGGGCGCGACTTGCAGCCTCGAAAGGGTGCTAATGATTTATGATCTTGCGTGCAAGAGAGACAGAAGGAGACAGAGCGAGACAGCGAGTGAGAGAGAGAGCGGTGCAGGCAAGCGTAGCTAAATACGAAACTCAATCATTTAATTAGCGCCAAAAACAAAAGAAAATTAATTAAACTTTGAACTTGCGCAGGTGAAGTTTTTAAGCAAAATTTAATTCAATTTATGTCACGCCCCAGAGCCAGCCACTCAGCAGCAGCGAGAAACTCTTGCCACTTCTCTTTCATTTGTTGTTGTTGTTTTCGTTATTTTTTGTGCCTTACCTTACTTAGGTCTATTTGCCAGCGCGTCGCTGACATTTGCATTATAAATTGTGGATGCTCAATTTTCATACATGAGACACAACGGCCAAAAACCCTGACATTTTGTTATGAGAACACGTAAAAAATTGCACATCCAGCAGCGTTGTCAGCCAACTACATGAAAATTCATGATGCTCAGCGAGCACTCTGACACTTTTCTCTCTACCTCCCCCTCTCCACCTCACTCTCTCTGTCTCTGTCACACCCGCGACGCCTACTTGCGCGCCCCTTTGTGGGCATTAGATGGCACGAAAATTAGTAAAAGGTTTAGATAGAACGGGGGGCGTTGGGTAGGCGTCCAAGCCGCTTCGAGCCTGCTCTGGCAGCTAAATTTCGCTTGGTTAACGAAAATCTGTGCCACGGCATTTTAAAGCCAAATTTGATTTACATTTCAATGCGGCAAAAAGTCAATTTTTAACAAGCATTCGCCCAAAAAATACTGCAGCACTGTTGGCGGGGTTGGGTCAAGAGGTCACGGGCGTTAGGTGAGCGACCGTTAGACGTTCGGACGCCATTGAAAATAGTGTGTGTATGCGCTTTTTCGGGTGTATGTGCTAGTGTGTGTGTGTGCCAGTGTGTGTGTGCCAGTGTGTGTGTTAAAGTGTCAGTGTCACGGTATGCGTGCGGATTTGAATTTTTATTTATATTCGCTTGGACTTTTGCATAACTGCTCCAAATTCAATTACACAACAGCCAAAGAAATCAGCTGCAGTTAAAAGAACAAAGCAAGATACCCTGTGGAGCGATTCAGAAATACTGAAGTAAAGAAGAGGAGTGAAGAGTGAGTGTTAAAGTATACACCAACATATATTAGTTTATACAGAAGAGACAATGCGGAAAACATAGTCAAAGAGATTGAACTAAGAGCTGGACATAACAGAGCTAATTCATATCTAATAACAATATAACAGCTTTTAACATACATCGAATTTGACATATGTTAAATAACAGCTGTTCGAAATCGTTTCAAATATATGTTCACATGCAAAGGGCACTAAAACCTCCATATTTTGTATAAAACTCTTAGCCAAAGAGAAAAACTTAACAGACTTAGTCTAACAAACCTTTATACAAAACATAGCTCTTTATATGGTTAATACACACTTCATAATTAATAAAGACAGACCTCATAGTAGATTTGCACTATATAAGGTTCTTTTCAGTTGATATTTCATCTGATAAGAATCATTTAATATCTTCCTCTAACGATAACGAGGTAGATTCTCCTCCTTCTCTAACCTACAATTCTACAAAATGTTGCCACGCCACTGTCACACCCCATTACCCACTTTGTATGCTTACAGGGTATATAGAAAAATGAAAACTGCCAAAAAAAAAAAATTGAGAAAAATTGTGAAGCGAGAGTAGGACAACGAATAATATTGCAACTGCAGAAAAACATTTGCATTTTTATTGAATTGCAAAAGTTTTATAGGGTCACTCGAATTGTGAAATGCAAACAGAGAATCGCGCGCGACACTCGGGCAGCTGGAAAATTGTATTGAATTTGGCTATTAAGTCGTTAAAACTTGTTTGTGTTTGCCATAAATCGATTGACCTGAGCAGCAGTAGCCTCAGCACCAACAGCAGCAGCCTACAATAAACAGCAACTAAAATGGATTTAAGAGCACAGCAGAGAAATACTATATAAGTAAATGCTAATGGCCACTGCTCTGCTCATAGGTCGCACTTTTATGATGGCCGCCATTGATTGGGCCATTTTGCTGGCACACGTGACCGACGTTTAACTAAGCCATGCCACATGCCATATTCTGGCATGGAAAACAAGTCAAGTCGGGCATCAAGTGTGGAGAGTGGTCGACTGGGCGATGTCCTTGCCACAGGAAAATAATGACTTTCCTACAATATCAATGTGATTTTCATATGACATGATGCATCTAATAACCTTTTGGTGGGGAAACCATGAAATTTTGCGACTCTGTCTTCTCATTACAAGAATCGAAATACTAAATTTGATGCTTCTAGCTTTAATAGTTTTATAGTTATAGGTTAAAACAGTTCAGGGTATAAGACAAAAAGTAAAGGATCTCTAGTCGGGAATGCCAGACTTGCATATACCCTGAGTCACAGCCTAGCTATGTCTTCCTTCCTTCTGTCTGTTACATGTTCTATAACAAAAGCAGTATACCCTACAATTCCATTCTCAATTGCTGCAGCGCATAAGAGAAAAAGCGCAAACTAAACTTGAAGAGCGCATTTTATCGCAAACTTTTACGCTATTTAACCGCTTTAGCGGCACTAAACCAAATGCCACATTAACATGAGATTTCGCAGCAAGCCCAAATGCTTGCCTGAAAATTGATTCATAAAATGTGCCGAAATACATTTGGTCTTTGTGGGACCGAAACCACCGCCCACCCGTCCATTCGTCTCTATGTGATTGTCATTGTTGAATTTTAAGTACATTTTAAAAGGCTTTTACCAGTTTTTCGCATCATTTGTTGTTTTATGCCTGCCAGTGCGAATATTGACGATATCAGCAAGTAAATGGTTTTATTTATTGACACATGTTTTTCTAATCCATACCACGTGGCAACACTGATAGACCGAGACGCAGAGGGAGAGAGAGAGAGAGAGAGAAAGAGATATAGACAGCTTTACAGTTGCAAGCTTGAGAAAATTCGCATGCTTCATTAAACGCTATTGAAAATGCCTATAACCAGCACATGCCTGGTATTTCATGGGGCCGCCGGATGGGCTGATAAAAACTGAATTTTGAATGCTTGATTATTGTGAATTAATCTAAACTGTCGAAGTTATTTAAATAAACAATTTTCTTTTGCATAACATTTGCGACGAACAGACGGACAGAAAGACAATAAAGAAAATTTAAATAGTTGAATAAGTCAGAGCTTTGAAGATATGCCTGAAGTTGACTTGTGTTAAAATAAATATATGCATAAGATTATTTTTTATTAAATATTTAAGATTTATTATACTTATATGTACTTATATATTTATACATATGTATATACAAAATATATGTGTCAGCAGCTGAGCGGCAAATAAGTGGATATTATATGTTCGTCTATGGAGGCCTTTTTGTCTTAGTCAAAAGACTTGGTTTAGTTCGAGTGCTCTTGAAATTAATAAATTTTGTCTATGTACTAAGCTCAATAAATACATCGAAATATAAATACGAAGCTCTCTCTATGTGCTGCTGTCAGCTCTAGGTATACTTTTTCCAGTATTGAAAAATATTGAGAAGTACAAAAAAAAAATACAATGAGAATGATGAAGTCGGGTGTTTCCAACTGTATAGTACTCATACATAACATTTTCGTGAATGAATATAAAAATGAATAATTTGAGTGCTTGAGCCTTAGGAAACATAATATTTCAATAGATATATGGTTTATAAATGAGGAATATAAGGTGTATAAGGCCATAGCTTACATCTTCCAATGTATATGCTAGTATAGCTAAGAAACTTAATGAATCTACCTTCATTCTGCTTAAATACAAGAAAATTTAATAACATACATCAATAATATATTTTACAAATGAATCTCAATCAATCCAGTTAATGAAAACCTTTTTCACTTACCTACATTTCAAGCTCATTTCAAAAACCACTTAATTCTTAATTGATTTTGCAGTTTCACTATAATTCACACTTGATCTATTTATTGCTCGAATTTCCAACTGATTTTTGGGCTAAATGCAGACATTGATTCGGCTGAGAGTATGTGCATGTGCATACTTTGGTTAAGTTACTCTTAACCAAAATGAATGCAACTAATTTTGTGCAAAGTTATGAGCCGAGAATTGGGCCAAACGGGCATTTAACGAGCAGCCGTAAGAGCAGAGTGGCGGTGGAGCAGTAGTAGTAGGAGGAGTAGGAGTGGAGGGCCAGTTGGAGGAGCATGCCAGCAGCTCGTATATTAAACATGCTAAGCTCACAGATATTTAAGCCAAAAGCCCAGCGCATGCTGCAGCTGGATTAAACTTTGGGCGCTAGCCAGTAATACACACTGTTGCCCTGGTCCGGCATACCTATTACATGCAAAATTCCTCTATACATGCATAGCCATTGTAGTATGTAGTTGTGGTAGTGGTAGTAGGTGCATAGCTTCATTTTGAGCACAGATATGCTGTAATATCCTAGATAAATGCTCATTACGGCACAATATTTAATGATGATATGTGAAACGTGAGCTTTTCGCTGGGTGTGAGAGGGAGAGAAAGTGAAGGAGAGAGAGGTGGAGAAACGAATGAATCTGCCTTGTAAATTTCCACATGCTTGCAAATTAGCTTTTTAAAGCTATCCCATTTGGTTGCATAATGCTGGGGTTAGCAGAAAAAGAGCTAAATTCTTAATCAAATTTATAAAATAATTGAAAATGTTTTTGTAGTAATTCATGGTATCCAAGGCAAAAGTTTGTTAATATTAAAAGGTATATATATAGTCAAATATATGTTGAATTTCTTAAGCACAATAAATCTTGAAGTAAGTCAAATTTTCTTCAAAAAATTAGATAAAATAAAAAAAATTATTAGGGACAATTTAAAATATATTGAATAACTTATTCCTTATTCCCTCTAAAATTATTGGAAAAATATTCTACCCTAGCAGTTCTTATTATCAGCTTGAAAACCTACACACTTTTTTAATTGACAATTCTTTTTCAAATATTATTGCTTCCCAATCTATCCAAAAATTCAAAGAATTATTTAAAAAACATCTATAATTCAATATTTCCTTTTAAGCTGGTGCTAAGTGCCGCCATAAAATCAAACTTGTATCTCTGCATAATTAGCTTGTTTAATGTTATATATATTATATATCAATATCTGACGCCTGTGCAGCCATTTCGAGTACCATTCAAGTTAAAGACACATTAGGCCCGCATCCGGCGGAGCTCAGACCCTTGCCGAGCAGTGAAAAGTCCACTAAGGCAATCTTTTCGCGCCATTAATTTTAAGGTTAATTCTTTTCCCCGAAGTGACACAATAACAACAACAGCAACAAGAAACACACACAGCCTCCTTGAGGCACGCACAACATCGATTTTATTTGACCTTCGATGGAACGGCAAGGTCTGACTTTAATCTTTGGGCAGGCTGTACAGGCAGTCGTCCTGCCCCTCCTGCACTGAAACACGCACACAAAAATAAAAGAAGACGCCGCACAGAGAAGCTGCGAAAAGCTGCGCCTTCACATATTGCGAGTTTTTCATCATTATTTCGAAAGCTGACTGGCAAACCCATAAAGTGGCCCTGGCTGGCCACATGTCAATTAAAGTTAATACACGGCTCGCGTCTTATTTAAACGACAAGTGCACTAGACTGAAGATGGGAGAAAGAGAGAGAGAGAGAAAGATATGACGGAAGATGGGTCAAAACTGGGAAAACGGAACGGACGGAAATGGAGGCCTTAAATATAACCAGATGATGTAACTGGTGATACTCTGTAACTATAGAAATGAGATCCGCGAGGAAGATTAGTTGAAGAACAAGAGTGAGTGATGGGCTACAATTGAGAGATATAGAAAATAGAGGAAGCAGCTCGTGAACGACAGAGCGGTAGAGATATAGATAGACATAGAAATAGAGATAGAGATAGAGATAGAGATAAAGATAGAGATAGAAATAGAAATAGAAATAGAAATAGAAATAGAAATAGAAATAGAAATAGAAATAGAAATAGAAATAGAAATAGAAATAGAGATACAGATACAGATGCATATACAGATACAGATACAGCTGTATCTGTATACAGATACGGGCAGCAGCACAGCAAGACAAATAGAGGTACTCGCAAAAAGAGATAGATAGATATAGATAGATAGATATAGAGAATGAAAGAAAAACTGTATTAAAGATTTAGAGGAACGGGGAAACTGAGAAACAAAGTCGAAACCGAAAATATTCACAATAAAAATATGAGTTAGAAAAGCAGACGAATGCAATGCAGAGAACGTGAGAGCAAAGGAATAGAAACAGAAGGAACATTAGAACCAAAGAGAATTTGTTCGTTCCAACAACTTTTTAAAAATATTTGTTTACTTAAGTTTTACTTAACAATTTTAAGTTTTAGTTGCACTAGTCTACAGGGTAGCTGCTGGTTGTGTTGAGCTTTGACCGCGGTTCAGTTATGTTATTTTTTTTTTTTTTGTGATTGTTTTTGTTGTCGTTCGCTCATTGACTTTAAGAGCATTAAAATGGCTCATAATTACATTGCTTTTGCATTGGATGTTGGCATTCCGGACATGTCATTTAGCCTCGGGTCGCACAAAGAACACAAAATTATACAAACACACACAGGCATACACATACACACACGAACATTCATATATACATATACCTACATTTATGCATAGAGACTGCAATTAGTCTAATAAACTGCGAGAGGCCAAACACAATGGACTCAATATAGTGCATAAACAGCGACGGCAACAACAACAACAACAACAACAGCAAAAAAATGCTAGAAAAACAACATAAACAATAACAGCACGAGCAGCACCAGCAAAAACAACAACAACAACGACGACGACGGCGAGTGGAAAAAACTTTATTTGTGCCGCAGGACATGTAAATGCAATTAAAATGTGGCCTTTGTGCATTTTGTCCAGCTATTTATTGACTGATGCTCCATTCAAAATGCATTCGCATCGCATTCGCATTCGCATTTGATTGCGGCTCGCAGTGCCATAATTAATTTAATGATAGCTCTACAAACGTTTTAGCAGATACCTTGATTTTTTGTTGCTTTTGATGGCCCTGCAGGCAGGTCAAATATATATATTATTAATATCTGAAAAGGCTGTTCAATTAATGCAAATATTTGATATCAACCGGGGAAGAGGACTCGTTGATAGAAGGGGCATTTTTTGATTGCAAGCACTGTTTACTATAGTTAATTTGCAGTTGAATGTGTTGTAGGGAGGATGAATGTGTTTAAACTGTTTTTTATGAGTAACAATATCTGTAGAGTTTAAGAACATGGGATATTTTGAAGCAAATTTAACCAAACTCTTAACAAAATTATTAATATCAAGCGCAAGAATCATATAACAAATTTATTTTTATGTGCAGTTAGATTTTATAGTCTGTTAAATATATCGACTATAAGGACATAATCAAACAAATTAAGAAAATAATGAATTTGTATAGAAGGAATCATTTATATAGTTCTTCATGTGAAGTAATATTTTATTGATTTTTGTAATATATCGATAATAATATATCTATATAAAAAGGAATCATTTGAATAGTTTTTTAATGTGAAGTAATATAAGTAAGTTTTATAAAGATATCGATAATAATATATCATTATAAAATAAAAGAAACATTTAAATAGTTTTTTTAGTGAAGTGTGATTTCATTGTTTCATAAATATATCGATGATATGATATATGTATCGATATAAATAGGAATCGTTTAAAAAGTTTTTAAAATATGAAGTAAGATTTTATTATTTTCATAACATTTCCAATTCAACGTCATTCGACACCCTGACAATAGATATAAAAGACTTAATGAAAACAACGATTAGTCCAACACAAACAGTTAGTCCTTCGTATATGCAACTGCAACTTATATAAATAAAATATTATTTTAGATTTTTTTTATGATTAATTATATAAGTTCATTAAAATATCTGCTTAATTTCCACAAGAGCATTTAATATTCGTTCATTTCAATTTGATTTAATTAATTGTTTTGCATAAATTTTTAATTTTTCTTTTTTTTTCGCCTAAACACAATTCACGCCCATTTTTTGTTGCATAATTGAGCTTTCAAGCGACACTTTGGGCGAAGCCTCGCGGCGCCGCTAATTAACTCAACACTAAAAGCCTTGTTCAATATTCAATTATGTGTCTAACACGCACACACAGACACACGCATACACAGACACACACGCACACACACATTTTTAAGCTGTCATTGACATTTCCGTTTCCGGCATCGCGTCGCTCTCTGCAGATTCAATTAGCAGCAAACGGCGCCATTGTCAAAAAAAAAAAAAGAAGTGAAATCGTTGCATATGAACGCCAACTGTCAACTGGGCGTGGCAAGTGGCTGTCATCTGTGCCCCCCGCCTCTCTTGGCTGTCAGGTGAAAGGCAACGATTTTTTTTTTTTCGGTAAAATGTCTTTCTTAAACGTCGGCTTTTAGTTTTTACTGTGTTGAAGCAAGCGAGCTCAACCTGGTGACAGCTGCATAGTTACAGGTCGCGTGCATGCGAATAGATTTTTAGCTTTTTATTAAATTCAAGTATATACGAGATTAGGTATTCAAGGTGACGACGTGCAAGTGGTGGCAATTGCTGTTTAAAAGAAATGAAGGGAATTCGAGCATTTCGAAATTAATATAAAATTATTAAAGAATTTAAATTGAAGATTAAAAATTCATCGAATTTTTGTTTAAGAAAATGAAAATTCAATCAATTTAAACAGTTAGTATATAGAATTCTGAGTTATGTTGAATACAAGCGCAATTCATGACTGTAAGAGAGTATTAAACAACATTCAATTTAATATATTATGATAGCTCGTATTTATATTGAATTGAGACCTGGCAGGGGTCTTGAAGCCTATAGAACAGTATTTAATTTCATATATTACTATATTTCGTATTTATATTGTCTTGGAATCTTGAAGCTATTGACATTGTTAAAGTATGTAAATTGTATTAGGAATTGCTTAGAATTCAAACAATTTATAAACATTAGTAGATTCTATGACTTATCTTGGCATTTTAGTCTCGGTAACTTCTGTTCGTGCAGAGCAAATATCTAAGGCATTTATATAAATTAAATGATATGCTATGGCATTTATATGTAAACATAGGTTTTAGCTATGCAAATTCAAGCTACATAATAATTTGACTCAAATAATGTATTGAATTGAGAGTTGATAGCTATTTTCAGTATACAAATATAACAAACTAAGCTAGGAAGAATAAATTTAAAACATCTAATTTATTGTTATAGCATATCTATATTTCTATAATGCAACAGCAATTCCTTCCAAAAGTTCTATTGAAATTTGTCAAGCTATCTCTAAAAGAAGCGAAACATATGAAGTATATATGTATATAAATTATAAATCTAATACAATATGTGCATGAGTAGAAGTATTTATGAGTATAATTTTAATTATATATGTCTATAATTGTGCATACGTAAGTATAAGTGTATTTGTATCAGTATATGTATTTGTATATTTGAGGAAGGATAAGTATAAGTATATCTGAAATATGAAACACATACAGTAGAAGTTTTTATGAGTATACGCAAAAAAAGACACGCATAAGTATATGTATATGTCTAGTTAAAAGTGTACATGCATCCACATAGGTATTACTCTATTTGAAGATTAATAAATATAAGTATATTTGAGAAAGTATATGGATAAATATAAGTGTATTTGTATAAGTGTGCAAGTCTATAAGCATCAGTATAAGTATGTATGAAGTACTATAAGTATGCATATTCAAGTAGAGGAATAAATGAATGAGTATATGAGTAGGAGTATGAGTAGGAGTATAAGTATAAGCATCTAAATAGACTCATAGTTAAGTTAAGCCTTATACACATATATATACTTGATAAAGTTTATGTAAGTATATGTATTTGTATATTATTTTTAGTACATATATATAGATCTAAGTCTAAGTATATACATATATAGTGTATAAGCACTACTATCTATTTGTACATATAATACGAAATAATTCAGCTCATCAAAGTTCTCCCTGCAAATGTTCAGCATCTTCGAACTCTGCTGGCGCTTTGAACGTTTCAATAAACAGAAATTAATGTAAATTAAACGGACAAGTAAACAACTAGGCCAACTAGTGGGCAGGTAGTTGGTTTAGGCAATGCTCGTAGCATTGGCATTTCATTTGGCTCAATGCTGCTGCAATGGCAATTACTTAAAGGCCAGACAGACTGAAAGCGCGTCAGAGTTTTGATAAGAAATTTGATGCAATCAATCTAGTTTTTTGGGCAAGGGCACCACCAACAACAGCAAGCAAAATCAATTGAAATTAAAAGATGATTTCCACTTACACACATCGACTGCACATCTAATTCCGCCGTGCCACACTCCTGCAAACAAACGCCCGCAAGAAAAATCACTTACATTAATGAGTTCAACTTGGTTTTGCCATGCGGAATTGGCGGCTGTTGCCGCTTGCCTCGCACTTCTCTTGGTGATTTATAATGTCAGCAGCCAGCGGCAGAAGTTACATTTCCATGCACAATTTACACCAATCCACAAGACAGCAACAAAAACAATCAAACACACACACACACACACACACGCTCGCAAGCTCGCTCTTTCTCCTCCGTCTCTATCGAGCGAGCACCGAGAGAACGTAGCTAATCAATCTCGTGGCATGTCAGACAGTCAATTTGTGTGTATGTGTCTATTATTCGTTTGTAAGAAGTTAGTCTAATTAAATAAATAAGTGCACGTGATTTATTTGCCTGCAGGCAGCAAAAAAAAACAAAAAGGATAGCAATGCTTGACTTAGATATACCCTCTATATATGTAATGTTATGTTTTCTTTTACAATAACTATGTATATGCTATGTGTCGACGTGTGTATACATATAGATCTCATTGTTACAAGTTTGATCAGATTTTCAGATATAATTAATTTTGGCACTTAACATATGATTTTTTTTAACATTTCACTATATTTTATGTAAAACGTACCCAAGTCTCCTTTAAAGGCATTTGACATGCTCAAGAAATGGATAGTTAGTGTAAAGTAACACAATTATTGCCATCATCATAAGTTGTTCTCTAGATGTACTATACTTTTTAACTATACAAGTTACACATAATTTTCTATTTATAATTATAATTCATAATATATAACAATAAATGTCTTCAAAACTTAAAACATAATCTAAATATATCACCAATGCTTGGTTTATTAGAAAATGTTTTCATGATATTTATTATTATTTAAAAATAATAATTTTCTTGTATTTTTTACAAAGTATTTTTGTATTTTTTTGCTAAAGTATTATATTTATACCCTGAGCCCATTGAAAATGGGAAATCAGGGTATAATGGTTTTGTTAAATGTATGTAACAGGCAGAAGGAGGCGTGTCAGACCCCACAAAGTATATATATTCTTGATCAGGGCGACGAGCTGAGTCGATTTAGCCCTGTCCGTCTGTCTGTCTGTCCGTCTGTCCGTCCGTCCGTCTGTCCGTATGTTTGAACGCGTCGATTGAAGCATCTAGAGACTTGAATTTTTTTTTGATGGGTCCGTGGATAGCACGCGCAGGTCAAGTTTATTTCGTATGAACGATAACTATTTTTGTTGTAATGTTATCGATTTTAATGCTTATCGAAAATACGTTTTTAAGGCCTGGTTTGTACATAGTTTGAGCTAGAGACTTCAAATTTACTGTGTAGTTGCGTGTAATAAATACGGAGATTACGTAATCTTTAGATTTTGGATGCCACGCCCCATTCGCCCCCAATAGCTTCCTATTTGTAAAAAGCGCAAATCAAATAGTAGAGACTTGTACTTTGGCAAATACACACATATGAATGCCATTAATAAGTTGTGAAAGTTTGATGCAGTTAGTCCATCGCTAAGAAAAGTTATTAAACAATTTTATTCCCATAGTAATGCTCACATTGCAGCTGAAGCGCAGTCGCTGCGTCAACTGCGCAGTTGGCAGAGCGCGAGCTTATGCGTGCGTGCATATGTATGTGTGTATGTGTTGGCTATATAGGATGATTCCAAATTTGGCTCTTCACAGGGCTCAGGGTATCCCCTAGTCGAGCAGTCTCGACTAGAGCACTCTTGTTTTAATATGATATTCAGTGTTGCCGAAATTTTTTCAGCAAAAGTAGCAAAACCGAGGGCTGAAAGTAGCTAAAAGTAGCCAACTTTCTTCTAAAATAGCTGAAAAAGTAGCAAAAAAGAAAACAGTGTTGTTTTTTTTTTTATAAAAAGTCAACTTTATTAAGTAGTTTTGTAATTGAGATATTAGTGGATTCGTCAATAATTAAACTAAACTTGGCATCGCCAATAACGGCGCGCAAATCCTTGCAAAAGTGTGGTGCTAGCACGTTCTTAATTATGTTCCCACACTTCGTACGACGCAATTTTAGATCAGCTGTCTCCGGCTTAGCACAAAACTTGCAAACGCACAACTGTGCCAAATGGTCAACTTGCGAAGTGGCAGTGTGCTCAGCAACAAAAAGGCACAAAGCAACCTCCTGCTCTATAGTTTTGGTAGTGGTTCCACCTCGAAGGTAATTTGGTTTTTCTGCCCGAAGCGCTTACTATTAGAAACATGTTTTGCTGTTGCTGCATGTTTTTGCAAATGGAAGATTTTTGCCTTTATCGTGCACTTGCAATAAGCGCAGTACACTTCTGTTGGATCTGCAGGCACTTATCTCACCCAGTCTTTTAATTCTGGCTTTGTAAGTCATGCGTCTCGGCACTTTTGATTATAATTTGGCATTATTTATGCTAGTGACGCTTTCGAAACTAACGAATTCTGTTATAAGTTCGTTTGCATATTAGTTAAATGTAATATTTAAAAATAGCCAGATTTGTAGCTAATAGCTGTTTGAAAATTTTTGTAGCAATCGACCTTAAAAAGTAGCCAGATCTAGCTACAAAATAGCTGATTCGGCAACACTGATGATATTATGAATTGAAAGTAACACTAATTAGTAGAGCTTACATATAATTTTCTATAACAACAATTTAAAGGACACTCTACTATGTTGCCAATATACATATCAACTGCCTCTAGCAATTTCTATAAATTACTGAGTATCTGCTAGTCGTACGCTCTTTTTGCTTGAGAAAATTTTATTGGTTAATTTTCCACTTAAAATGATTTTTACATACATTTAATTTATTTAAACCGCACGCAGTGCCAGCAGGAGACCTGGCACAGTGTCTGCCACAGAAACGATTGAAGAAAAATTTAATTAATTGCAGCTGCGGCAGTCAATGCAGCAGCTGCTACTGCAGTTGCAGTTGCAGTTGCAGTTGCATCAGCTTCAATGCACTTGACTTGCAGTGGTGATAGTCGATGGAGTCGGTGGAGCTGGTGGAGTAGCTGGCGCAGTGACTTTGGCGGTAGCAATTGCTGCTGTTGGTTCAAGTGGAGTGCAATCAGAGCGCCAAATCGGCGTGGCCTAATGATTTTCCTGTAATGTCAGCGCCAAAAGAAAACATAATGAAGCAGGAGCTAGGAGCCGGAACACTAAGGGGCGAACGAAATAGGGACTGCAGGACAGGACAACGACTACGAAGACTTCATTACCAAATTGAGCGGCCGCTGCCGCCATTTGCTATTGCTGTTGCAGACTTGCTTCCGTTTCCGCCTGCAGTTGTGTCTCTCTGTCAGCGTCTGTGTGTGTCCAGCAGAAGCTGCACAAATACCAAGGCTTCCATATAGATATATATATATATAAAGAAGATATCAACGTGGCAAGCAATCAAGCAGCGTTGGCAATGATTTCCTTTGGATTCCCAATACCAATCGCAATCGCAATCGAAGTTGGTGTTGAGGCCTTTGCCCCGGGGCTCCGGGCGCAACTTTGCCTCGAAAATCCATCAAATCCTACCCCCTGACTTTTGAGGCCATAAACTTTTGATTGATACTGAATTTAATCAACACAAGCTCCTCCAGCTTTCTTACACACTCTCTTTCTCTCTCTCTCTCTCTCTCTCTCTGTCTGTCTCATTCTTTGAATAATATTTTCTTTATCCATTCTTTGACTCGCTTCTTATATTTTTAATTTACGCCTCGCAGTGCGATTCTGCATGGTTTATCACAGAGATTGGCAAACGGTTCTGCTTCGCTGCACTTCAATTAGTTGGTTATAGTCAACAACACAAAAATCTCGAACAACAACGGCATCGACAGCATTCAGTTGAATCTCTTTCGGCACAACATGAAGTTCATGCTCATACATATATATATATATATAGTGTATGTATGTATATTAATATATATGTATATATATTTGTCTGATGACTTGTCGAATCGGCTTTTTGTTATGGCTTCGCAAATGTGACAAGGCAAACAGTGTAAAGTTCGTTGGGTAAATGAGATATTAACTAAGAAGGGAGGGCAAGCGCATAGGGCAAGTCAAAGGTTCAGAGATACCCTGTAAATGAGCTGAAAGGTTATGTAGCTTACATTAAAAACTATTTTTGATAATATTCATTATATTGCTGTTAAACAAATGTTTTGTAATGCCCTTAAACTGGATTTATGCCAATTGATCAACTCCCATATACCCTGTAAATTGACTGAATTAACCTCTAATCAATATGCTTATCAAGCTACTCAAGCAACTGTGTATGAACTAGAGAGACCAAAAGATAGCAGACTGCAATATACCCTGTAAATAGACTTGAAGGCTTGACTGACTAACAAGAATTTACAGCATATTGATTTTTGTTTGAGCATTTTAAAGCAAAACTAATAAAATTAAGCAAGCAAAGTAATAAACAAATCGACTTAAAGATTTAAGAGACTAGCACATACTCTGTAAATTGATTTTTAATCAAGTATATTGCAGGTAACTCGCATCTTAAACTGAATTTGATAGCTAGGCACTCTCTACATATTCTCTGCTCTGTTTATATTCGTAAACTATGGAAATCCTTTAAAAATGTATTCACTGTACTTACTGCTCAATCCACATAATGCCCAATGCACATCATTGCAAAACTCTGTACACAAACATGCTTTCACTTTCAGTCTATCCCAATTTATCAATTCCACAGGGTATTCGTATGGCCCTTATTTTTTGCATGCCATTTGACCTGAGTCTAGGTCCTGGGTCGAGAAGGTCGTCGCTTACAATTTCAATTTCGCTAAAATTGGTTGACACACATTGCACACACACACACACAGACAGAGAGAGAGAGAAACACATACAGAGTCACACTTGAACACATGCACCCATATCTCTGTATGTATAGATATGTGTGCGTGCCTTTTACCCCAAAAATATTCATGCAAATGCACTTAAAACATTTTAAAAGCGCTTTTGCGGTTCAATTTGCATAATTCCAGCACACTATAAAAATGTACAACATTTTACCACTAATGGCGCACACATGACCATATATACATACATATATATGTGTATGTATATATATCTGAGTGTGTATCTGTGTGCATACCCCTCAATTTACATACATTTAATTATCGAAATGGCAACCACGCGTTTCTCTGCTGAGCCCGCTCATCCCCTTCTTTTTTTTGGCGTTGTCAATGCTTGAACTACATTTCTGCAAATTGACCAGACGCAGACATTTTATATAGCACCTGAATGGGCGCCAGACGGCTCCTTGTGATTATCCTTAAATTCTGATATATTTAGTTTATGCTGTGTCATCAATTTCATAATCAACTTACATTTAGTCTCGCAGTTTGCCTTTAAATGAATTAAGCTTAATTCGGCTGGCTTAACAGAGAAATGTTAAAATGGCACAGTCCAATTAACAGCAGTACAACTTAACATAACATTGCCACTCCGCTGCCATAAAACTGTTAACTACCCCATATAAGCTAACAGCAGGCGGGCGCTGTTAGGCCTTAACAGACGTCCTCGTGCCTGCAGCCCCGCTGGCAACTGGGAACAGTTTGCTGTTAAGGGTTGAAATGGAATACACAAACAGGGGTTGAGTTAACATAACAGTTAGCTGCGCTGTCTGTTAACAGTTGCGCACGTTTCCTTTCGCATACACTACATATACATTATTAATTTCAAGGACACAAAAGAGCTGGCTGGCTGGCTGACTGCCTGGCTGCTGCTGCTGCTGCTCATCAGGAGCTTGATTCACTTTTGAAATTGGCCAAATTACTTGGCCAATTGACAAAATCAATGAAAATTGATGGTTAAAAGCCTTTTGAGACTGTCTGTCGACTTAACGCCATACTGAAGGCTTCAATATAGACTGATTGACACTACATTTGCCATGCATTTAAATTTGTATTGCGTGTGTTTGTTCAGGGGGTAGTTGGCTTTAATGCCAACAACAGTTATTCAATTATAATGCTAATATTATTATATAGATAACCATGGCGTATCAAATTCAATTGATTGACACAAGTAAATGAGCTGTTTAGGCGTTGATACTTGAAATTGAAATTGTGTTTAAACAGAAGAGGTGCTGGGATAGCTAAGGGTTGAATAAACACATCAAACACGGGCGATATATACGAGGTTTAAGAGGGTTGAAGGAGCTTTAATCACAAATTAGTATTACGAGCCCAAACCACTATTAATTCGAACAGCATGTTTTTTTTGCAGTGCGCAATGTTTAACACACTATATTATCAATACTACTAAAGATAACACATACCAATGCATTTCGTCTCAAAGGGAATTTTATTCTCTTCACGATGAAAAAAAAAGTTTTGCTCTATTTCCAACAACAACAAAAATATGAGTAATTTATTCAAACGGTTGACTTAAGAGATAAGACAAAATTGACCACTATTAATTCGAACGCTGCGTAATGTGATTTACTATCATACCTAAAACAATAATTTAATTAATTAGAATTGTGATTACGCATTTAACTCGTTTTGGCATTGATTTTAACAAATTTTTGTAATGCTCTTGAGAAATTGAGTCCCACATCTCTTGCAACTTGATTTTCAAGTCAGAAATATTCCTTTGTGGCTCATTTCGAAGCTGGTTTTTCATTAGCCACCAAATATTTTCAATCGGGCTTAGATCTGGACTATTTGATGGCCAATCTAAAACCTCCATTTGATTATATTGCAGCCAATTTTTGGTTCGCTTGGCTGTGTGCGATGATGCTCCGTCCTGCTGAAAAGTAAATTCACCGCAATCTGATAGTTTTGGTATTGATGGCAACAAACTATCTTGTAAAATATTAATATATTTTTCAGCATTAACTGTCTCTTCAATGAAATGAAGTTTTCGTAATCCTTTGGCAGACATACATCCCCATACCCCTCCCCCCTGCTCGCAGGAAACTTTGTTGTTCTTTTAAGGCAATCTTTATGATATGTTTCTGACCTCTTACGGATGGCGCGTTTTCTCGTATCGCCGACACTAACATCAAATTTAGCTTCATCGCTGAATATGATGGTATAAAATCGTCAAAAATTGAAGCGTTTGCAATGGGCTCGGGAAAGGTTGTCTTGGACTCAAAGGCTATGGGATATCATCATATGGCCATCCGTAAGAGGTCAGAATCATATCATAAAGACTGCCTTAAAAGAACAACAAAGTTTCCTGCGAGCAGGGGGGAGGGGTATGGGGATGTATGTCTGCCAAAGGATTACGAAAACTTCATTTCATTGAAGAGACAGTTAATGCTGAAAAATATATTAATATTTTACAAGATAGTTTGTTGCCATCAATACCAAAACTATCAGATTGCGGTGAATTTACTTTTCAGCAGGACGGAGCATCATCGCACACAGCCAAGCGAACCAAAAATTGGCTGCAATATAATCAAATGGAGGTTTTAGATTGGCCATCAAATAGTCCAGATCTAAGCCCGATTGAAAATATTTGGTGGCTAATGAAAAACCAGCTTCGAAATGAGCCACAAAGGAATATTTCTGACTTGAAAATCAAGTTGCAAGAGATGTGGGACTCAATTTCTCAAGAGCATTACAAAAATTTGTTAAAATCAATGCCAAAACGAGTTAAATGCGTAATCACAATTCTAATTAATTAAATTATTGTTTTAGGTATGATAGTAAATCACATTACGCAGCGTTCGAATTAATAGTGGTCAATTTTGTCTTATCTCTTAAGTCAACCGTTTGAATAAATTACTCATATTTTTGTTGTTGTTGGAAATAGAGCAAAACTTTTTTTTTCATCGTGAAGAGAATAAAATTCCCTTTGAGACGAAATGCATTGGTATGTGTTATCTTTAGTAGTATTGATAATATAGTGTGTTAAACATTGCGCACTGCAAAAAAAACATGCTGTTCGAATTAATAGTGGTTTGGGCTCGTAATAAATTTTTAAAAAATATATGTTATCAAAAAATTAGATACAAATATTAAATTGAAAGTTAAAATATAATATGATTAAATAAAAAACAAAAATAAATATGTTAACTTAAAAATAAATTTTATATAAAAATTAAAAAAAAAAACTAAATAAATAAAAATATAATTTATATTGAATTGAAAATTATATATAATTGAAAAAAAAAAATAATTTTAAATATTAAATAAATAAAAAAAAAACCATTATAAAATATATAAGTTTTAAAAAAAATAAATTTAAAGTAAAAATTTTAAATAAAAAATATAAAAAATATAGCTTTTATTTATTTAATAAATATAAAAAATAATAATAAATAATAAAAGAACTAAATTAAATGATACATAGAAATATTATAAATTTGCCTCACAAATCTGTATGCTGTGCACTGTGTTTGCTTTGGCTGAGTATACTTGGCCTTGTAAAGCGATTCAGCTGCCAATTACGTTGAGCATTTAAGTTCGTCGAGGGAATCGTTTTTGATCAGCGAACATCAAAGCCAAATTCTAAGTGAATGCGTTGTGGAAACATTAAAGCCCTCAAATGCGAAAGTCTAGCCATTTCAGTTTCTTTTGAGCGAAATAAAAATATAAAATAAAAAGAAAAAGAACGAAAAAAAAATAGAAAACTGTTTTTGCAGCCAGCTAAGGCTAAAAACAAAAGCGCAAAGAAAGCGCAAATGCTTGACCTTCTCGCTTAGCTGACTTTGCACTGTGCCGGTCAACAGGGTCAACATGCTCAGCCTGGCTCAGGCTCGAGCTCGCCCTTAGCTGTTGCCCGCTCTCAAATTGCTTTTGCTTTGCCTACGAAATTAATAAACAAAATTTGTACTCACACACGCGAGAGGGCTTACCATTTGAATACACACTCACATATATTTGACTAACCAAATAGCCATGCATTATTTATACCCGGAAATTAAAGACGCAGTAAACCCTCAAAAGATAGTCGAAAACATTTTTTGGTTGCAGCCGCAGGCGAAAATAAATTGAAAATTTTCAGTGCAAAAAAAAAAAGAAAACAAAAAAAACAGAAGCCTAGAAAAATATTAACTCCGACTCCAAATGCGACTTTCAATGCATTTCTCATCTCTTCATATGCTAAGTCTTAATTTCCTGCTATGTGGATATATCGCTCGCGGCACATACGTGACAATGATTTGATTAAGAGCTCGCAATGCTTGGGGCAATTACAGAAAATATCTAAAAAAAAAAAAATTATATATATACATATATTAATATACCATGATATAATATATGCAATGGCGGGAGAGGTGTTTTTGGTTTAAATAAAAGAGGATTCAAAGCTTTGTGAACCTTTCTATGGGCTTAGCCTTTGCTTTGAAAGAAATTAAAAACGAGTTAAGCGAACTGAAAATCTTAAAGATTCTTTGTTTGTTCTAGAAAGTTTGTTTGTTAATCTTAAGTCAGTTGCATAAGAAATCAGTTGAATATAACATTATATTTCTATTATACCGATATTTTTATATTTATATATAAAGCGCTTCTTAAATATATATTTTTAAATTTTATAATTTTTGTATTTATATATATCTAATATTAAAAACTCATTTTAGCCTAAGATATGCTAATCATATATGGTGTAATACTAAAAGTAGCTTATATTTATGTTTGTAATACTTATAATCTACACTTTTAGCTCATTCAAAGAAACTTTGCTTTCTGATAAATATACACATATATTATAGGTGGAAGTGGGCGTGGTAGCCCTTTAAAGTATATATGTATATACCATATATACAAATTGAACAATTTGATGTTGATTAAAGAAGCTTAGACTGTTTGAAGTTGTAGCTCAGGGTATATGCTAGGGTATATGTTAGTGAATCACTCCCGACCACCCAAACACTTTTAATTTTGGTATATTCAAGTCAAACAATATAAATATTTGAATATTATTCACAACTCTTACATTTCATATTCAAGATTATTCTAACAATGCACAATTTCCTTTCTCTTATAGCTACATCTATTGAATCCTCCATCAGCGTGAGTACAGATTACAATTTCTAATTAATTTCTGCAATAACAACAAAACTGCAATACATAATAATACTATACAAACTGTCAGGCTCACAGAGCAGCTCGCGTCTGCCTCGTCTCAAAAGAAAATGCGCTTCATCATTCTCTTTGTATTTGTTTAATGCATATTTCTTTTAATACACATTTTGCTGCTCAAACAGCAGCTGCAAAATGAAAGTTTACAGCAATTGCTCAGAAAGAAGACAGAGAGAGAGATGCAGAAAAAAAACTGCTGAAATGAAATAAGAAGGGAAAGCTCGAAGGGTACATTGTAAAAGGGAAGAATCTTTATGCCGTTTACTGTCAGCCACTTAAACCAATTAATTTCTGTTGTTTCTGTTCAATTTTGTTGGCTGTTACGCTTGTTGTTGTTGCTGTTGGTGTGCGCTGTCAGCGGCAGCGGCAACGGCTGCGGTATTAGCCACGGCCAAAAGAAAATGTGGCCAGTAGCAACAGAGCGGCAGCGTGCAGGTTCTGCTACCTGTGTGAACTTTGCTTCATTAACTGAGCACGACGTGACGTGGCTGAAGGCAGTCGGGGGCGTGGCTACAGACAACTGAAGCAACTGAGCAACAAATGCTGTCACCAGTCGTCCTCGTCCTCGTCGGCGTCCACGTCCACGTCCTTAGTCTTTCGTACTGTCAACTCAAAGGGCTGCTCAAGCTGTTGCTGCTCGGGCTGCTGCTGCTGCTGCTGCTGCTGGCAGGCGGCTCCTCAGACGAGTTAAGTAGACTACTAAATGACGATTCCTGTGTAGCTCTTGATGAAGCTGACTTGCTCCCTCACTCCCTTACACTACCCTCCCACTCCATCTCTCTCTCTCTCTCTCTCTCTTTCTATCTCTTTCTTTGGCTTGCTCGGCTCGTAGTTCGGGGCAGCCAAAGCACTTAAGTATGTTTTCAAAATTAAAGCCTGTTAATGAGATTGGCTTTACTGACTCATGTTAAGTGGCTTAGAGTGGGGCTATATTGTAAGTAAGCACTTTTCCCAGCAACTCCTGTGACTCTTATTAAAAATAATGCACACAATGGTAACAAAATTTAACGACTCATATAGCTTGAAGTGATGCCAGTCAGGCGATAGCTGTTCATACTAACTTGACCTCTATGCCTCGCTCTTTCACACTCTTTAGCTCTCTCTCTCTGTCTCTGTCTTTCTGTGTGTATATGTCTATTAGTAGTCTATTGTTAATGAATATGAGCACAAATGCGGGCATCGATTAAGGTCGGACCAGCTTGATCTGTACTTGCTTTAGTAGCTCTGTTAACAAAAGCATAATATAAATAATATATGAATATTAGTTTTTGAGTAATTGAAACCCAATTATATATCATCAAATTTAGAAACAATATACATATATAAATATTTAATACAGTATATAGAATAAAAAATATTTCTAATATAATATATATTATTATAAAATTTAGTCAACAATTTTTACCTAAATTGAGGCTACATTAAATATTAAACAATTTCAACTTGCTCTACAATAAAACTAACCGATTGACGTGGCTCTTTATTATGTTTTAAATTGTTTGATCAAAGTCAATTTTGACACAAACACACACACACGAAAAAAAAACAGTAGATAAATAAAAGAAGAAAAAAACAAAACAAAAACAAAATGTGTAGAAAAAACAAATTAAATTGCATTTGAAATTGGAAAGTTTATATATTCCAATTGCGTTTGACATGGCACACAAACACACACACACACACACACCTGGCGGCCTACCTGGGCCAATAAAAAAAACACGTGAGAATGTTATAGTTGGATGTAATCGACTGCGGAATACTTGTCAAAGGTTTATGTGATGAAATGAAATTTGAGAATTTCTGATGAATTCTATCAAGTTTTTGATTTATAATAGATATATATAGTAGTAGTAGTAGTAGTATTTGTTCATATAAAAAACTAGGTGATTCTATCCAAAAAAGCGTTCTACAGTTTTTATTCTTTTAATATATATTTCAATATATTATATATTTTTTTCTTTGTCCACAAAACTGAATCTCTTTAGATTTAACTCTATATATAGAAGCGGTCAACAGAGATTTGCATACTTTATTCAAATTTTTGTTCTTAGATATTGAATGCCAATACCTAAAATTGGGTTAGTTAAATATAGTCTTGATCTTAGTTATCAGGCAGCTTTATACCTTTAATAAGTTTCTAGCATGGAAAGGCCAATTTAGTTCAATTCTACATTCCTAGTCTTTAGCTTTAATTACCTCCAATGAAATATTTTGCAATTCAAACAAAACCGTTATCAAAACCAATATACCCTTCCCAATTTGAGTGTAAACATTTACAGTTTTAGCTGGATTCTTGGTCGTCGCCCCCTTAACAAAATAAATGATGTTCGCTCACGTGTTTCGAATGTGACAGATTTGAGCCCTTTGTCACGATGATGGTTGATGATGAGTTAACAAACAGCAAACGTTGCAGCTATGCATAGAAAATAGAAATTTGCAGGGGCCAGTGCGGGGAGGGGATAGCGAATGGTTTTGTTTATTTATAAAGGTAAATATATACGAAATTGTTGGAAATTTGTCAACATCAGTTTGCCCAAACAGTTAAGACGGAGTTAAGGCTACGCTGATGGTTTTTGCCATTTCCCCCCAGTTTTTTCCTTTGTTTGATAAATGAAGATGAAATACTTGAACCGCAGAACCCACTTCAAATTCCAAGACAAATAAATGTTTAAAAAAATTAAAATATACATATCTATAGAATTGTGCGTAGTTGATGACAGATTGACTTGATAATTGATTGACTGATTGAAGAGTAATGCTAGAGGTAGATTTATTTTGGTATGGTTTGTGAAACGCAAAACGATTTTATATTCAGAAGCAATTAAAATCTATACTTAAGAGTTTGTTTACTAATTGATTAATAGACTAATTGATGAGCTGTGCATACAAGCTAAACTTTTGATTCTAATTATATCTTATATTATAAAATCTTTAAATATAATGGGAATGCAATGTTCATTTAATAACTAGAACAAATCTGATCTTAAAAATTTCTAATAATTTGATAGATTTTTTCAATATGCTGAAGACAATATTTTGAACTTTCACTCATGAATGACAGACAACTTGATTTATGCATAGTTCCCTTAAGTAAATAACTCTTCCTGTTTTTGAATTGTTAATAACACTTATTTTAAATTTTATTTCAATTTATTTATTTCTCGTGAAGCCTTCTTAATGTTTTTTTACTTTAACCCTTTGTTTATGTGTTGCAATTTTTCGCCAAGGGTACGCCAAGTTTAGCCAACATCATTATCATCATCATCATCATCATCATTACTATTAGTTACACACACACACACTTGCTCGCTCGCTCAGCCTGCGACGTGTTGTTAGCTTGAAAATTGTTCGAACTTCTCAGTTCTCGTGCTCCGTTCGACATTCGTGTCACGCAGCAAAGTTGTTACTCAAAAATTTGCCGTTGCGCCTATGGAACGTGCCGCAATAGTAGTGGGCGCGGCACTTACGAGTGTTGCCAACCCGCAGGCGTTGCCATATAGTTTTTGCTGTGGCAAATTATTGTCGTCGACGTTTGGCTTGGAATCTCAGAAGTTGGCAAAAATGAAAAAAAAAGTGTAGGAGAGAAAGAAAGTCTCAGTTTATACAGTTTTGTGTGTGTGAGTGTATGTGTGTGTGCGTGGCATTGACCAGACTTACGAGTTTATTATGCAATAACAGCTGACAGCACCTATTCAAAGGAGCCAGCTCGTAAAAATCAACACGCATGACAGCTTCTATTCTAAGTCTTTCACTTTTTAGCCACAAACAAGTCGAGATAGACAGGGAGAAAGAGAGAGATAGAGAGATAGAGAGATAGAGAGAGAGAGAGAGAGAGAGAAAGAGAGAGACTGAGACAGAGTACATATATAATTCTTAAAAATGTTTCACATTCTTTCACACTTGTGTGCGTCTAACTGATGTTCATAGTAAGAGTATTCTGAATGAAAATCCGATTTTAACTTTATTTTTAAAGTACGGTTTTTGAACTGAACTTTTAGTATGATGTGTAAATATATTTATAATATGTGGATGAGTCGCTTAAATATTGCTTAAAGTACATAATATATATTACTATTATTACAGAAAGTAAGCACTTTACTGGAAACCCAAAGATAATAAGAACACAAATCAAATAGAATATATTCTTATTGAAGTAAACACTTCATTGGGTATGAAAAGCAAGCAAGGTCTCCCTCTGATCAGACAGCACACAATAAAACGAACAAGATCCCTTCTTAGTACATTTCTCTTTAAGAAGGATTAACAATAAATATAGAATGATTCTACCCCAATTAGAATTTTGTGCCATTTTAAAGTAATATCATTAAGATCTTGGCTATATATCAACAAGGTCACTCTAGTTCATAGCTTTTTGGTTAAATTTAACATATTTAAAGAATATAAGATTCTATACTATTGAGATTTTGGTCATAACGTAGTCGATCTCTCTTTGACTAAAATTTAAATTGATTAACAATAAATATATAATAATTCGATTCCAATTAAAACTGTCGTACATTTAGCATGCATCGCATTCACTCCCTAGTCAGCCCCTTTTTGAGTAAATCACTTTCCTCCTAGGATGCTCTGACTTCTACGTATAGCTCGCAGGCTAAATAGTTTCAACTATTCTTTTAGACTACTAAAGATTGTATCCTACATAATATATTTATATACAAATCTTCTAAACTAGGAAGTGAATGTAGCCCAGATCACGATTAAAAAATAAACCTATTAAATATCTCTTTAATTGTTCTTTAAAAAATTCTATTGACCAATTTGCAAACTGTTTGCTTTTTTATATACATAGCTTTTTTTTCTCAAATTCATCCATTCAACTAGCCAACTATCAAACGGCAAAAGCCGGCAACAATTAATTTTTGGTTTAGATTTAAATTTAAAGCGAGCGCCGAATGTTGATTTTATGAACAATTTTCGAGTTGGCAACTGCAGTGCAGGCTTTGTTATGCAAATAATTGTCAACACCTTTTGAGGGTTTTGCAAATTTCATTTCGCTATGTTGGCCAACGGGGCGTGACGTGGGGCGTGGCCATTGTGGTGGTGTGTGTGTGTGTGCGCCCCTCCGACTCTCTGTCTGTGTGTGGGTGTGAAAGTGTATTTTGTGCCAGGCACAAATGTTGCCAATTATTTACACACACACACACACACATAGAAAGTGCAGCTTGGCGTTTACACAATGTCGCTGGCAACGAACCGCGCGGCATATCACAAAATCGCCAGCACCACCAACACCAGCCGCACCACCTACACCCGCAGCAATAGCAGCAACAGCAGCAGCAGCAGCAGCGTGAACCGCAAACGTGCCCAAAAAGGCGTGGCACGTACCAAATGCGAACGGACGCGCTTCATGCCCCATTGAAAAGAGAAAGAACTGGGTGTGCGATGGATGTAGGGAATGGGGCTAGCAACGAGGGGTAGCTGTGTGAGGTGTGCAACGGCTTACCGGCCATATTTGCGGCTAATTGGCTTTAAGTAGTGCTGATTACATTGCCCACGGTTCCGATGATGTTTCGCGTTTGCTGCTCGCCATTGTTGTTGCTGTTGTTGTTGTTGCCTGTCGCTTGTTATAAAGTGTACCCACTGAAAATGGCCCAGCCAAAAATTGAGGGTATATTAAGGCTGTGCAAATATTTATATTTTTATATTTATAAGAGCTGTAGAGGCAGCTGTATAAGATTGAAGTATACGATGTTTATATTGGATCAGAGGAGGATGGGAGTGGTAGAGGATGGTGTTGTTATACTGACTTCAGCGCTCAGTGCAAGCTGTGTGGTGGTGATAAAGGTATTAAAAGTTCATAATGATAAGCTGAGAGGAAGCAGTCAAGTTTTATTTTAATATGTTTCTTAAATTGTCTTTATGAATTAAGGTATAAATTAATATCAATGATTGACTTTATGCAGTTCCACCGATAATGTAGGAGAAAGATGGCTTTATATTCAAGATAATTTATTTGAAGTACCATTTGGCGGCTTTGGATATAGTTTCAGGGTCTTCTCTAACTTCGACTTCAAGTTTTTCATTATAGTTATCAATATGTAGGGCACTTATAAGTAATTTTTTCTCTCTCAGTCCCACTCTCTTTATATCTTTCTCGCTCTCTCTCTCTCTCTCTCTCTCTCTCTCTCTCTGTCTCTCTCTCTCTCTCTCTCTCTCTCTCTCTCTCTCTCTCTCTCTCTCTAAACAAATGTATACTAATATGTAAATGACTGTAATGATTTATCAATTAATAAAAATTTCTATAAGTGTTATCTCGAACATACATAAAATGACTGAAATGCTTTATATAGGGCATATATAAGCCCATTTTTCATAACTTCATCTTCACTCTCGCTCTCTCTCTCTCTCTCTCTCTCTCTCTCTCTCTCTCTCTCTCTCTCTCTCTCTCTTTCTCTCTATAAATAAATTTGTTTTCATATGTAAATGACTAATCTCTCAATTCGAATATTACATTATATAACTGAAACTTTCTACATAGGGCATCTCCAAGTCCTGCACTCCAGCACGCTCTGGCTATTGCCCTTATCGATGTCGATGCTCGTTCAAGTGGGCGCTCGCGCGCGATTTCAATTACTAAATACTAATTAGCCGGCAATGCAAGTCGCGCCGGCAATACATTTTTGTTAAGTTATTAAAACCGCAGCGCGAAACGCGTCTCTCTGTGCGCGTGTGTGTGCGTGTGTAGGTGTGGCCTTTTGCTGTGCATAAATTAAGGCCATTAATTTGTGCTTAACACTGGTTTATCTGTCGTCGTCTGCTTTAACTATAACGCGCGCACATACGCATGGCAAAAGTGGAGCTGAGCCCTAGTAGGACGAATAATACTTGACTGCCTTTGCCCTTCATACACACACACACACACTCTCCCTCTCTCTATACACACACACACACTCTCCCTCTCTCTATATGTATATATGTATATCTCTTTTCCTCGTCCTTATCCATTGCCAGCCGCTTCGCCTGCATCAACCTGTGCCGCACTGACCACAACAACAACGATGTTAACGCCATTTGCTGTGCATTTAAATGTTGCACATTAATTAAAATGTATACACAAAAGCTTTTAGCTTAAGTAAGCTTCCAGCCACAGCCCCAGACATCGGCTATATACTCAGCGCTCTCTCTCACTCTCTCTCTTTCTCATATATATATATATATAAACTTATATATATATGTTTTATATATCTGCTGTGTACAATAGGCGAAAGGCATGCATAGGTTGCAAATTATGAGCCTGGCATGCGCTGTAATTAAGTTATCATAATGCAGACGCTTTCTTTAAATACCCTATCTAGGAAGGTATATTAGTGGGGTGAGTGTGGGAAACTTTAGATAAGTCTTTAGATTGTCAGTCTTTTCTGTTACTTAGCATTATCTACAGTTATAGCAATCCTCTATTCTCTTCTTTACATTTCTCTTCCTTGATCTGTCATTTTCTTCTTGTATTATTTTCTTCCTTCATCTAGCTTTACTTTTGTATTTTTTCTCCCTTCATCTTTCTCCTCTTCTTATTCAATTTCTATTCCTGTCATCCTTCATCTCTCTCATTTTTTATAGCTACATCTATCTCCTCATCTTCACCATTTCTCATTCTTCATCAATCTGTTTTTTTTTGTATTCTTATGTCTCATCTTTCTCTTCTCTGCCCTTCATTTACTTTCACTTTGATCTTGATTTTCTTCAAGTTACATCTCCACAAATCTATCCCTTCTCTTTTCTTATCTTAATTTTTGGTCTGTCTCTTAAACTTTTTTACAATTCTCTTCTATTCTTTGTTTTTCAAATCCATATCTTTCATATCTCTTATATTTTTTGTTATACTGTAATAGCTTCAACATAAAATATTGGTCATAGCAATAGAAACTTACATTCAGTATATTTGGGGTATTTTATATCCAACACATTCAGTTTATCTAGGGTATTTTATATTCGTTAATTTGTTGTTCATGCTTTGTCGTCTCATATATTTCCTTGTATAATCTCCGGCACAAATGCAGTAATTGCTTATATGAAGCTCGTTAAAAGCTGCGTTTACTTGGCATCTCTCTCTCTATTTCTTTGTATCTCCTGCAGTATCCGCACTATCTTTTCCAGTATCTATCTCTCTCACTTTTACATTCCTGTTGCTCATTTTATTCAGGTATTTACCCTACTCCTACCCACCCAGGTTTGGTTAGTCAACAGCGCTTATAAATTTGTTATGCGCCCTTTTCAAAAGTCTAGACGCAATGTGGCGAAAAACATGAATTTTGTGAAAATTTAAAAACAAAGCTAAGCAAATATTCCTCTCTCTCTCTTTTTCTCACGCTCTCGACTAACTAAGACTTGGACTTGACATTTGCATACTTATTAAAAAGATGAGCAGCCGCTGTTGAGTTTGGCGCTAGGAATTATATATTTAAATAAGACTTGGCTATATATATAGAGAGTATATATAAGGGACATTTTGTTGTGCCTCCATTGTGTGTGTGTGTGACTGGCATGTTTAATGTGCTAGTGTGTATGTGTGTGTTTGTGTGTGGCTAGGCAAACAAACGAATAAACAAATAAACAAATAAAGCGGCAACCTTTTTCAGGTCCTGTTTGTAGGTCCTTTTGATTAGATTATCTGCTACCACCTGGGCGAACCCTTGAGCGCACATCAAAGCCTTAGCGCTCGTGCGGTTTACATGCGACCTACAATCCAACCCTTTTCGACACCTCAAATTAGTGCACTTTGTAGTTTCGATTTCACTTCCTGGCACCAAAAAAAAGGAGGGAGCGAGAGGAGGAAGAGAAACTGGCCAATGTCCTTAAGCCTTAATGCTAAACCTTATCCTTAGCCAGTTTGATCACGTTTCTGGACACAGAGATTGAGGATTTAGTTGACGTACACTTGGTGAGGGTATTATGAGATATATGTGGAGTTTGCTTGAGGCAGATTTTAGGTATATATTCTTGAGCTGCATGGTTTGACTTTCTTTTTTAGTTGATCTTTAGTAAGAGTTGACTATCGGTAATTCTTAATATAATATTACTTTGTGAAAGGGTTTTTTCATAGCAAAATCATTGTTGCGCTAGTATTATGTGGGCTATGCTCATAGAACAGTAAGAATTCCAATCCTTATATGAAAAGATTATTGTTTTATCAATATAAATAAACTAGAAGAATGATATAAATAAAAGGAAGTTTTAAGTCGATTAATGAAAATTAGCTCGAATTGAGAATTGTAAACAATAAGAAAGCTCCAATATCTACGTTATTATTATGACATTATCTACAGCCCATCAACTGTACAAAGTCTAACCTAGTATATTCTAATAATACATTCTATTTTATATTCTATTAATACAATAGCTAGTATACTCTAATATATTCTATTCACACTCTACAGAGTATTTCATATTCCATTTCACTTTCGATCTATCCCTTATTTACGCAATGATTTGCTTCGTTGAATTAAAAAATTACGTATACGCACTGTCCATTTCAAAGATGGCAATTTGCAAACTTAAACGACTTTTTAAGGTCTTTAAAAATCGAGTACCCATTCAGCTTGACCCTAAATGTTGAGTGTGCTTTAATATCGCTGACAACGCTTAAACCGATTTGGCCAAACACTTTCGGGCAATAGGCGCCATAAACTATGCATTAGCTGCCGTGAACATGCTCAAAATACCAACAAAAATACCGACAGCAGCTAAACTCCTTTGGCTGCTGCTCGCGCCGCTCTGCGTGTCCGTCCTTCTGTCATTATATGCATTGGCAATGTCCTTACGCAGCTGTCGTGGTTGTTGTTGCTGTTGTTGTTGTTGTTGTTGCTATTGCTGTTGCTGTCCTGCGTGCGGTTTTTGGGCTCCTTTGTCTTTGGCTCTTTATCTGGGCACAATGACGCGGCGTATGAGTAATGAGTGTAAATCGCCCGTGCTTCAGCTGACACCCGCTCACTCTAACTCTCTCTTTCTCTCTCTCTCTCTCTCCCTGTCTGTCTTTTCTTTTTGCAAGCATTCGCGCGCTTTCATTGTTTCTCCATCAGTTGGCTGGCCTTTAGCTACATGGCAAATATTACGTATACGCAACGCGTAGCATTCAGCGGCAGACACGCCTGCCCTTTATACGACTCACACTTCGTCTCCCTCTATCTCTCTCCTCTCTTTCTCCCTTTTTTCTATATATATGTATAATAAAGTGTTTGCGACTTTTTCATTGCTCACGTACGATTTTCATGACTGACTTCTTATGCTAAGGTTTGCATTTAGCTTTAGCTTTAGGTTTCAGGTCATTCCAAAACGTGTGAGTGTGTGTGTGTGTGCGTTGCCCAGCAAGTGCTTTATTTCATTAAGTTCAGCTTCGCTGCCCTGATCTGCCACTAAAAATCTTTTCGCTCAACTTTTGTGCTTAATATCCCGTTGTGCGTTTGATGCGGTTTTGTGGCTTTTTTTTATAGTTTCTTTCATTTTAGCTTCAAACGTCGTCTTCAATTTGCTTATAAAAAGGATGCCGTCGATTTAGCTTTTTTTTGTTTGTTCGGCTCTCCATTGTTGTTTCTCTTAGCATATTTATGTATTTATGAGGCCACACATAGCGTTTACGTATATTATATGAATATGTTGTATATATATTAAATAGGCACGGCCAGCATTTTAAGCGTGTTATGATACCCTGTTTCTTCTATTTATTGGAGTGTGATATGCTGAAATGGGAGTGAGTATGTCAGAGAGGGGGAAAATAGAATCACGAGTATATACATTTGAATATATGTATATATATTAAGTATATTCTTTATTTGCAGTATTCTTTGTTCTTTAATAGATTTTTCAGTTCTTTTACCATATTCAACAGAATTTGAACAAATATCATTTTTATGTGAATTTCTAGGAATAACCAAGCCTTTTATTTATATTCTTATTTGAAGTTTTTATTTAGAATTTCTCGAATTTCTAGAGTATCTGCAGCTTCTGCTTCGCTCAAAAGACAATGCCAGTTTCTTGCATTTTTTTTTCTTTAGTGCTCACTGGGGCAGACATTCCAGCGCTGTCTGCATATAGAGCACGCAAGAATTTTGCGTTCTGGGAAGGAGCCGGCCGTAGCTACTACAATTTTCGAATAGCAATAATATTTTTAGCCCCAAAATATTTGCAGCAAGGAGCGCGCACGTTAGCCCTCTCTCTAACTTTCTCTCCTCTTTTGTCTCTGCCTTTCCCTCTATATATCTATTTGAAGGTAAGCCCAGTCTGTGGCATCTTGTTTTTGCGGGCGTCATAAATTCCTATTAATTCGAAATGGAAAATTTTGTAAAATGTAAAAATTCTCTTCAGTTATATGCATGGAATTTATTTGATTAATATTTAATTTGCAAATGCTTGGCATTGATGCGGTTAACACACAAAAGGTGTGGTCCAGGTGTGCAAGAGTATTTTAATAACAAATAAGTCGTAACATTTTTTCGCTCACTCCAGTCCCAGTCTCCAAGCTAATGAAATTCTATGAATGAAATAGATGGCAAACTGAGCGAGGATGAGGATGGGAATGGGGATGGAACTGGAGCAGGGGCTGCGCTGGCCGAGCAGGCCTGGGAAACAAATCTAACAAGAGGCACACTCAAAGTTAGCTTTTGGCTGTTGTCTGCGTGTTTCCGGGCTGCCAAAAACGATTAAGATTGCTATAAATTCTAATTACCAGAGAATTACGAGTTGGAAAATTACATTTTATTATATGATAAAAGTTAAGCTTCAACTGGACGACGATAATGTATACTGAAATAGATTTACATGCGTATTCCCAAGCGCAAAAGAGCGAACCACAAACTCCACTTAATCATGTGTCCGCCGTCGACGACTGCCAGTGAGCCGCCCAACCACCCAGCCACCGAGCCACCCTGCTGCCCAACCACCCGCTTTTCAACTGTATTTAAGTGTCAGAAGTGCAATTTATTTTTATGTTGTGTTGCGTTGCTTTGCCAAAAAAAAAAGAAGAAGAAGAAGAAGCAGCAGTAGAATATATAAAAATCCAGCCAACAAGCAGCAACTGTGAGCAGAGCTGGAGCCAGAGCCAGAGCCACAACAACAATACATGGCATAAGCAAAGGTTAGTTGTGGGTGGTGCTGCTTTGGCTGTTAGTTTGTGGTGCTTGGGTCAGCAGCTGTGGCAATAAAAATCCAACTGAAGCTCGAGTCTCTCTCTGTCTCTGCGCACTGCATGAAATGTGTTGATATATGTGAGAGATGAGCCAGACGGGCTCGAATAACAACAACAACAACAACAACAACAAAAGTAACAAAAATACAATAGCAAAACTTAACAATTTCGTTTCGGGTAGACACATTCTAATTGTACATGATTATCTAGCAATTTACCAGTAATTGCGTGTTACTGCAAATCAGTTTCAACTATGTTTATGACTCCTGCGATTGCCCTCGGCTGCAATATGTTGGGGCTAAAATTGCTTCAATTTGAAGTGGCATTTGCCGAAACGTCTTAAGTTGCATATAATTGTGGGGGTAGATAAAGGTACTTAATGACTTAAATAGATTATAAAATTGATGAGTTGATAGCATTTAAGCTGGCTAGTCGCTGTTGTTATTGATCAGCAGAGGAACAGTTGAAGTTTGCAGCTTTCAAGTGATCTAAACAATGCACTGCAAAGTATCCCATTTTAATTTTATATATCGGATTTTCTTTTATTTGATCAATGAAAAGTTACGCACTATTAAAATGAACTCTCTATGGTTGTTTTCAGGGAAACGATCTAACAATAACTCACGTTAATGCAGAAAAAAATAGTTTAACTCTCAATTTCCTATTTCGAATAACTAAGCTATGGAGCCTCTTACACTTTCATTGCGTGTCGATTATTCGATTGAGCATTCGAGATGGGGAATTTAACTTAGTCTTGTCTGGATTGCTTTAAGTTCTTTGATCTATTCTCTCTGTTTTACTCTGATCTATGTTGTATGTCCTTTGCTCGCTGCTTAATACTCTATTATCTATGCTCTTATGCTCTATACCCGCTATTTTATACTGTATGACCTATGCTCAAAGTTCTATGTTTTTTACTCTATGCTCTTAAGTTTAAGAGTCTGTACTCTACGCTGTAATACTCCGTGCTCTATACTCGATGCTCTGTACTCGATGCTCTATACTCTATGTATTAACACTCTATAACCTACACTCTATGTTCTGTGCCTTCTACTCGCTATATTCTATACTCTATACGTCATAATCTACTCCCTTCTGTCTAATCTCTAAAATTATTTCATATTTATCAAGCCCGCATTTCGTTTGGTTTTAAGAGAATAGTATTGTAAAACCAAGAGACAACTTGCCACGCTCCTACAAAATTTGAAATATTTCATGATCATTTATGGAAAAGATGTGAAAGCGAAACGAACATATATGTAAATACCTACAGAAGCAGCAAGCAAAGAGTTCTAGCTGTCCTATCTATGTTAATGATCAGACAAGACCAGAAACAGTCAACTTAACAGCGTAAGTACACAGATCAGAATCTGTTATTGAACAATAAATAATAGTTAAAAGAATATATTATTAAACCATCAAGACCTATGTTTGGCAATTGAATGAGTAAATATACAGCTGACAAACTGATAATGCTGATATTGATCACCTTATGTGAAGCGCCAACCTCCAATCCCTGTTAAAAGCATTAACAACACAACATTCTCCTCTACCAGCTACTGCTGCTAACATACAAGACTCAAAGCTCTATTATTGATCAGGCCATGTGAAGTGTTAGCCACATGTTGACAGCCAATCAATTAACTTCAATCAACGCAACGTGTTCCGTCGTTGACCAAAACATGTGTCACCCTGTGCGCTGAAACATGTATTGCACATATGCAAACAAAGTCGCATTTAAGCCACAACAAACATGCAAAATTAATCGATGCGCACGCAAAGTCAAATCGATATGAACAAAGCTTAAAATAACAATTCACATTTATTACACAGAGAGAGAAAGAGACACACACAGAAGAACTTAACTAATTGCAATATAATTTATTTATTTAGTAATTAAGTTGCATGTTGCAAAAGTTGTGCAGCAGCAGCATTTGCAAATGCCAAAAAACTAACTGCAACAATTTTCAAGTCACGTTTCGAGCAACTAATTTGTAAATTTTGCTCGGGCTACGTACGAGCGAAAGGTAAGTTAAGGGCAGGTGGGGGCGAACGATTACCTGTGCCTGATAATCCTACGTGTGTCTGTGTGTGTGTGTGTGTGCGCAATATGTCAAAGTTGAAGGCAGGAGACGGCGGTGGCTGCTGGCTGCCTGACATGTGGCACGTGCGCGGTTTTGATGCCACATTCATAGTACAGTAGTCATTGCCAGCAGCGACAGCTAAGCCCCATCAAAACGCGACTGCCAGCGGTACAGGTGCAAGTTTGATGATAGTTTTGTCAACTTAAGTTGCCTCATAATGAAGTTGCCTCAAGTAGCTGTGCTGTGTGGCACGTGCCACATAAGCGAGCTTAGTGAATATATTTCCCTCCCACTCACTCTCTATATATATATATATCTGTCTCTCTTGCATTTGGCTTAAGTGGCGCATTTCCAATTGAATGTTGCATGCCACACACGCTGCATATTTCATCAAAATGCAATTGTTTCAATTTACGTTTTGCAGCACTCGATGCCACTTGCAACAGCAGCAGCAGCAGCGGCCGCATCATCCATTGTTGACCCTTTTTGTCTTGAGCCTTGCGCGCTTGGCCAGCCAACCCAAGTGGGCATATATCTTTTGCAGCCACTGTGCCCTGTGTCTGTGGCGCCACTTCTAACAAAATAACTATGCGACGTTTATTATTTTCGCCATTTCTTTTAGTTTGCTTTTCTTCATCTCTTTTTGTTTTTCTGTAATTCTTTTGTATTTTTTCATTTATTTGCACAGTTCGTCGAGTACTGCATATGTTTGCATAAAATTCCATAGAGTGTGCAGTATTTTTGACAGTATTTTTTAGTTATTTATTTATGTGCTGAATGTGAATCCATTCCAAATTTAATTGTATAAAAAATGTTTGCGTGTTCATACTGAAAATTTCAAAGTCTTTCAGTGTGTTTAAGGCGTATCATTTACACTCATTAGCGACTAAATAGTTTTGTTTTAGTTTATATATTTAATAATTTCTTTGTAGTCTAAAGTTGTTAATATATATGTATAGCTAACAAGCACATTGTTTGTGCTTTATTCATTAAGTCTGCAAAGCTGCATTTTTATAGAGAAATATCGTTTACGCTCATTAGTAGCTAAATAGTTGTTGGTACTTTTGTTATTAGTTTTATAGTATATAAATAACAATTGTTTTGTTTGTACATAATTCTTTGATGCTTGGAAATTTACAATAGTTTCTATAGAACTATTAAATCGGTACACGTAACGACTGTCAGCAAAAAAAAAAATAAATAATATAAAATAATAATAAAATAAGCAAAGAAATGTTAACATTTAATATCAGTCCAGCAAGCAATATATACATTTTTTTTTTAATTTTTTCATATGCAAATATATAAAAATATTTATTAGTCACAGATTTCACTTAATCTTCATGCCTTTGCAGTAATTTGGAAAAATCAATCAAACAATTTATCTGAATTTTTTTTTTTTTTGGTTTTCTTTTTTTTACATTTTTGGAATACACGCGCAGTCAACTGCCTTATATACATTAATATATATAGAGATAGGGTGAGAGATACAGAGAAAGGGGTGGGAGAGCTGGGTTTGAAAGTGGATCTCTACTGGAGTAGCTAGTGGAAATGAGTTTGCGACAACGGGTTGTCAAAGCAAAACTTAATAACATACATGGCTCAGAGTATGTAAGCGGCTTTCACCAGCGATCCCTGTTTGCTCATCGAGTCCTTGTGCATCTGGTATTGGAGATTGTGGGGCGGCAAGCCTAGCAGTTTACGCAACTTGTAGCCAATCTCCATGACGGCTGGCTCGTTGTGCCCGTTGGCGGTCCAAATTGCTGCAGCAGCCAAACGGTGTGTTGGGAAGTGAAAGGGGGAATGGAAATGGGAATGAACCTGATAGCTGACAAAACTGGAAAAGCTCTGGGCACAACATTCAGTCTACTTACAGATTTTGTTGCTCTTGCTGCGCAAGTTGATGACAGCGCCACAGATTTCCTCGGTATGCTGAACAGCCTCACCAATCAGTATTAACAGCTGCAACAAGCTTCATCGATTAGAGCCGGTCAGCTGGTCAGCTGGTCGGGGGGCAGACTAGCTGCCATTGGGCCAACTTACCACGTCCAGCCAAAGCTTGTCCAGCTCCAATTTGCTGCAGCGCCCGATGCTGATGACCCAACGACCACCATCATTGTTCGTCTCATCCTCCCACATGGGTCTGTCAAAGGGAAAAATGAAAAATTATTGTCAAATCTTGCACATTATGGTCGAGGGATAGAGCGATGTCTTATAGAGGGATTTTCTACCGTAGTATATGTATATCCATGTATATGCATTACCTACAATTGATGCCTTTACTTATTGCAATGCATTTTATTCTAAATATTTAATTGATGTCAGCCAGAGGTAAGCAGATTTACGCTTAATTGGTTTGTCTCTTAATGGAGATTTTATTGTATGTACTTACTGCTCAAGCATGAACTCTTGTCCATGTTTAAATATAGATTTCAGACATTAAGTATGAGAGGTTAAGTCAGGAGTGAACGACTGGGAAATACCTCACATAAATAGCTGTTGAGGTATTAAATAAATGAAGTATGCCTAGGTTGAATTTTCTAAATTTGATTGCTTTAGCAGACATTAGAACATGTAGTTTAATATATTTTTTATATCAAAGAAATCGGAAGTGTTATCGATAGTTTTTAGCCGGTTATTATTTGTAATCTGTAGCCCTAGCAACCTATGTATAAGAGTGAGCGCAGAGAAACGGTAGGCAGGACTTTAACTAAACTGTAGATATAGCTTAAAAACTCAATCATACAGACAGACGGCAGACATAGCAGACTTAGCTTGGTTGATATTGTAAGAGAATATATTATATACTAATATACCATATAAGTTTACTCAGTTTGATCAATACCTACTGCCAAATATGCTAATTTTAACAAAGATCTTATAGATAGAAATATTATTAATCAGTTTCCTGGTTCAGAGAGCTTAGCCTTGTCTAGATTGACATTGAGTAAGGATTTATTTAATATACTAATATACTATATAGGCTTTCTCGGTTTGACGAATACCTGCTGCTGCTCGTTATATAGATATTAGTTCATAACAGCTTAAAATCTATCCATGATATTTATATATATATATTCTGCATTTTCCACCTGAAAACTACTCCAAATTGTAAGCTCAACCAATATAGATATTCTCTGCCCATAAGCTAAATACATTGATATCCACACTTACTGTATGCCCTTTTTAAACAGTGAATAATCGCTGCCAATCTTGAGCTCTGAAGGTGGCTTTATGTGATTGTATAGACTCCAGAAATCTTCGACCATATCGAAGCTAGTTATTTCATTTTGCATATCCTCCCAGCTCTTGCTGCGATCATTCTCCAAATACCACAATGTCCAAGTATGCTCAAGTGGATGCTTAAAGGGCATATGGACCAGCTGCTGCTGCTGCTGTTGCAATTGTTGCTGCAGCTGCTGTTGTTGCTGTTGCTGCTGTTGTTGTTGTTGCTGCTGTGGTAGTTCTTTGGTCGCCTTGTTTAATTCGCCATCTGAGAAGGATTTGAGCTCCTGACTGGAACTGGATAGCGCATCGGTTTGCATCTCAGTGTCGCTGTCCAGCATATTGAAACTGTTCTGTTTGGCCAGAAGCATTATCTTGAAATCTATTTAAACTGATTGCGCTACACAAACACATACAAATATGTGGCTATGCATATACATACATAAATTGATATATATATATATATATATATATATAGATAGAGGTTTGTATATTTATATATATATTGATATCTGCTACGTATTTAAAATTTTTAACGCGTCTTCTGTGCTACTTTCTGCGAAATGGACGAGTTTTTGAATTTCAGCTCGCGTCTTAGTACGTGTTTTATGACACACTACATGAAAACTGCCTTCGTTCACTAATACACAACTAACATTATAATACTCTATGCTGACAGCAGACGCGCAGCTCAGTTAGTTGACAGAAATAACACTGAGAGAAATGAGCTGTGTGTTTTGTAACTACAATCGAAATGAAAGTGAGCCAAAGAAAACATACTCTTACCTTATTTTTGTTAGATAACTTTCAATTGGTGCATAGTTTCTCTCAGTGTACTTTTGACATATATACATATAAGTATAAGTATATGCCTTCGTAGTAAGTTAGCCATTCCACATCTTTAAGTACTCATCGCCGTAATTCAACACTAAACATTTTATTCCCTTATGAATGGCAATTTCGTCCTCGTCTGCTGTCGCCACTTGTTTTGCCTTGTTTTTTTTTCGGTTAGATTGCGATAAGATCGCCGTCGCCTTATGCCTTCCACATTCATATATAAAGCGTTAATTTTATGGCACAAAAAATGGCGAAAACACTTTGCCAAGTTCATGTCCCCAGACGAGTAAATTTATGCACTCACACATTGAACTGTTGAAGCGTAGGGCGTTATACCCTAGAAATGTGTGGAAGGTTAATCGATGTGCAGGAGATTTATGGTATGAAAAAATATAGTTATATATATATATAAAATTATATTACAATGTAATACAATACAATTACGATATAATTACAATATAATACGTATTTATAATATATATAATTATATTTTTTTTTTCATACAATAAACGTCTTGTTTTGACACAATTTGTAATTAATTTTATATTAATGGTGTTATTTTATTCTGTATTTTCGAATTTTTGACAAGATATTTGTTCCATTGGTTTTGTGGCATTGTAATGTTAATTAATGATGTTAATTTTCAGGAAATGATTATTAATATTTGGTATATTATGGTTGGATTAAAGTTTTCATTAACATAGTTTGCCATAAACTTCTTGACTATTATCAGTTATCTGCTCTATATACCCGTCTTTAACTTCTGTGTTATTTATTTAATCTATTGTCTGCCTTCTGCTCTCACGTACTTGCGCATTTAAAGGTAATTTATCTGTTTATTTGTGCTTACATAAAATTTTAATATTTACAAATTAGCAAAACAATTCAATTATAATAAATATTGTGTTATTGAGTAGCTTAAATAATATTTGATATGTACGACTGTATATTATATAATAAATAGAATTTGTTATCTCTTTGAAATTATTATTAAATTCTATTTATATTATTATTATTATTATTATTATTATTATTATTATTATTATTATTAATATTATTATTATTATTAATATTATTATTATTATTATTATTACTATTTTTATTACCATTAATATTATATTATATATTAATTACATTTCACATATAAAGCCAAAACTGTAACCACTCGTTATTATGAAGATATTAAGTTTTTCTTTTTACTTCTTGAGGTTTTTTTACTGCTTTTTATTAGCTGTCATAAAATAGACAAATTTAAAGCTGCAACGACCACAAAAAATGAACAAGGTATAGCAAATTTCACACGTTATAAATTTTGAGAGGACTATAAAAATATAATATTATTTATCGATGAGTTGGCCAAGGAGATCTATAATTGCTGCAGTAAATGAACCTTGAAAAAAAAAATATAAAAAGATTGGTTTAATAGAGGAATTAAGGCATTAACAAGTAATAGAAAAATGGTCTTGTTTGGCATTTAAAACTTCAAACTTCAAAACTTTCAGTTCCCACTGAAAGAAAGTTTGAAAGAAGAATGTTATTATTATTTAAGAATCGATTTTCCTTATCTTCTAACTCCGCTTAAATGCGTTTTTTTATTGGAATGTATAAAACTATTGATTTCTTGAGTAAAGAAGAACTACGTACGATAGCAACTTTTTAAAGTATGTAAACTTTTGTATATCTATAAAAGTTATACCATAGATTGTTTGTTGTCAAGCATTCATTTTTTTTTTTATAAGACAGTTTAATTTAATAAATGGGTTTCACTTCCACATGAAACTCTAAAACTACCGTATAATAAATTGGCCAAGTAAAAATGCTATAATATCATACATATATTAAATCTCTTTAAAGACCGCCCTCTACAGCACACTCTGTATCGCCCCTCCTTTATTCTTAAATTCCACTTCGTACATATTCAGGGTGACCACGCGATTTCACAATTACTTGAGCCTTTTGTTCACAGTGAAGAATCTATCCAATCGGCGGACTTCCTGTGACGCTCCGTTCGATCAAATTGCGTATGTCTGTTCATTAACTTAAACAAAAACAGCGAACAGGAATGAGAGCCTCAATTTCGTATGTTTTTTTTTTTTATTTTATTTTAAATGCGCGGCATTTACGTTAAAATTTTATTGCCTGCGTTTATTGAGCCTTGTGGGCATTGGAATTGGAATTGGCTACGATTTAAAACTCAGTGCACTACATCTGTCTCGTATCTCTCTGGTGGTTCACTCAGCTGTGGTTTCCGTAACACATTTTATGCCATTGTTTGGGCAATGGGTGGTTCACTGCCCAGCGTTGCCAGAGATATGTATGCAAGAGATATGTACAATGCACAGAAGGTTTACGATTCCTGCCACTCATCGACAGGATGCGGGATGCGAACGCATCATTTGACTTGCCTCGCAGCGTTTTGCTGCAGGCATAAGACACAGATACAGACAAACTGCCAGACTAACAGACAGCCAGACAGACACTTGTACAAATGGACAGTCGGACAGGACACAAAAACAAAAACAAAAAAAAAGACAAAGAAACAAAAGAAATGACTCTATCTGCGCGCAGAGTTCGCGTGATATGAAATACTTTCGCGGTTTCTTTGGCTGAGGCAAGCACGAGAGCAGCGCACAAAGCAATTTGCAATCTGAAAAGCTGATGCCATTAAGAAAATAAAGTAAATACTCGCTATGTGTGAAACAACGTACGAAAGTTTTATGTAGAGGCACAATTGTAATCGCAAGCCTGAAAGTTGTGCACCAACTGAAGGAGGCAAAGGTAGGGTGTGCAGAGGAGAGCAGCAAACTGATTAGATGGTAGTATACATACATATATAATATTCAATCAATTTAATTTTTTTTATGCAAATTTTTGGAATGGTTTTTACCATTTGAAAAGAATTTTAGGTAAAATACAAACAAAATATTAAATATACATATTGAAGTTAAAAAAATAAATAGTCCTTTTATAAAAAGTTTGCTGGTTTCTTCAATTTTTCATAAATTTTGATAAATATCATCCTCTAATGACGTATATTCTCATTAATCAATGTATTTTTATAAATTTGTGGTAGATACACAGACTTAAATGTGAATCGAAAAGTCTTAAGAAAAAAGTTGATATTAAATTTGTTCATTGCAGTAGAATCAATTTAATTTGTATATGAATGTGTCTGAGATAACATGTCAGATATGCCATATCTTGCAGTTCTGAACAGACTACAATTTCGCTGATATACTCAGCCTGAGCTAAAACTCACATAAAAAAGTATTTTCTAAAGTAATTAAAAAAAAACTATGAGCAGAGTAAGCTAAGGAGATGTCAACTGTGCTGAAAGAGTCTTACAGAGTAGTCCATAGTCAAGTAAACACTGTCGAAGCAGAGTATACCTTGTAAAATGAAAAAAAATTATGCGCAAAATAATACAGGATCAGGTAAACTCTGTTATAAACACTTAGTTGATAGCTTAGATCAGGATATGCCTTGACTTGCTTGACTGCGCTGAAATACTTCGCTTATAGCTCAAAACAGGGTATGGAATCAGGCTGATAATCTTCGGAAATGGTCTAAGCCAGAATGTTTAATTGGCATATGCTACCTTTTAATAATGATAAGTTGTTTTAATACTGACCTAATTACATAAGCTTAAAACAGAGTACCCCACAGTTAGGTAAACTCTGCTGAAACACGCATAACTACTTACTGAATGACATATTCAAACAAACTTGTAACTTCAGCTTCAAATAATATGCTAAAACATAATGATATACCTGAGGGTATGCCATAGTCAGATAAACTCTTGCTTTAAGCCTAAATATAGTGCCAAAACATAATAAAAGCCTTTCTAGCAGCAGAGTATGCCATAGTCTAACAAACTCTTTCACATGTCTGTTGGCCACGCCTGTCGCCCAACAGTTGCAAACGTCAATTGTCTGTTTGTTGCATTATCAGCGCTTTACGGCTCATTTGCGTTTTAAACATGTGTAAATAAGTTAAGACGAGGCGTGCGCCCCACTCTCGCTCTTCCCGACGCTCCCCCTCTCCCCCTGTGTCACCCGTCAAACCACGACCACGTCATGCTCGCTTCATGGACAGGATATATGAACTGACTGCCTGCAGGCTGTGGACCTGACAGCATACGCGGCGTCGACTCATCGTTTTTAACACAGCAATGATTTATGAAATTTTCAAAAAGTAAAAAAAAAAAAACAGAAAATAATGCCAAACTGTTGCACTCATTCGCGCATATTTAATGTGCATAAATATTTTCACATATGTAAATTTTAATACACACATACATACACGATGTAAAATATGTCAGTGGCGCCTTATTAAGCGCTCATTACTCATGCCACCCACCCACACATATGTATGTATGTGTGTGTTAATGCCACCTATATGCATAACAATTTAAGTGCCCAGTTAGCGACCCAAGCAGCCACCCACAGAGCATGGCCATCAGAGCTGTGGTCACACAGTTGCACTGCATGAATATGATCCCTGCGCCGCATTGTTGTGGCCAAATGTGGAAGTTATCTGTGGGTGGGGTGGGGGGAGCATCATAGGCAGCGGCGCCTATTAATAAATCAGTTGTGTAACCAAAGAGAAATGATAATGATTTACATTACATTATTAAAAAAAAATGAAAAAGGGAGCAGCAAATATTTTTAAACATTCTTCAAAAATTGCAAGTTAATTAAATTTTATTAATTATTTTTAAATGAATATAGGTAATTTATATAAATATATACGAGTAAATTACTAGATTGTGCCTTGAAGACTGCTATGCTATAGCATATCTACTATGATAGGATTGTAGGTTTTGTCTGAACACTCACAATTTGACAATCAGTTGTTCAGTTGGTCATTCTGATTATATTATATATTGTTACTAGATATCAAAAACTCCAAGAGAATTGTTTTTTTTTTTTAACTCAAAAGGGAGTTTTAAATTTAAAAAAAAAATTTTTTTAGTATATTGTTTTTATAAGTAAGCAATCACTGCAGTCGATAGGGAGTAGCTTCCTGATATTGAATGTATTAAATAAATATATATAGATATATAATAATATGACCTATTATATATCTATTGCTTCAAACATTCAATGTTGTTTTTTTTTTTATTGTTTTGGAAGGACAGTATTATTAATTGACAATAAAGCTTTTCACATTATGAACTTAGCTCCGATTTACCATGCTGTTAATTCGTCTTGAAAAATCTATTTTTTTTTTTTTTTTTAAATTCAATATTAATTACTGTATATATTTCCTTTGTATAATATATGTATAGGAGATTACTTAAAATATATTAAATTTATACATAATTAATTTATTATTTAATAAAACTTTGTATCACTTCATATCTGTATTTACTCTGCAAACAATTGACTTTATTAAATACACTTTGACTCTCCGTTGAGCACAGATTAAAAGAAAGCGCAGAATTTAATATTTTTATTGAATTTTTTTTGCTCAAAGCCAAACTCTCTTGTTTGTTTGTCTTTGCCTTTGGGGAGCGCGGCGCTCCCAGTTCCATGCAGCCATTGAATTCGCATTCACACTTTGCTTATTTATTTATTGCTGCATTTGCATTGTTATGCACGCCAAAGCAGACAAAAATAAATAGAAAGTAAAGCGAAAAAACGAAATACAACAAAAATAATACACAGAGCGCAATAAATTTAAAATCTAATTACGCGCACCATTTAATATCGAAACGTTGGCGGCGGAAACGGAAGTGGATGTGTGGATGTGGAAGTGGAAATGGAAATGGAAGTGGAAGTGGAAGTCGATGCAAGGGAATGGAATTGAGGCGAACGTGAGGCAAATAAATGTAAGAGAAGCTACAAAAAAAAAGTAAAGAAAACGTTTGGCCAACAGAGTGAAAATACCGCAAACATATAAATAGATGAGGCGCGACCGACACAAAAATCTAATTACAAATTTTTGATAAGCTCAAAGTGAAAGAAGAAGAAGAAGCAGAGCAAGCAGGAAGCAACAGTAGCACAACAGGAGGCTACGCTTAAGATACATTTCTGAATAGTTTTGGGCCGTCGAAAAATTTACTTGGGGAAATTTCATAAAATTGCTTGTGGTTGAGCTTTTGACTTGTGGCCCGAAGCCCGTTTATTTCGGGCTGGACATCAGTTTTGCTTTGTTGCATGTAATTTATATTGAGCAAGGGACGGTACTCTCACTCTCTCCCTCTCTCTGACCGCACTGAACCCACAGAATGGTCAACATTGCTCAACTTGTGAAAAATACATTATGGTCTAAGCATTTAATTGCTCACACACAACTTTTTGGGTTTATGCGGCTATGTGTGTGAGCGAGTGTTTGTGTGTGTATCAAAAATTTAAGCAAAGATTTCAGCACAATCTCACACTCACACGCTCCCACTCACGCCCTATTTTGTTTTGGGTTTTTAGGCAAATTTTGGTTTTGTTTTTTTTTTTTTTTTTTTGGTAAAACGCCCGACCAGAACGCAATTAAAACTAATAATTAATACGGCTATAGCTGAAGGGGACATTTGTCAAACCGGGCCCAATGACCTGCTGCCACTTCTTCTATTTCTATAGGCGCTTCTTCAGCTCCTGCTAGGCATATAATAAAATTATGCTTCATTTATATGCAGGTTGCGTCATTTGACTGATGCCTACTAATGACTTCCTAACAATTTTTAATATCTATGCAAATGAACGTAAATTGCTGGACTGCTTCACGCCAGCTCCCTACCAAATTAAAGTCCCGTGCCGCGCTCTCCCCTCAGACTTGGTTAACCGTTTAGCCGGCGCTAACCACCAAACACGGCGGCTAAGGAACAGCAACAACAACAACAACTAGAAGTCAAGGCGAAGTGGAGGCGGCTGTAGCTTTTGCCCCGCTTCGAACGGCTCTCAGGCGTTTAATTAAATGACATTATGGCCATTTCGCTGTTGAGTCCCCTGCCCTCTGCCCTGGGCCCATAGCCTTGAGTAGGCTGTGAAAAATGCTGCTACAACAAACAACAACTTTGGCTACACTACAGCACCCGCCGGACTTGGCCTGGTCAACAGACACTCACACACACACACAGAGAGTAGAGCAAAAAAAAAAAATGCCTAAAATGTACTCTGGGAGCTGTATTTCAATTGTTGTTCTTGCGTCTAGCGTCTGGTGTTCGCTCATCATGATGTTTTATGCTACTTCTTCTTCTTCGCTTTTTTTATGACCAACAACATTGTCAAACTGTGTGTCTAGGCTTAGCACCTCAACAACAATTCAGCCAAGTTCACATTCCATAAATTTCAAACGCGATCTATGTGGGGAGTACTTAACATTTTTATATATATGATAACTTTGTATATAATTAGCGTGATATGGAGAAAGGGGAATGTAAAGCTTAGTTAAGTTAATTTTAGAATAATATATAGGTATTGTAATATGGATGATAGAATATTTATAAAACATGATTAAATAAATCCTAGCCTAATTGCTGGTTAGTAAACTCTTTAAGTCTTTTTATACCCTGAACCCATTAAAAATGGGAAATTAGGGTATAATGGTTTTGTGATTCTAGATTAGCGCGACAAGACGAATCGATATAGCCCGGTCCGTCTGTGCGTACGTCGTGTGTTAACGCAGAGATCTTCGAAACTACAAAACCTAGATACGTGAAATTTTATATAAATACTCGTGTATAACATACACAGTATGAGTTTATCTTATTTTTTTGATAACTGACCCCATTTCTTTTTTATCGGCATTTATCGATAATTTCAATTCGTTTTTTAAGCATAGTTTGTACATCGTTTGAGCTAGAGATAACAAATTTGCTTTTTAGTTGCGTGTAATTATTCAGAAATTATGTTATCTTTAGACTAGAGTACTTTTACTTCATGTTACAGTAGCTTTTTTCCATATGTATTTTCAATGTATTATTTTAAATAACTTATGTCTACATATTAAGTATACGCAGCTTTGCATGGACAAATATTTTGAACGAATACACTTGGCTGAGGTGGTGTTCAGTCGAGACTAAGACTCATGCTAAGTATGTAATGCTCAGCGATGGTCATAGTTCATCTGTTTTAAAACTCCACACGTAAACCTTAATCGCACTGCATGCTAGTCGGTTATTAATATATATTTCTACATTTATATATATTTCTATGCTTAACACATTTATTGTATTCAATTATAATTGATTTACTATCTGTCATCACTTGCACTTCACTAAATTGATTCTGTTTCTCATAAGATAACAACTTCAAAGACAAACAACTTTTGTCTTTAATAGATTTCACTCTATTATCTCTTCACTTAAACTTATTAGCTCTCTATATATTTTCAATCACAGCCAAAGCTCTCGCCAGACACCTAATTCAACGGCATTTAACATAATGATAAGTTGAGGAGAGAGTGGGAAGTGAAGCTTTCATTTCAGATGCGCCGCGTTATGAATATTTGCAATGCAAATAATCTGTTTCATGTTGCAAATGCGAGGTGGAAGAGCTGGCCGAGGTGAAAGCGAGCAGGAGAAATTAAATCATTAGTTATGCAATTTGATGGAAAAAAAGAAAAGATTTTTAATTGCACGAACATGAAATAAAATATTTAAAAGTTAAAACTAGAAAATGGTGCTCAAAACGCATTAAATTAATTGTGTAATTTAAGGTTTTTTTTAATGGGGGAAATATTAAATGCAATTACGAAATGCGCATAATATAGGAAATATTAAACACGTAATTGTCGAGGCGCTTAATTTGAAATTTATTTCGATTTAAAACTTAAATCAAGTTCACACAAAGTAATGTTCCACTTCAACTGTAGCAAATGTGATTCTTTGCCAAAGTCGAAGCAGTCTGCGCCTTGTGCCTCCTCTTCTCTCTTTTATTAGAAATGTTAATACCCGTTTGCCTTTGCCTTTGGATAAAGAACTTAGCTGCTGGTATTAAGAAAGTTTTTGCATTTGTAAGAATCTTGCGAACTTTAAAATGTAATCAAGGCGAACTGCAACTCGAGTCAAACTTAAATTGCAGCAAAATGCAGCATCACAGGATGACGACATCAACTGCCGCCCATGATGACCCAGCCCATTTGATGACAGTTGTCCTTGCGCCAACTGGCGATTGCAGCTGCTACTTAATGTTAACGTGCTAAAAACTGATGCCAAACTGGAATGTGTCAATATCGCGACATGTCCTGCATTAAAATATATTACATTTATTTGCCCCAAAGCGCCAGCTGTTGTGCCATTCTGCAAATAATAATAAAAATACAAATAAATAAAGCAACAACAAAAAGCCAAACAAATAATGAATGCAATCATAGTTACAAGTGCATTGCACAAAATTTTTAATTAATTGAGCTGTTCTGGGAAACAATTATGTAAGAGTTTCGAGAATATTGAGAGAGTGAACTGAAATGAGCAAGTGTTGAAGTATTAGGGTAGGTGATTGAGGAGAAGAAGATAACTAGAAGTGAGACTAAAGATGAACTAAAGTTGAGAGTTATATGTGTTGCATTGCTACTGGAATGCTGCATCAGATATGTGCTTGTTCGTCAGAGATATAGTATTAAAAATGTTGTATGTATTATTATTTGATAAATATATTGACTATTTTGAAGTATGTCATATGTATATATAAATGAAAATAATGAACAAGTAATTATTAGTATTTATGAATATACAAACAAAAATAATGAAAATTATTCATGAATAGAAACTATTCGCTTCAGAGGGTTATTAGAGACTAAAAATACATAAGAATATACGCTGCAGTCGAAAAATGAACTTAAAGCATAAACGAAAAAATGTCCAATACAATTCATAGAACTGAACATGAGAATAATGTTAGCAAAAAGAGATAGAAATTCAGCGTTGTTTACATACATATTTTTAACAGAAACTGATCCCAAATAATATATGATTTATATGTCGTCAATATATATATATATATATATATATATATATATATATATATATATATATATATATATATAGTTCTGTTATATATTTCAACTAATATTTCTAAAAAATATATGAATTAAATATAAAAATATATCTATAACTTCTAGTCGACATATGTAAGTATAAGGACGACATTCAAATCATGTAATAATTTAAAAATAAATCTATATAAATATTTTTAATTTTTAAATAATTTAAATTTTGTCAATATACGAACTTATGTCGACTGGTATATAAATGTATATTTTTAATTTATTTTTTTTTTTATATAAATATGAGCTTAAATAGTTAATATAATCATAATGTGGGCAATAAATCTAATTCAGATTTGTTCCAGTTTTATGCCGTTTTGTCATCATAAAACCCGCTCTCTTGATTACTTTTACTTGCTGTGTGTTGCTAATAGGTTTTCCTAAAAATACAATATTAACTCTCAAATTAACCAAATTCCATATATTTTTTCCGCGAATTTCAAGCGAAATTGTAACTTGGCAACTCGATGGCAATTTGCAGCTGAAATGAGCAAAAGCAAGTGGCATCGTTTGTCTGATTAAAATGCTCATTTATGCATATTTGTTTAAATGAAAATGCTCTTAATTTAACTTGTGCTCCTTTATTTAAATATGAATTATTAATTTAAAATGCTGCGCGGCATATTTAATATTTGCATGAGTGAGAGAGAGGATGAGGAGAGAGGGGGAGAAGTCAGGCGTTTGCAGTTGGTTGTAATCTTAGTTGAATGTACGGGATTATAATATTTATTTAATGACTGCTATTAACTCGGTTTTTTTTTTTTTTGTAATATATATTTGTTATAATAATTACCAGGCGAAATTCACATTCACATTCATTCGTACGGGTCAAAACGTTCTCTAGCCTTGCTTTGCCGTTGATGAGGGCCGCTGCTCACACACACACACACACACACAAGCACACACATGTGCCATTTGGTTGGTGGCTTAAAACTTCAAATGCAAACAAAATTTTTGGCTCAACGTAAGCGGCTTACAATGTTAACAAACACTAACACACCCACACACACATACACATACACATAGAGCGGGAGAGTGAGATTGGTACATGCACATAACATCTGGAGTTAGCGAAACACTGTCTGAAAATATTTTCGACTATATTTTTATTTTGTCGGTTACCACCTGCAGTTTAACACAAATGTTTGCATTGGGGAAAACATACAGTTTTGCCCACATACACTCACATCTATATGTATGTATGTATGTATGTATATGTCTATTTTATATATAGCAACTCATAAATATAAAGCACATGCAGCTAAGTTTTGGCATTTACATTCACAAAAATGTTTATGTGCAAAGCTTTCAAATCCCTTGGGAGCTTTATCTAGATTTTCAGCTAGAAAACTGAAATAAATATTTTCTATTTTTAGACATTGACCTTTGGTTAGGTTTTCGTTTGTATGGCATTTATGTGTATCTATATCTATAATGAATATATATTTTTGTAATGTTATATATTAATAATAACTCGCAAGCTTACAATTCTCAAAATGTCCGTTTACTGCTAATACGGTTAATACTTTCTTCAACAAAAATGCTGTCTTTCTCTGTGTGTTCCTTGTTTTTTAATAATCTGCAGATAAACCATAATCTTCTTCTGATCACGACCGTTCAGCAATTCAACAGCGGCATTGGCCTGACATAAAGATTGCACTGCTTCGCGCCCAATTATCTCGCCTCTATTATACACTCATTCATTCTCTTAGCACAGCGGCTTGATCGTTCGCATTTTGTATAGTATTATAGTATAGAATATTGTTGGAATAGTGCATTTTTCAATTTATAATTTACTTTAGTTATTTTTCCTAATTTGTACACACTTTGTGTTTTATGTACCAATCTAATAACTAATGTGAATTTTGATATTTTCCTATATAAAGCAGCTTTTATTCAATTGAATACAGGCAAGCGAGCATCAAAGGTCTCCATAGTTTCAATTTTCAAGAAGCTTTCAGTTTCAACATGCTTCAATCAAGGCAGCAAACATTTATCAGATTAAACTTCTAATTTATTTAAACAGTTATTATCATTATCTACTGTTTTGCCTTATTAATACAGTACAATCTCCTTGATTTGAATAGCCGAAAACCTTTTCCCATAACCCCTACCTACATTCACTTCACCTGCTCCACCACCTTTAAACTCAAAACTTAAAGATTTTGCGTCCATTTTTTGGGCAACTTTAGGTATGGCTAAGAGACTTCGTTGCAAGTTTGTTTTTATCCCACAAATCAAATGGTGGGTGGTTGGAAGAATGGGTGGTTGGTGGTTGGTGGTTGGTGGTTGGGTGGTTGGGTTTGCCACAGCATCAAGGTTGCCCCCCAGGGGCATTTTTAGCATTGACAACTTGGCACTTTTAAATAAATTTTCGATTATCGCGCGCGCCCATTAAGGCAATAAAAATGTAATAAATTTTCAATCTGCGTCCGCCCTCATAGTAGAAACGGGGCGTGGCCTGGCGTGGTGTGGCGCCTCCAGTGATAAGTTTGATCAAATTTACTAAATCGATGATAATATTGAATGGACTTTTGCCAGAACTTCACGGGACTCGCTCTGCCACAACTTACCTTCAGTTCTATTACTGCTTCGGCCCTATGGCGTTGTTTAGTTTACTTTGCAAAGGGGATTCGAATGGGTGGGTTGGGCTGCTCTGGGCACTGAGAGAGGTTAGCTGCAATAATAACACAACACGCATACGCCGTGTTGTCCAGAGCCTGCAATTGTCTTTGGTTTCGATTACAATCGCTTCTTGTTTGTTGTTGTTACTGTTATTGTTGTTGTTGTTGTGTGCGTGTGCGTGGAAGTTCGATTTCAATTTTCATACTCGATTACCTTCTGCTTCTGGCCTATAGAGAGCAGAGCTGGTCTGCTGCGGCTGCTTTTTGATGCCGATTCTGATTCAGTTACTGCAGGCATACGGATTTTTTTGTGCTTTCTTTTCTTTTTTTTTTGCTGCTACTGGATTGTTTTTTATTTTTTTTATTTTCTGTGCCGCGCCAAACTTTTGCTCCGTGAAACGCAAACATTTTATTAAAAAACTTTTGTTTCACTTGGGCTGCAGTTGGAGGCGGATGATTTCGAGTCCTGTTGCCGTCCGGGCTCTGGGGCGACGGCCTTCGGGCGAAAGTTTACACATAGAAATATGATTTTACATTTGCTTTTAATTTTAACTCTTGCAATCATTTTATTTTTCGGTTTTTGTTTTTGTTTTTGGCTCTGGCCTACCTTGTCGGCTGTGCGTTGCGGTCATAGCCCACAAAACACGCAGTGCGCACTTTGCGCAAACATAATAATAAAAATAACTTTATTTTTCTTAGAGGGCGCGCCGCTGGAGGGGTTTCTTCTTCTTCTTTTTTTTTCTGCCAAACAATAACCATAAATGTCGGAGCGCATAAAATGCCAGACTCGTAATTGATTGTTACAGGCGGCCAGAAAAAAGGAATTTAATAAAAAGTTGAGAAAGTTACACGCGGTGCGAAAAATATTTATGTGCACCTTTCCCATCCAAAGCTCACTCTCGCGCACAACTGGCGAAATATTAGAAAAATTGACTAAACGCAACCAGCTACAACAACAACGACAGGGATATTTAACGAGTTAAATCTTAAGAGATTTTACTCTAACTGACAGTTGCATTTGCCAGAAAGAACAATTGCCGTTTGTTGGAACTGACTTAAATTGAGTTAATCAAATAGTGTTTCAGCTTGCTGCCTGGATGTGGAAGAAACGTAGAGAAAAGTGAGAGCAACAGAGAAGAGGCAGAAACACAGAGAAGAGTGAGTGTACGCCTCAAATATTTCTGTTTGGATAAATTACGTTTTGAGTTTGAATTGTATCAAAATTTCATTTATTAAAATTTCGCACATATATTTATTTTATTACTAAGACTGCTCTAGTCAAGACTGCTCGACTAGGAAATACCCTGAGCCCTGTGAAGAGCTAAATTTCAAATCATTCAATGCTTCTATTATACATACATAAAAACAACACATATACACACACACATCTGCGTATTTGCCAAAGTAGAAGTCTCTAGTATTTGATTTACGTTTTTTGCCAATAGGGAACACATGGGGTGTGACATCCAAAATCTAAAGATTACGTAATCTCCGTATTCATTACACGCAACTTCGCTATGTAAATAGCATTTATTACGTTTTCTAGTTAATTTATACAAATTATATACCTAACAATAAATTATAAAAATAAACACAGCTATATTAAAACAACTCAGAGTTAGAGGGGAAGTCGAAGTGCTTGTCGGGCTTGCCTCGCTAAAAAATAGCCTTTACGCATATACGGACTGCTAAAGGTACTTTTCATCGTTATCTTAATGATCGTTATAATAATTAATAATATTTAAATTTAACATATATCATATTTACATTAAACATTAAAAGTATAACTTTTACATTTTCGCTTAACATACTTAACTATTTTAATACATACCAACAGACAGAAGAAGAGGAGAAGCACCGCGCTGCACTGGACGACTGACCACCAGAAGATGAAAAATAGGACTGCAGCTGCGCTGCAGCAGGCTTGTCTTTATATAGGGCAACGACAGCTCCACTCTAGACAAGCTCAACTCTTGAGCCTCTTTCTGAGTCAGTTTTCACCCCCGATCATTAGGCGACCAATCAGAGCACTTTCTGCTGCTGCTGCTGCAAGAAGCAGCTCTTCTGATGTTCAGCTGCCTTCATATAGGGCAGTGAAACTTCCACTCAAAGTCGAGTTTAACTGTTATGCCTCTCTCTGAGTTAGCGTAAGCTAAACTCTCTATCAGTTAGCGACCAATCAGAGTATTTTCTGCTGCCTCTGCTGCATACATATGCAAACTAACATCTCCTTTTCAGGTCTTTAACTCTTTTTCAGCTCTTCTTCTTTCTGTTCTATTGCTTATATTTGAAACCTCTAGCTCAAACGATGCACAACCAGGCCTTAAAGACTGGTACATACATTTTCACAAAACCATTATACCCTGATTTTCCATTTGCAATGTGCTCAGGGTATAAAAACGGTAATTAAATATATTAATAACCAAACTCTTTGATATAATAAACAAAAAATTCCACCGCAATTCCTTTCTCAAATTTTGATAATATATTCTTAAGAAACATTTCCATTTTAAATACTCAATATATTTTCTGAAGAGTTAAACAAAAATTACATTTTTTTTAGAAGCTTGTAGCATCACCAAAAATTCCTTCTCCAATTTTTTAATTTCTTAAGAAATGTTTTCTAAAATATTTTAAGTAATTACAAACAAATTCTTCAAAAATTTGTTTGGCATAAGACAAAGTAATTTTAGGAAAATGTAACATTCTTATTTTTAATATAAATATAAATATAGAAAATTTTATGTTCTCCATAATCTCTCTCTAATATAATATATATTTAAAATAAAAATCTATTTAGAAGAAACAATGAATTTACTGACTTTACTTCTTAAAAATCCTTCTCATATTTCAAAGCTTTTTCTCATTTACATTTTCTATTGCAAATTTTTTTCCACAGAAGTTAATAAATCTTGATTAAATTTATAGTCACCCAATTATATGCATAAATATGTAAGAATTTCAGAAACAATGAAAGCAAAGATGTTGAAAGATGCCTGAACAAATTCCTGCAGTTGTTGCCTCTTTCCGCATGAACATTGTCAGAGTGGGGGCTAATGAGCTTTTAATTGCACGCTCAAGTATGGAGGTGTGCGTGAGTGTGTATGTGTGTGCGTGTGTGTGTGCAGCACAAATATCATTTATGAGGCTGGCACGCATGTGTGCGTGTATGGGGTAAGAATTAATGAAGCTCTTGAGTGTATTTTAAAGTGCTGCAAAGATTAATCATACACATCAATCTTCACCCTCGACAAGAGTCCCGTTCAGCGTGTTAATTATGTGCGGGCTGCATAAAGTTTGGGCAGTTAAGCAAAGGGGCAGAGGTATGTGAGAGTTTGTTGTAATTTGATTTAAATGAGTTTCATGTGGGCCGAAAAAATCAAGAAAAACAAGAAAACACAACAACAAACATTGCAATTGCTGCACTTGCTGCAACTTAATAAAAACTTTCAGTTTATCCCCGACGCAAGTCTCAAGTTTTTTGTTTTGCATGGTAACTCAAATACTAAATGCGAGAGCTAAAAATAAAGCTGAAGAAAATGCAGGAGGACAAAACTATCCCAAAACAGGCGCAAAGTTTTGCCTTTGTATGTTGCCTTTGCACTTGAAACAAAATATAAACTTGGATGGCGGGAATGTGGGGAGGTGTGGCATGTGTGTGTGGGCGTAAAAGGTTTTGCTATAACTTTTAATTAAATAATTAACAAGAAATTTATTTGCGTTTGGATCGTCGTTCACTTGGCAAAACAAACACCTGTTGGCAATAAATAAATTCCGAAATACGGTCAGCAAAGAATGTTGTGCTTGGCATGGAAATTCGAGGCAAGTCGGAGAATGTTAGCTGCGAAGGCAAAGTTTGCATTGAGAAATTCTTAGTTCTGTATTGCGGTCTGTATTCTCTTTGGTTTCATTTCAAGAATTACACATTGAAACAATTTCATCTTGCTCTGAGCAACAACATCAGCCAAGGTATTTTGTGCAAAAGCTGTAAATTGTTGCATTGAAAGGTTCGAGATTCGAGTCTGTAATAATCACTGTGAAAAGGACTTTGCTGAACAAATATTGTCTAATTTTACTTTGGCAACAGAGTATTGACTTTAAAGAAACTACGTCAATATTTACAGAAGATTTCTTTGCTCTCAGTCTCTGTAAGCAAGTACTTGTGTTTTAATATACATTGTTCGATTTCTCTCTCTCTCTCTCTCTCTCTCTCTCTCTCTCTCTCTCTCTCTTCCATCCATTTTTTCGGCTCTTCTCTCACCCTTACGCTCTGTTGCTCATTTTCAGCTTCTATCTATCCTACTTTCTCTCTAGCTCTTACTCTATAGATCTAGTTGTATATGGTCATTAGCATTTAACGCAATACCATATCATAATGACCATTGGCAACATTATCACAATCATAGTACATATATATATATTCACGTTTATATCCTGTGTACGCCAGCTCATCAGCCATGACAATTCACGACTGATTCACGCAGTTTGTGGTTATTGCAGTTGTTGTTGTTGTTGTTGTTGTATTTAGTGTGCGGTGATATGCGTAATAATGCAATAAATACAAATTAAGCACGCTTGAGTGCAATTATGCAAATGAATGTAGTTTATAGTGCACACACACACACATACACACACGCACTTACTAATACTGGATGTTGCATTGTCGGATTACAAAACGATTTCAGTCGCTAATCTCTTATAATGAACACACACACACACGCACAAATAATCGCTCAAGTAGCACTTACTCATCCAATATCCTCTATATATGTATACGTTACATACATATATACAGTCATTATCCAATACTCGTAAAGCACTTTGTAACACTAAATCGCTGGCCAGTGTTGTTAAACATAATACAATTTGAGCATCTTGTCACATCATATTAAACATTTATCGCTAAGTATTTTCGATTTAGCTGCTGCTGCTGCTGCTTTGTCTTCTCTCCTTCTCTCGCTCTCTCTCTCTCTCTCTCTCTCTCTCTCTCTCTACTTATTTGTTTTTATGTTCGTGTTTCGTGTCAACATCAGCTGCTATATTGTTGGTGTTCGCGTTAGCCATGGCGATTTCTTGGTCGTCTGCTGCTTAAATTTCTATAATTGCTTGTGATTTGTTAGCCGAAAACGTGCCGGCCAAACTGCAATTTGTTCTAAGGCCATATACCTTGTACTAACACAGACACACACACATGGTCACTGATATACATACATACACTGGCAGAAAAGTCGATAATAATGTACTTAAGTCATTTACGGAGAAAACTTTTATATCCGTGAATCTTTGTAAAAAACATGTGAGATGGTTTATTGTAGGCGATTGCAGATGGATATTTATTATTTTTTAATAACCCAAATTTAATTTATTTTAATTTACTAAAAGAAAACAAGTTTTTGGTTGAACTTTTCTGTTACCCTCTTACTGCATCTAGATTTTAATTTATGTATTGCATTTTAAAGCACATTTTCTTATTTTATACTGGACTAAAAATTTACATATATATATTTATATACGTATATATTTATATAGGGCACGTGTCTAAGTGTCCTTGAGGCTGCCTTAAAAGCTTGAAGCACTTAGCCTAAACACAGGTTTAACAAAAATTCGCCATGCCAAGATTCCACGAAAGGGATTCTGCGGAATACCTTTTTGAACTAATTCTGAAGTATTTCGTATTAAAAACAAATTTGAAATGAATTTATATATTTTATTCACTTATATTCTCAGCTATATATTTCGCTTCCACAATTCATTGCCTGACATTTTCGCACAGTGCATTAAGCATTCTATAGATATTGCCATATATTTTTATTTGTCTCACGCTTTCAATAATTGCCGGCATTACACGTGGCACCAATAAATTAGTTCTGGCTTAAGTGTAAAATAAATAAACACCGAACTTAACGCCAAACTCTGCCCATAAAGAGGCTGTCAATATATAGCTATATATATGTATGTATGTATATGTGTGTATGTTGGAATGTGCCTGTGTGCGTGTGTGTTGTTTGGCTTCGCTCTGTGGTTCTGCGCATATCAATCATACGCCCTGTTGTGCGCCTCACAATTATCGAGTGTGCCTGGCCGCAACTTTTGACAACTATTTGCATTACAATTTTCCATGTTGGCCGACAGCTGCGTTTTCCGCTATAAAACAGGAACCGTCGCCTAAAAATGATGCCATGATATCAAATGTTGTTGCCACATCAACATGCAACGTGCAACATGCAACGCATAACGCACAACTTGCAACATGCGGCAAATGTTTGGCGCGCATCCGCTTAGCATTGCCAGCGAATCGCCAAAAATTCGGCGGATATTATGCGAATTTACAGTTCTGCAAAATGATTAAAGCCACGTCAAAATAAACGGAATGGATGTTCGAGCGGACATAGACGAGAGTTTTTGAAAGATAGCGTGCGCATGATGTTAGAGATATGAGTTATAGTTCATAAAGAGAATAAATTGTACTCTACCGGAATTTAGAGATAAAACTGTTACTTTATGTGGGATGAAGCGAATGCTTACAAAGTTTTTGTAAAAGCTAGAGATTAGACAATTTAATTAGCTAAGTAAATGTGTGAGACTAGAACAGCTAGGTAATAAAAGAAACATATTAAATTAGTTAATAACTTGGTAACATGCACGTCGGAACGAGAACTGATAGCTAAGCTGCAATCGGAACTGCTAGAGTATTATAAAATATAAATCTTCATATATCAGATGGGAAACTTATAGCTATATTATAAAATAGAAGGATCAAGTAAATACTCTTCTGTTATCATTACTGTAAAACTGTTATTAATACTTTAACTGTTAACTGATATTAGCTGTTATTATTGAAACAGATGTTGAACAGTTTATTGATAATTCAATGTGAACTTAATGTTAAACTATCATGCCTCCTTCTTCTAGTATTTATTAATATAAATCGATAACGTTAACAGCAGCAACAGTAATATTAACATTAACAGTATAATTGTCAATTAACGCTACTGTTGCTGTTATCGCTACTGTTACTGTGATCATTACTGTTACGCTAGCTATTGCTGATTCTGTTATTACTGTTACTGTTAAAAACCCTACTACTGTCACTAGAACTGTTACTGTTACTAGCGCTATTATTACTAAATTATGAACGTATTTATGAAATAATTTTCACTAGCAAAACTCTCATATAATCAGAGCTGCAGTTTCTTATTCTGCAATTAAGTTTTACTACACAAAGCACTCATCTTTCCATGCATTCGATTGCAGCCATTACTTGATCGCCAAGTCATCTTAGCTTAACTATTTCAACGTCACTTACAACCGAATACAGCTAAACAATTTCAGATTTCTTCGATTCGTTTCGTGCACTAAAGTTTATATAACCAACTTGAAGTAAGACTGCACTTTGATAGCTTTGCCATTGAGTTGGCGAATCCGAGACTTAATGCTCAATGGAGGTGCCATGTAGTTTAATGAGCCCATTAAGTCATCAAACTATAGAACGACTACCACCACCGCAGCAACAACACTCTGCTACACTCTGGCCACACTCCATGCCGTCAAAGACCCCCACCACGCTGGAATCTCTACACATTTTAACAGCTGTCAGTTTTATGGTGCGTGACTTTTACGACAGCTGGTTTTGGCGGCTGTTGATGGGCGGTGGTGCAGTGGTGCGATGTTGGCCTGGGGCGATTTTCGGAAATCGGTTTTAATTGTCAAATAAAACCAAATAGCTGCGACAACAACAACAGTAACAGCAACAGCAACAAAATATTCATAACAATCGACGCCAAAAAGTGTGCTACACATTTTTGTGGCCGTTGAAATAGTTTTATTTGAATGCTGTTTGCCAGTGGCAATAGCAACAACAACTACAACAATGTATTTGAATTTGGACGCGTAAATATTACAGCAATGCATTTTATTACATTCTCAATTGTACACACACACGCACACACATACACGCATATAGATAGAGCTAAATAAGCGTAAATAAAATGTAAGCAACAAAGCGATTTGATTGCTTTTTTGTTTGCTTATGCGCCAGCCAAATGAATGTATTTATATATAAGCAAAAAAAAAAAATTATTTATATTTAAAAGAAAAATGGATTGAAAGGTTTGCAGGAAAGTTTTAAAGTAAACACAATTCATATATAAATTGCGTATCCCAAGGCAAAGCCTGAGCTGAATTATAATAAATGAATATGCTTCATTTAACAGAATTCAGAGTTCTCAAATCTCACATTTTTATATTCAATTTTCGTTGACTACAGAGTAAACTGATATGCAGTTGCTCAGCTTAATTAAAATTTGATTAAAATAGCATTTGTCAAAGGAATTGGCTTTTAAAGTGCTGAAAACAAAACTTTACAGAATAACATATTATCCTTTGTGCAATATATACGTATATGAATATATATATATTTATTATGCCTTGGGTCACGCACCATCATGTGTATGGATTGCATTTTATAGGCAGCATGTAAAGAAAAAAATATATACATATGTATATAAATATATATATAGAAATAAATAGTTCTGCAGCTGCTGCTAAGAGTAGTAGTTATTGCACTCAAAATACCCTGTACTGAGGATGAAGCTAAAGTTGATTACAAAATTTCGTACTGAGAATTGTTTCTTAAATATGAAAAGAACATGTGTTTTTACCAGAAAAAGAATCTATGAATATAAAGGATTAGCTACATATCTAAATGCAACATCCACTATATAACACATCCCACTTAGTTCTCCTCTATTCACAGTCCACACTCAATCAACTCTCTTGCTGCTTTACATTTTTCTACAGAGCAGCAAAAGCAATTGTCTGCCATACTAAATTTTCAAGTGTCAAACTAATGGTCTAAGAAATACTTTATAGCTAAAATTTTAAACAATATAAAATCCATATAAATCGAATTTCAGCAATTCAATACAATAAAATAGATCTATGTGTGAGTGTGTGTATATATGTATATACAATGTGTGTCGGCTCAGCTGTGACTCGCCATTGTTGTTGTTGTTGTTGCTCTAGTTGTAGCTTGTCTCTAGTTGTGTCTGTATGTGTGTGTGTGTGTTGGTGTGTGCATCATTCATCCTGCGGCCATATTGAGGCAACATATCCGGCGACAGGATGCCAAGACAAGAAAATTTCATGCTATGCTTTGTACGTTTCCGCTTGCCCTCAACCCAATCAACCAGTCAGCCCAAGCCCTCGCCACGCCCACTAATGGGGCTGGCTGATGCTGCTGCTGTTGTTGTTGCTGTTGCCGTGCTTATATTTTATTTTATGCCAACAGCACTGTTTAATTACACACAAGAGACAACACACACACAGACATACATTGAGCTTACTTTTGTGTGTGTGTGCCCTCCATTTCCTTTGTGTATGCATATGTATGTGTGTGTGTGTGTATCAGGTAATGGCTGCCCTGCTCACATGCAATTTATATTTGCTGCTGCAGCGCGCGCGCGCTCTCCTCCCACTTTTAAGCTCAGCCCGCCACTGTCTCCACTCCGGCTGCTGTCTGCTCAGCTAAACCTTGATCTGCCCTTTCTTTTGCCAGCCCCGCTGTCCCCCCTTTTGGGGGCAAGCTGCGCTGCAATTAAGTTCAAGTGCAAAACAAAAGGCATGTTGTTTGATATCAGACCGAGTTGTTGGCTGGCGCTCGCATGCGAAACATTTTTATACAATTACAGCTAGAAAATGCAACAAAAACAATGACAGCCGCAGCTGTGCTATATATGTTCCACAACAGCAACAACAAATAATTGTTATATATATGCAATAATAACTGATTAAAGACCGTTGACATATGAGCGAGATTATGGTTGCTTGGTTTTTTAATGAATCACTTGCTGTCTCACTCCCTCTCTCTCTCTCTCTCTCTATCTGTATATGTGCGCTAAGCAGATTTGATCTGGCCAAATGCGGCTGACTGGTTTTGTTGTTGGCAACGGATTAATTATGTCTGGGTCTTTACATAGCATAGAAAACAAGCAAAAACAATTCCAGGAATTTGCAGTCGGGTAGCAGTGACTCCTTAATACTTTGTTTCTGGCTTGATGAGAGATAAAAAGGAGACTAGTTGACTATGTGTTTAATGAATATTAAATTGCAGTGAAAAACTTTAAAAACATAAAACGCGTATATATATTTGCATCCATATATATTTCACAGAGCGCATCAAAAGCTGAGCTCTTTTATCAGAGTATTCTCCCGACTGTCCATGGCATTTGCTTGAGTATTTAGAATATCTGCTTATAAATTTGTTTAGCTTGTTCAGCTAGATGAAACGCACGCTATATACTCTGCTTTACTTTGCATATATATCTCACTTTTATATCAGATTATGTGCTACTGTTAGCAGCTTGCTTGCTTAATCTCTTAAATACTTCAAGGACTTTGCTCTTTGAGTTCAAAGATATGAGTAAGAGAATCACTGAAGGTTGGCTTAACTTCTTTTTTTTTTGTTTTTGGTACAGGTTGAAGCGTTTCATACTAAACAGAATCAAGCTGTTGCTGGTATTAGAAATAATTGAAGACCTGAAAATGGGAAGACTCAAAGATATGTTACCCAGACAACTGGAAATTTCCTGAATGCCGGAACTGTGCTAGGCTGAACTCTCTTAATGTAATAGATGAGGAAATTGAATAAGTGAAATGCAATAGTAGTTAAGAACTTATGAATGTACTCAATATAGTCACAGTTGAATTTGGGACTCTATTAATAACCTTTACAGAAATCATATTTTTAAGTAGTTTTTACATGAAGCTATCATATATTTATGAATAATAATGCATAATTCTGAAAATTTCTATTTCAAATTTTAAATATTTGTAAGCATTATCAAATTTTTCATAGTTTCTAAATACTTTCACCATGCCTAGTCTACTTGCATTAAATCACTTGTCTGCATCAACAAATACCTCCAAAAGTCAAAACAAATTTTGTTAACAATTTGTTGGTTAAAAAAGTTGTGAACATCAAATTAAATTGAACATAATTTAATTTTGTTTGCGAGCCGCAAAAGTTTTTGCCTTTTTTTAATTAAACAAACAAACAATTGAGAAGGTATCAAAAGAGCAAATTGTACCAAAAGCCCTTAATTTATCTGCCTCATCTCGCTATCTCTCACTCTTTCGTGCTTGACGTCCTTGTCTCGCTCAGCAATTGCTAAAAAAATGAGAGAACAGAGAACAGAGAACATAAATCATGACGGGAGCGTTAAAATTTTGAAAAATAAGTAATTTTGTGCAGCCATAACTTTGCACTGTTGTTTTGTTGTTGTTGTTGTTGTTGTTGTTATTGGGGGTCGTCATTGCGGTAATTAATCAACATTGCAGAAAAGACCTAGACGATGGCATTATCAATTACAAAATATATATATTTATGATAAATTATATTGTGTATGAGTGTCGATTCTTTAATGGAATTTATTATGGAATTGCGTTAAGCGAGAACATTAATTAAATCATATTCAATGACAGACCAAACGACCAAACAACAACAACAACAAAAACAAAAAAAAAACGTATTAAAAAGCTATTAATGTGCCTTAATTACAATTGCGTAATAAATTAAAGCTGTGCAGAACTCTTTAAAGCATGTCATCAGTTTTAAAGCAAACAAAGCAAAAAAGCTGCTGAAAGCATTTTTGTAAATCTTGAAGCAAAGGCTGAGCAGCTAAACAGTTAAGAAGCTTTGTTTTTGCAACTGGGAAATTAAAAAAAAAAATGGTTTATAAATTTAAGGCAGGAGTCATGGAAAATGTATTCACACTTAATCATCAACAGAAAGTATTTAATATTACGCTCAAATGTAGGAGGTTTCTCATACTAAAATCAATCCAAAACAATCCATGCTGGTCATGATTTAATAGAGGTTTTAATAAATGAAAATCACAGATCACCCAAGCAAACCTGAAAGTAAGTTTACAGCTACAATTTGCTTCAAAGATAATAATGAACTTTGACCTATGAGCCGTGACATAAAATTCTTTGCAACAAAAGTCACAATTTCATTATTTTATTAAATTAAATGGTAATAAGAACTCTTAAGATTATTTCCAAGCATTTTGTACAAGATTAAATATAAAAGCTTTGACATTATAACGCATTTAAACTCAAAGCTTTGAAAGTAGCCTAAAAGTTGATACAGTTTATCTTGGGAAGCAGAATGGTAACTCGTAAATAAGTTATCGTATTAAGAAGCTTTTAAATTATTATGAAAACTATATACAAAAACTACTCTTTAAGCATTTTATTCAATTCAATTTAAAATAAATAAAACATGCAGTCATAATAAATTCAACACCTATCAAAACAAACCTTTTCAGACCTAATACACGCCTTAGGCGCGATAATTTGTAATCAGCGTATAAACCTAAATGCGCTTTACGCTTAGCGTATGGATAGCTCTGGAAGCCGCTTTAAACTCTCCACACTTACAGCTAAACGGTTCAACAATAATAATAATAATCTATAGCTTAATTGCCAGCTACAGCTAACTCGTTTACAGTCGCGAAGAAGATTTAATTTATTTATTTTTTTCGCGTTTCTTTTTTTAGCGCTGCGAAATTTATTGTCATTGCAAGCCAAGGAATTAAATTAAATTCCATTCAATGACAGCGAGCCCCCAGCTCCAAAAAAATAAAATAAAATAAAATAAAAATAAAAAGAAAGAGTATTAAAAAGCCTTTAAGTGCTGCGACAGCAAATTACGCGACACCGTTTGGCGCGTCTGAAGTAAAAGTTAACAGAGTTATTTGCAATTGTTGTTCCGTTCTTATGCTTAATTTTTATGTGGCTGGCAATAAAAGATAGAAACTTATTTTATGGCGGTATTTATTCGAATACCCTGTAAAAAGAGAATGGGGTGATGAAGGGCATGCTAATGAGGAAGTAACTTAAGAGGATATATTATATTCAGATATTTAAACTTTTACTGTACAAAAGACTAGAAATACTCTTCTGTGAGGATTATAATCATAGCTATTAAACTCCGTAAATGAGTAAATAAATAGATAAATAGATTCTTTTAATATATAAAAGTCATTTTAAGCTCATATAAAAATATTAGAAAATGTAAATATCTGCCTAAATTTCCTATCAAAATTCATGTGAATAAAACTTATTGAAAATTAATTTAAAAAAAAAATAGATATAGAACTCATAAATTGATCAACCCTTTACAGGGTATTTGATAGTCCATTACTTGTGAAAGTGTCCCACTTCTACTGATTACTGATTAAACCAATATGCTATATGTCTGTTTATTTTGAACTCTAATACAAATATTTACAGGGTATCTGCTTACCTAGCAATCGCTCTACAGCTCCACGTACTTGTTCTGATTACAGTTTTTACGAGGCGATGGCGACAAAGGCAAAATGTGCCCAAAAAAAAGTAAAAATACCGTCGCATAGCTGCAGGAACCGAAAATCTAACTCAATATTCAAAGCCGCAGCATGGCGTGAGCAGCAGAAAGAGGAGAGAAAGAGAAAGAGAGGGCGAGTGTGGGAGAGGGGAAGACAGCAGCGAAAAGCAGCGCAGCCAAAGCAATAAAAATGCATTTTTATGAGCAAAACTACCAACAAGCATAAATCTCTATCGAAAGCTGCTTTGCAAGCCAGGTAAAGGACTCGCAAGGACCTGCCGTGTGGGTGTACCTGCTGTCCTCTCTCCCTCGCTCTCTTCCCCTCTCTCTTTCTCCCTCTCATTCAGTGCTTTGCCGTGTGTGTGTAGATAGTAGATAATGTGGGGACTTCACTAAGGCTTCCGTTGCATGAACAATAACAAATGCATGAGAAAACAAATTACAATTCGTTGTTTTTTTCTTGTTCTTCTTCTTCTGCTTTTGCATCCAGTGGCTGCTGCAGCAGGTTCAGGCTCCTTTAAAATAATCCCATTTGTAAAAATTGATTGCAGTTTGCCGATAAAAAAGTGCCCGACTGTGTGACAGCAGGAGAGATGAGGCCAGAGAATGGTGGAAAGATGAAACACTAAGTGAAGCAGAAACCTAACAGACTTTGACCAATGTGTGTCTGTGTGTGTGGGTGGGTGCTGTGTGGGTGGTGCAGATGGACCATGACGATAGGCCCGACATGAGCTACATGTGTAAAGCACAAGTCATTAGTGTGTGCAGCCTGGCAGTCTGCCTGCCAGACTGCTTCCCAGATCAACATACATACATATATATGTTGCAGCGACATTAGAGCGAGATTAATGACCAAATCGCGACAACTGGACAATCGACAGACGGCAAACAGATTTTGCCAGTCGGAACCAAAATCAAATTGAAAATGTGGGCATCAGAGGTTTGGGTGACAGATAGAATCAGTTCTGATACCATAAATATATATATTATTGTTGAGCTAGAGTCTAAATATTTGACATAGATGTGTGCATATCCTATGCAACATGAGTTTATACATATTTTAAAAATATTTTATGCACAATTGTCATGAAAGTCGATTATATATTAAGCATAGCTCGAGTACCATAAGAGCTACTATTAGCAAATTTGATATTTCGGATCAAGTTTCATTGCACAAAACCCTTCGGGAACAGGGTATAAAAAGTATTCACCATTCTTTACTTTATTCCTTTTGTTTTCCGTTCCTTTTGCCTTGTTCAAGCATCGAGAGTATTTACAATTCATTACATTATTTATTTCAATTAACTTTGCTGAAGCATATAGAGTATTCACCATTCGTTATCATAGATCCCTCTGTTTTATCGTTGCCAAATATTGTGCACAATTTTGGTATGTCGCATTTTGCAAATCGGTCGCAGGTTTCGCTTGAGTTGCGGTCGGCCCAAACAAACTTTTTGCTTACCTTACAACAAAAGAGCGGTTGCATCATATTATGCTGGTATATTCACTGGCAATGGTAGCTAAAGTTTTGTGCCACAAACGCTGTCTGCCCGCTGGCCCCAATATCTGCAGCAATTCTAACGTTGCTGGCAGTTAGCTGTTAGCTGTTGGCTGTTGGCTTTTGGCTGTGGCGTTGGCGTTGGCTATGGCTCTTCTGTTCTGTTTTGCGGCCGGAAAACTAAATTTACAGCATTACAAGTTCCGGTAAGCAGCTTATCGAATATAGAAAGTCCAATGCTCAACGTTCGTCCGACTGCAAATAAAATCCGACAATCAAATGATTTATAAATAAGCGCTACTTGCCACATATACGAATATTTTAGGTATGTAAACGAACGCTATTCACATGGAGCTGAAACTGTCGATGACGCAGATTTGACTAACTGGAATAGTAGATATTCTGTAAATACATATGATTAATGCTTCAGATGGGATTAATCAGTAAATTAATCTACTTGAAAATAAGAAACATTTTAAAGCTAGACTGAAGAATAATTTATAATATTTAGTTAAACCTTCTTTAGTTTTTAAAATTTGTTTATTTGTACACATATTTTTTTTATATATATATCATTTTTTTTTTGCTGTAGACATATATACGTATGCGCAGTTTTTTGTATCATTAGTTTTATTTTATTTTTTTTATTATTATTATTTGAATATTTCTGTGAATGTCGATTGCTAATTATCGATAATATATGTTTCGGTTATCTATATCAATATCTTCTGCCTACACAAAACTGAGGATATGTGGCACAAAGAAATTTTCCTGAAACCCTTTTCAGAATTATAAATAAATTTGTTAAGAACAAAATCTACAAATTAGATATATCTGCAAAATTAACGCAGATTACTTAAATATATTAAATTCAATGATTTATATAATATATATTTTATAGTAGAAGTAATTATAATTTGTCGATTTCTCAATTTATAGACTGATATACATGTATGATATATATCAAAATATAATAATATTATGCCAGATACAACTCGAATTCAACAAACCCTGAAATTCTATTTGTTATCTTGCTCAGCATGTTATATCATACATTCCCAGTTAATCCCATAACAACCTAGACCGTCCCGTACTTAACCACTTCGAGGGTATTAAGAGCTGCAATGATTGCTCGCTTTTTGCAATTGGCTTAAATCCTGTTGCTGTTGTTGTAGTCCCTGTTGTTGTTGTCGTGGTTTGTTCGCCAGTTAGCTGATTGCTGGCATAGATACGTACCTGGATAACTGAACGATAATTATTAATATATGTGGTGAAACTTGAGTGGAAGCGAGACATAAGAAGTCAATTGAAAATCAAATGAAATATTAATTAGGTATTAATGTAAGCTTTATTATGAATATAAATCCGTTGGTTGAACTCTGAAATGAGCTATGCAATTTAAAGGCTATATTATATGAAATATACTTGGCATTTCTTCTTATTATTATGCATTATCGTTGGCTATATCTAAACAATGTCTGAAATCAATTGATGTCGATTTTATCAATGCTCAAAAGGTTTCTTGCAGTTGCCGCTGCAGTTGCAGCCAAATTGCATTTATGGCTTTCCACTTTTATTTAATTTTGCACATGCAATTTACCTCGTACCAGCGGCTGCCTGCTGCTTCTGCTCAACCTCGTCATCCTTTAGCTTTTGCGCTAGCTCTGGCTATCAACACACACACACACACACACACACATACACATACAGAGAGAATTCCTTTCAAACATTTTTCTACACAATTCGACGATCTGCACAAATGAAGCAACATTTTCTCTCAAGAAAATGCGATTTGTGCGCTTTTGAATGCAAGCGACGTACCAGCCACGCCCACACGCCCACTCACACACACATACAGATTTCCCCTTGGGCTATGTATAGCTTATCCTTTGACGATGTGAAAACTGCACGGACAAGCAAAAAACTTGAGGCTGGGCAGCAGCAGCAGCAGCAGGAGCAGCAGCAGCTAATAAGGAAGCGTCGCTGCGTCTGCTGACCGCGCACAACGCGGCGTATGCGCAACGTTTTCACAAACCCCGAACTGCCTTTAAAGTTTTAAAGTGCTTGAAATCAATTATAGTGCAGCTCTTCAATTAAATATATACATGTATATACTCTCGAAAATGAAGACATCTTAAATTTCAACGAACTCACTTGATTAATATTTTTTTTTTTTTTTTTATTAAGTATGCACATTGCAGATGTCTCTGTGATTTAATTGATGCTTGATTTAACTGACAAGCTGCTTAATTGGCAACGAGGCGGACGTGTTTACCGAATTCATTTTTACAATTTATGAAACACATATACATATGTATATATAAAGGGAGTGAGAGGGCGAGAGATAGTACATTTACTCCTTCAGTCTTTCGTCCTTTCATTAATTTGGTAAAGTAAGAGCAGCTTATTTGTCCTGCCGTTTTGCCTTTCAATTAACGAATCGTAGGCCTTTAATTGAAGTCATACACATGCTCAGAGCTTAAGCACTTTACACAGAGCTATACAAATATATACCTACATATATATATACTATATATGTAAGTATCTTCCTGTATAGGGGTCCACACATTTGGTCCCTACGTTCCCCTATTTGCAACTAAAACAAACAGTGCCTAAAAAAATCTGTAACAGAAAATGAAATACGAAAAAAAATTACGTTCAACTTGGAACATTGTGAAAATTTTCTCAGTAATTAGCAAAGTTTTACGCCTTAAAACAAAGGACTTCCGTGGGGCGTGGCGCTGCTGTCAACGACTGTTACCTGCCTGCCGAGAGCGCTGCGCGTTGAATTTAATGGAAAAAAAGCTCAAATGATAGCAGAAACAACAAAAAAGCAAAAGAAGAAGCACACTTATAGTGGAGCAGGCTGCGCGAGCCTAATGCCTGTGCACACCCGAAAATTAGTTTGCAGGGAAAAGGTCAATGCTGGGGGCGATATCCACAGCTAGACACACAATAGATCATAGCAATGAAATTTGCATAGCTTTGATATGACCTTCAGTTAGGCGTGAGAGTTGCCAAGGGCAAAACAAAAGAGCGGCAAAAGCTGCTTTCAGCAGAAGCTAATATTAAAATGAACAACTATGGATAAAGTTTTTTTTGTTTCCCAGAATAAATGCAAAAAGCGAAATTCATAATAAGATTAAAGAAAGAAATGGAAATAAGTGAGAAAGTGAGGAGAGGAGAGAAGGTTTATATTTAGCTTAACAAAAAAACAGAGCTAGAGGCTGCACATGAATTAGGTGCTGCATAAAATTATATTGAATAATATTCGAAAGCTGAAAATGGTTGTAACTAAAAGATTTGGTTTGATTAGCTCATCTAACAAGCTCAATAACTATCACTAATAGACAAGATTTAGTTTGCCCATCATCCGCCTTTAACTTATCACACAAAACAAAAACAGATGAACCTCAAGGTGAACTTTGCAGTACTTTATGTCATGCTATGGGAAACTATAAGACTGTAAAAAAAAAAAGAGAATATAATCCACATTTCAAATTGTTGGAACTTTAAATAGTAAAAAGTTTCATAATAAATAGTAAAATTTATTGGTATTATTCATATTTTACTACTTAAGGTGTCAATAACTTAAAATATAAAATTGCAGATACAATATATATTAATTTCTTGAACACACTTCTAGTACGCATACCGTAATAAACTCAACACGTTATGAAACAAGGGGTAGCAATGTGTATATGTTACAAATTTCAAATCTCTGGCTTCAATTTCGAACATGCCAATCGGCATTTGTGCCCTCTAATAAGAAACAAATCCTTAAAAAACCAATCCTTTAGGTGCTATTGACTATATGTAGTATAACTTAGTATCGGATATAGTGAAAGGTACAGTAGACTACATATATGCTATACATTCTATAAGATATATGCTCTCTGCTCGCATAACTAAAGACAAGTTGGATTTCAAAAGAAGCCTTCTTTACTCCCCATAAATACCAGCATATAACAATTGTATGAGCCGCATATGCACATATATATTCCTCTCATGCCACTTACTTCGCATTCTCAACATATGAAATTGCTGCATCGAAAAAGAAATTAAAATAGTTAAATGAAACATTTACTTCACATACAATTGAACTATATTAAAGTTAAGAAGGAAACGAATTACGACTTCAGCTTTAACAGAAAAAATATGTTTTTTTTTGAGTGAGAGATGGCAGAACAAAGTCGTTAGCATGTTGCATGTTGCATGTTGCGGGCTCTGTGGCAGCCATGCAAATGATCAAAATAATTACATGAAGCGGCAGTTTTCAGAGAGTATTTCACTCGTTGCTCGTTTTTTTTCCTGCTTTTTTTGTGTTTTTCCTTGGAAGCAGAAGCTGTAGCAGCATCAGTAGGAGCTGCAGGAGCAGGAGCAGCGCCTTACAAAAGACAAGCGCAGTCGCAACTTCAAAATGATGAAAATGAGTTTTCTTTACAAACAAAATTAAAAGTAAGCGCTCTGTCTGGATGGAGGGGGTGTGAGGGGCATAAAGGGGGACTGGGGGGATTGGCGACGATGCAGAAGAGCGAGAAAATTGCACACCAAATCCAACGATGTGCAAAGTTATTTTTCACAAGTGCTTTGCAGCCGACGCCACCTTCAAGCCCACCCAACCACTCACCCACCCCACTCCAACCACTCCCCACCGCCTTAGCCGGTTGCTGTCGCCTGCATATGGAACCATGTGGCCATGTGGTTGTGTGGATCTCAGTTAACTTATGGTTAGCACTGTATGTGTGCGTGTGTGTGTATGTGTGTGTGTATGTCGCCAACAGGCTCCAAGCCGCCTCCATCTACCTCACACTCACCCCTGACTGCATATTCCTATATTTTTATGCTGTGCAAATTACAGCTATTTTTCATAGGGGCAAAAGCGCTCACAAAATGCAGCAACGCTTCGACTGTTCCTGTTCCTGTTTCTGGTCGGGCTCTGCTACATACCGCTCTCTCTCTCTCTCCCCCTCTTAGGGCCGTCTCTGTTAGGTGCCAAGTGATAATAATTTCACTGTCTACCCAGCACGCAAAATGGAGAGCTTCTGCTCCATCTCTCGCTTCCTGCTACTTTTTTTTAACCAGTCACAATTTTTTTTGTTTGTACCACAGCTCTTGCCTAATTGCCAAGACTTTGACTGGCAACCCACACTCAGGCACCCACACACACACACCCGCCCTAAGCCCTAACCCTTAACACAAAATCCAAACAGAAATCTATATAAATATTGCGGCTTTCGTTTATTATGCATACGACATGTGGTACTCAGTAACGCTGGCAAAAGTGCTTGGGGTTAATTTATTTACTAAGGGATTTTATTTCAGTTACATTGAAAGTTGTGGAATAAAGTTATAAAGGCAGTTAATATAATTTAAAATTCGTGTTTTGTATTATATTGAAATATAGACGATTTTGGAATGTAAATTGATTAGGTAGAGCACATAGATTAAGCTGTGATTAGTCTTTCTATTTCTTGTTGAAAATTGAATTAGATTTTCAATTGAATTGAATTTTCTAAACTGAAATTTATATTTCAATTGAATCAGTATTGAATTTAAACTAACTTTCTTAAGAGATTTTATTTAGATTTTTATTTTAAGTCAAGCAACAACACAAAACCTGAATTTGAAAAATAAATTCTTAACTTAAAAATTCCATATTAATTATAAAACACAGCCAATTTCGATAAAGTAAACAATTTTCAGCAGAGTTTTAACAACAGTTCAATTCCATATACTACTAAAATTTTTAAAAATTTTTTAAATTGATATTTGAGGCAATTTTCTATAACCATATCAGAGCTCAAACGCTTTTGTCACTTACCGCCATTATCTTCGCTTCATTTATGCGCACAATAATGATATGGCTATATATATCTTGTAGATGATTAAGCTGGCTTGACACTCACACATACTCACTCGTTACACGTACCCACACACACACACACTTACTCTTGCTGGCATTCATAATTGTGTTGCTGTGAAAATATCAATAAAGGAACTAATAAAATGCGCGCTGTCTTAAGTGGCTTACTGTCACTTCAATACACACACACAAAGAGCACTTATATGCATGTGTATATTTGTGCGTGTAATGTCAACGAAAGACTGCTAGACAGTTTTAAGAAGCAGCCAAGCCAAGCTAAAGCAAAATTTGCTGCGCTCTATGTGTGGGAATGCAACATAAAATCCGCACTTTTTACGTAAATAAACTAGTGTGAATATATAAGAGGGGGTGTATGAGTATGTGTGTGTGTATGTATGTGGGAGTGTGTTTGTGTTTATTATACCCCGAGCCCATTGAAAATGGGAATTCAGGGTATAATGGTTTTGTGAAAATGTATGTAACAGGCAGAAGGCAAATTTAATCAATAGAAGAGAAAGAAGAAGAGATGAAAAAGAGTTAAGGTTCTGAAGAGAAGATGTTAGTTTGCATATGTATGCAGCAGAGGCAGCAGTAAATACTCTGATTGGTCGCTAACTGATAGAGAGTTTAGCTTACGCTAACTCAGAAAGAGGCTCAAGAGTTGAGCTCGACTTCGAGTGGTAGTCTCGCTGCTCTATATGAAGGCAGCTAAACATCAGAAGAGCTGCTTCTTGCAGCAGAAGCAGCAGCAGAAAGTGCTCTGATTGGTCGCTGCTCTATATAGAGGCAGCTGAAGATCAGAAGAGCTGCTTCCTGCAGCAACAGCGGCAGCAGCAGCAGAAAGTGCTCTGATTGGTTGCCCAATGATTGAGTGTGAAGACTGACTCAGAAAGAGGCTCAAGAGTTGAGGTTGACTTGAGTGGAGCTGTCGCTGCCCTATATAAAGGCAAGCCTGCTGCAGCGCAGCTTCAGTCGTATTTTTCATCCTCTGGTGGTCAGTCGTCCAGTGCAGCGCGGTGCTTTTCCTCTTCTTCTGTCTGTTGGTGAGTATTAAAATAGTTAAGTATGTTAAGTGAAAATGTAATAGTTATACTTTTAATGTTTAATGTAAATATAATATATTTTAAATTTTAATATTATTAATTATTATAACGATCATTAAGATAACGATAATTTAGTAAATGAAAAGTACCTTTAGCAGTCCGTATATGTGTTAAGAGTATTTTTTAGTCAGACAAGCCCGACGAGCACTTCGACTTGCCCTCTAACTCTGAGTTGTTTAAATGTTTTTTTATAATTTATAGTTAGGTATATAATTTGTATAAATTAACTAGAAAACATAATAAATTCTATTTACATAGCGAAGTTGCGTGTAATAAATACGGAGATTACGTAATCTTTAGATTTTGGATACCACACCCTATTCGCTTCACAGGGCTCAGGGTATCTCCTAGTCGAGCATTCTCAACTAGAGCACTCTTGTTTACTATCATTTAATGTTAGTCTTTGAGCCACAGCACAATATCGAGTTGCAGCTCTTGTCTCTTTAGCTATTAGCCAACATATATTATAGGGTCAAGTGGCAATCGTTTGCCAACTGGCTGTCTATATGTCCCTCTGTGGACTAGAGCCGGCCAAGTGCTGAGTAAATCTCATTCATAAATTGTCAACGTGACAAAGAGCTGCTCTATGAATGCGTAAAATTAATGAAGTTTCAAATTTGGTTGTTGTCTAAGCTAAGTGGTTGTTGCACAAGCTACGCTATGGAAGAGCTTTTACTCAAATTTATGTAACATGCTTTTGAGGGCTTTGAAAAAGTTATTTTGTGGAAAGTTCGGTACTTTCCCCAGTGAGTGGGCATCTGTGGAATTGTTAAGGGCTTATAGAAAAAAATATGATATATTTTACTTACTTTAGATTTTCTATTTAATTATCGTCATACTCTTCCAACTATATATACATATATATATTGCTAGGTTGCATTCATTCTCTGAGTATCTTACCACTGGTAGAGTAAACTCAAAAATGTTCGAAGAAATAGATGTTTGAGCTTTAACGAATTTTGTAGAACTGATCTCCAAAGGGGGTTTATATTGGTTTGAAACCCTCATACCTAAAACATTCCAGCCTGCCCGTGATAGCAATGAACCTCCCAGTAAGCATATCACTCCCACTGTTAGCTCATATATTCAATAATTCATTCACATAAACCAAAATATTTCAGTTAGAATATAATATTCCTAACAATCGCTCAACCAATTACAATTGTACTATACTCAATTTATAAACTTTTCAAAAGCTGTCCTAACATAATTTCCATAATTCCCTTATCTCCAACTTGTCACACCTAAGTCTAAGACAACTCAACGGATGCAGCCGCATTTAAATCACAATCAAAAAAGAAAATTCCATTATTATTATTTCACTTAATTGCAAAACATAAAATTATCATTAATTTTATTTTGGTATAATTACATTTCTCTTGCTTTTCTTGTTCATTATTATTGTTTACATTCATGTATGTATGCATGTATGTGGTATATATGTATATGTATTTATATGCAATTCGTATGCTTAGTAAAATCACGCAAAGGTTTAATTTGAATTCAGTGTTTGCCTTCAGTGTGAAACCTCTTCAGAATTAGCTCTTCATATGAAACAGAGCGTGTGCGGAGGGAGGCGGATAGTATGGGCGGGGCGGAGGGCGGCAGCTTCCATTCTAAATAATTGGTTTTTTTTTTTAGACATAAAAATTAATATTACGAACACGCTTAGTTTGCATTAAATAACAAATTAAAGAAGTTCTATATATATTAAAAGAGTTTTTGTTTTTGTTTTTTGTTGTTCTCAGTGTATACACTTAGCAAAAATATCCCCATGAAGTGGAGTAAAATATGTGCGCCATACACAATCAAAAAATTGAAAAACTCGCTTCGCTTGCCTATAGCCTTTGTAAACTATTTAGTATCTAAATTGACCCTTCTTCCCCCGCTCGTTGTGGTAGACCCTCAGCGGTGAGTAGCTACCATTGGCATTGCCATTGCCATTCAGTGCGGCTCCAGCGCCTGGACCAATGCCAGCACCATTGCCGGCCCCATTGCCATTGCTAGCGGTTCCGTTCGTGCCAAAGTTCTGCGACGCCGAGCCCGAGATCAGCTCCTCCGAGTGCTGCGGCTTGGCGGTGCAACGTGGCGCCAATATCAGATTGTAGATCACAAAGTAGACGAAGGCTATGATGCAGGCCACGATGGCCAGCCATTGGTAGGTGCAGGTCCAGTAGGGTAACTTTGGATGCTTCTCCTCGCGAGCCAGGCCAATCAAGGCGCCAAAGCCCTTGCCTGAAAGAGAAATTGGAGCGTTAGTATAAGGAATCAATAGACTGGAATCATAAACCTTACCTAAACCAAAGAAGGCCAGCACAGCGATGGCCTGTCCCGTGGCAGTCAGCTTGCGTGGCATAGCGTGTCGCATATATAGTATAATCGTAATCCAGATCAGGCCAATGACAGCGGGCTCAATGCTCTCCATGACGACCGTTAGCCAATTGGTCTGCGCATCGCTGAGAGCCGTGAAACGAATGACAAAGAGGGCAAAGCCGGCAATAAAGATGTTCGAATGTCCGCAATACTCGATGAACTTGTCCACATTGAAGAACAGCACCAAGATCAGGATAATGCCCGAATAGCAAATGGCATTGACGTCCGTAAAGGTCCAGAACAGGAAACTGTGAATGCTGCTCCAGAAAGTGCCGAAGAGAATGGCCACCAGCGTGAGCACCACAATTTCGGGACTATAGCGACGAATGGCGGACATGGGCACCACCAGCATGCCCGTCTTGGTGTGCCACCACCACTCGGGTGGGCTCAAGGGCATTTGCGAGGCGCACAGCAGCACCACAGCGCCGAGCACAAAGCAGACGATCAGTATAATCAGCGCAGCCAGAGCGGCATCATGATTGGGCTGATGCTCCTTGAAGAGCAGATCCAGAGGCGAGAAGAGTATCACGTAGCCAATAGCACCCCAGACATACTGACGGCACACCTCGCCGCGACCCTCCGATGTTTCACGAACCGCAATAACGATCGCCGTGTTGAGCAGCGTCAGCGTAGCCAAAGCAAAGATATCTCCCAGCACACGAATGATGAAATAACTAATCAGAGTATCATCCACATTGCCAGTTGTCTGTGAATGGGATATCGATGAGTTTAGAATTATGAAATCTCGAAGAAAGTCTCTCCTTACCGTAATGCATTCGCTGTCAGCTAAAACACTGTCCTTCCCATCGTAAGCATCCACAATCATACACTCGATAATCGGCTTGCATTCGGTGCCATTTGTTAAATCTTTCATGTATTTCACCTGCTGAGGCGGGATGTTGCACTGAATGCCCTCTGAAAAGGATAGTAAAGAAAAGAAAAAGGATTGATAAATACAGTTAAGCATAAACAAACTTTACCTACGCGTGCTATGCACAGATCTTAAAAAAAAATCTTAAGTTTGACTTTCTCTCTCTCTCTCTCTCTCTCTCTCTCTTTTTTTTCCCTTACTTACCAATGGGATATTGACACCAGCCTGCGGTTTCATTGGTCTTTGGCTCCGTCATAGCAGCACCCATATCCGCATGCACCACAATGTTGGGTGTATCCTGTGTGTAAACATGACAGTTCTTCACAATATTCTCGCCGTGTTCGTTGCGCTCGGTAATGCACAAATGCGGTGGTTCCACATAGACCTTTTTCGGTGCGCTCTTCACTTGCCGCTTGACACGTAGCACCTCAGAGCTGAGCTGCTCCACGCCTGCGCTGTCGGCAGCCAAGTCTGCAATGTTAACATCTCGCCTGGGTCGATATTTCTCCGTAGTTGCACTCGCCTGATCATCCTGATCGTAATCGAACTCGGAGCTCTGCTCGGTGGAGGGCGCCGCTGTGGGCAATTCGCCCAGCCAGAACTGATACATGTTCTCATGGTAGTTGGGATTCAGGCAGCTGTAGGTGCAGTGGGTCAGCTTGACACTGCCTTTCTTGTGCTCCCAGTTGTGGCAGGTGCCGTTGCTGCAGAGTTTCTGGAATATGAAGGCGCCATTCGCATCGCAGCCAAAGTTCACTTCCGGCTCTACGGCCGGCTCGCGTGCGACTTCCGGCACAAAGAAGAGCAGGGCATAGATCAGAGCCGTCAGCAGCAGGAAGACAGCTGTCAGGCGACGCAGCGTACGTCCAAATCCATTGGGATTACGTGCAGCCAAGCGATCAGCCCAAGGACCGGCTATCAGTGGACCCAAGATCGAAACGAAAGCTGCTGTAATTGTGATTGTGCGATACTCCGAGAAGTTGAGACCCAACAGCAGCGGTTTCGTGGCATGCAAAATGTGCAGAGCTGTGAGACCTGCAATAGGAAGAGTAGAATAATTAATATGTAGTCAGCTTTCTCTATTCAATTCTCACACTTACCGCTTATGATGAGAAAGACGACGAGCTTCAGCGATATCAACGTTTTGTTGATGCGCGGACTGCTTCCGCTTTTGAAGCCCATTGTAAATCTAAAATCTATTTATACCTTTCGTTTAATGTTTGTCTGCAAAGAAGAAGAAAATAAACAATAAGTTTAATAAGCGTAAAAGTTATTGTGAATATTTCCTCTGGAAGAGACAGAAATCGTCAGTCTAATGTCGCCAGCTCCGAGTAGACGGCAGCTACAGCCGCTTGCTTTGCGGTTGAGCAAAGTGTCAATGTTGCCAAATGCAACCGCAGCTATGGTTGATAAATAAACAAAACTGAAAATAGACGACTGGACAATGCGCTTAAGTTTTACTGCTCAGAAATATATCATCTATGATTGAGGAATACCCCTATGCATATAAATACAACAATTCAAAATGCTAATAATCAACGCTATCAATTGAATATTGTGCTAGTTCCCAGCGCACATGGCATCGATTGAAACACTTAACAATGTTCTACATGTATGTAAGCACATATAAATATATACGATATATGTGTGTGCATGTTAACATATCTATAAACAATGCTAACGGGGTGTCAAAAAATAAACAAGTGTCAATAGGCGATGGGCCGCAGCAACATTAATTCACACCGTTGAACTGAAATAAAACGATGCCATAATAACATGTTACAAATACGCAAAGCTTTCTCTAAAACACATAAAGTGGAAATACTCTTTAGAAGTGGCGTAAAAATATATAATGTATAACTATATATTATGACACTATGATCTCATTTTGACACTGGTATACCTAACTTCAGCAAGAGAACTTTAAGAATACTCGAGTTATTATAGAAGAAAACACTAAATTGATAGACAAATAAATCAATTGCATAAATTGCAGTGTAAGAATTATAAAAGAATAAACAACGAAAGATATTTGTATAATTAATATTATCTTTTTTCTCTACATAACACATCTCATCTAAAATTTGTATACCGCTAAATAGAGTATTAAAGCGTAAAATAGCGATGAGCATTTGCAATAGCAACAATTAGAATATAATATATGCATGTGGCTGCTGCCCTAGACATAAATTTAAATTAACTGTCAACGTAATTGTCAATGTTATCGCTTTAATCATTGGCAAAGTGTAAAATAGTTGTTGCTATTGTTGCTGTTGTTGTTATTGTTGTTGTTATTGTTGTTGTTGCTGACAACGTGATAAGCATCTGCAGCAAAACAAAAAAACAGAGAAATTAGGATGGGGCTTAATGCAGTCACTAAGTAATCCCGCACAGTGCATTAAACCCAACAAATTGCTTTGTAATCACATAATTCATATGAGTATGAGGATGTTGTTGAAATGCAGAGAATGTGATTGTAGGATGGGTAAATGGACGGATGGATGGATGGTTGGATGGACTGCACCCACGTAGAAAGCGTCTGCATTGTAGTTGATATGAATGCAATTTCCAGCAGCTCTTAAGTGGAAGATCTTGATTCTTTGTGCTTTGACAATAAAATAACTGTGTTGAAATGGAAAGTGAGCTAAGCAGCCAGCTGTGCCGCTCAGTATACCCTGTAAAACATGCTGAAAGGGAGTTAAAATTGAGAGAAGACTCTAAAGAACTTGAGTAAAGTAGATAAATCAAGAAAATGTCTTTTTTATGGTATACCATCAAAGTTTTTGAGTTTCAAATGTCTGATTTCCCAGAAATCTTCTTACAATCACATAAACAAACCTTAATAAATGTTATAGGGTATTATAAAAATGTTCATTCACAGCGGCGGCTGGCATGCAAATGCGCAGAACTCAAACGAGATTTGTAACTTTACGAATAGTACAAATGTTTATGCATTGTGTTTAACAGGCGGTTGGATATTGCTTAAACCGGTTGTTAAAGTTGTCAGCCAGTAATTACATCACCAACACAGCCGACCGACCGACCGACCAGCCGGCCGAAAAGTGGGAAAGTCAGCGCTTGGATTACGCCCCCAGAGGCCTAGAGCCCCACAGCTCCATAGCCGATAACGAGGGCCGGGCAGATGGGCGCGCGCATGCCAGCACCAAGCATCTGTAACATTTCAAAACAAAACTTTACGCAGAGTAAATTTAAAAAACGATCTCTCAAAATCAAAAACCAAAACAACAACAACAGAAACAGCAGACAGAGTCTATTTGAAGGCCATAGCTCTTACAAGTTGTTTAACCTAAGTAGAATTTATGAACTGTAAATGTAATGCCTTGACGCGAGCTAATCAATAATGTGTGAAGAATGTATGCACTGCTTAACTACAAACTGAACACTGCACGTAAACAGAGGAGTAGAGTTGAGTAGCTAGAAGAAAAGCTAAAGGAACTTAGAAAATATACATACATTTCAAAAATAATTTTGTAAAATATAATTAAAAATCTGCAGCAACTAACAAAATAAACATTTTAGATATATTTTATTTTATTATATATAGAAAATCAAATGACATATGACAGTACAGCATTATTAACCGTTAGCCTATCAAAATCTAGCCTTTGTTTGACTATTTTTACATGTAAACAAAACAAACAATGTCAAAGCTAAGCCACCAACAGCTATTAAAGCGTTGCTGGCGCTTGTAGTAAAAATAATATAACTAACAAAAACAGAGAAACAAAAGGAAAATATTAATCTACAAACTGAATCAACATGATGACGCATTGCACACGCACACGCACACATAAACACACACAGACACAGAGAGAGGCAAATCTAAGCTCAGCTCCGCACCTCGCGCTGCTCGCTCGTAATTAGGCAAGCCCCAACGAAAATAGAAATTTGATTATGAGATAGGTTCAAAAGGCAAAGCCCAATTAGACTGTGCCCTTCCCCTCGTCCCCCTCTCTCTCGCCATCTCTATAGAGAGTCTCTTCAAACAGATTCTTTGGCAAGCTGCAAGTTTTGTCGATTGCCAAACATCTTTTTCGCACCTCTGTGGGTAGCTTCGTAATTGCAGTTGCAACGTTAATTGTTGTTGTTGTTGTTGGTGTTTGTCTCTCGCCTCGTCGCTCACTATGTGGGTCAATTGCTTATTTTTTTTGTCTCTCTAAATTTGTTGTTGTTTTTGGGGCTTGCCTCCAGACGGCGTTTAATTATGCGTAACGTGTCAACGGAAATCAATGGAACTAAACAAAAAATCCAATGCAATGCAACTGACGTTCAATTCAATCCGAAACATTTTATGAATGAGTGAATGAGTGCTTGAGCTGGTCCCACTGTGCACTGTGATTTAATAAGCATAGCAAATCGCCATAGTTCGATTATTCGTATGTTATACGCCCCTATCTATAATATTTTGTATTGAAAGTCGTCGTGTTGTCTGCAACAGCTGAAAAGTCTTTCATCACATTCACCTCGAACATTAGATAATACTTCAATTTGTTGTAGTTAAGCCCACGCGTGATAGATCCATATAGATCTAACAATGAATCTAACAATAGCGTATATCCCACAGATTTATGCTTCAGTTGTGTCTGTGATTTAACAGCGGACACATCAACTTTAATCGAAATTTGTATAGATCTAATAAATTAGTTTACCGAAATGTTGGATTTTAATTCTTTTATGTTCAATGTCAATTTATAGTAGTGTTCGATAGTATAGTTCGAAAATGGTATTTTATTGTAAGTCTGACTTTATTTGATCAAGCTACAGGTATGTTAAACTACATACTCTCGTATGCATATACTACTATTTCTGTGAATATTCATAATAATAAATTTATTTATTCATAATCCTAATACTACTCCAACTTCTACTCTTATTTATAAGTCTCGTCTGTTCCTCCTACTCTCCCCCTACTGCACTCCTGCTACTTTTACTACTCCTTTTCTTACTTCAACTACTACAATTGTAGAAATTTCTACTCCTACTAATTTTGCTTCCCCTCCTCTTACTTCAAATACTACTAGTTCTACTCCCACTACTTTTACTACCCCTCCTCTTCCTTCAAGTGATACTATTTCTCCTCCTACTACTTTTGCTACTCCTCCACTTACTTTAAGTGCTACTATTTCTGCTCCTACATTTACGCTTACTCCTGCACATACTCCAACATCTATAGTCAACCATACTTGAAAGCAGTAGTAGTTATATATATTATATTCAATCACTACCTATAGCCGTAATTATAGGGTATTTGCAGTTGAGCCGAGTCATTGATATCATTCTAACGCATATTTCTTCTAAATTCCAGCAAGCGTAAACTAAAACTAAATCGAAAGCTAATTTAATGCTAAGCAAACAATGGAATTCAAAAAAATAATTGTACTTTGATTTGTGCTGTTAGATGCCGAATTTGTTTATATATTCTATTCCATTTGTTGTTGTTGCTATTGTTGCTGTTTTTGGAGCGAAGTCCGTCTGGCATTTTGGCGGCAACTTTGACATTTAAATGGGCGCCGTCACGCCTCAAGGTAACAGTCGAAAACAAATTGATAGAACAGCTGCCGGCTAATGCGAAATGTAATTTGGAATTACGCAATATCGATATATACGTATATATACATATTCCGATTCGATTTTGTATGCGATACACGATAAACGTGTCATAATATACTATAAATATAGTATATACCTATAGTATATATCTTCGCTACGTTGACTTGTACGCCCGAATTGGAGTTCAATTGGAGGCAGCGATAGCATTTCATTTGTTTACCATTTCAGCACGTAGTATGCAGGTATTTTATTGAATCAACGACCTACAAAATCAAACGACCCGCCAAAGGTGAGAAATAGTTAGTGACTGAGCGAATAAGTCGCTTAACCTACCGCATCGACCATTTTATGAAGCTCATTTCCGTTAATATTTATGAATGATTCTCGTATTAAATCAAATTTATACGCTTCACCTAGAGCCTATGTAAGCAAATCAGTTATGAGTGGGATTTATGACTCACTGGCGTTTCAAAGCCGTTGACAACTTATAGGAGCTTTTGACATTGGCTTTTTATATAAATCTAGTATTCATACGCTCGAAAATATTTACCCTTACACACCCCATACACGCCCATACATGTAAATTGAAAACATTCGCTAGCTTAAATGTATTCAAAGCCCTGTAAGAATGTTGTTAGTGGCATTAGCCGACTGTGTAATACTTGTTCAGCATGAGCTATACGTAAATAGAGTTTTTATTAACTATTTAAGTGATTTGTCTAGTAACAGACAGCCAAACTGAAAGATCGGATTACGATCTGATCGATTGATTAACCCAGGATAATATCTAGTCAATATCTTGTATAAGACTGTCGCACTGTTAAATCAATTTACTATCTGATCAATTTATTGACCTAAGGCAATATCTAGGCAAGTAGTTTAGTATTAATATAGTATAAAACAGTCGAATTGATAAATCAGATTACTATCTGATCGATAGATCAAGTATTAACTTGCTACATGAATATATGTACATACATAATACCTGACCTAATAAACTAATAAAGTCTGAATGATTGATTGATTGGTTTGATACACGATTACTAACTTGACCTAACCTGAGAGCCTGACATCATCTGCCATTAATGGAGCCAATAATATTATTTAAATCGAACTTGTTAGTTTTAATTTCAATGAATTAGATTAAAACTAAATTTAAATGAAATATATATAATTATTTTAAAATATAGTATAATAGTCTTATAATCTAGTCAGAATCAGTCGAGAGCAAATTTCCTCACTATAAAATCTCTCCAAACCTGCATAGACATATCAAGAAACAATCATATCTCCAAACCCATACACCCGCTATTTAGTAAAATTTCTTTCATTGCTCACTAAAAAAAGCATTTGCCTGAATTGTGTACATATTGTAGAGCACAGCCCTTGGGGAGATTGCACGCAATCCCAGAAAAACATTTGTTATGCACCTCCATCTCCTGACACCCGCCCACCCTCTGCTGCTCCACCACGCCTGTTTCTCACCTACATACATAACTTACGCCAGTGCATGGCAGAGGGTGGCTGGCGATTGCGGTTCGTGTTGTGTTCTGTTGCTGTGTTGTTGTTGCTGTTGCCGGCTAATTAATTAGAAGAAATGACCAACAAAGAAATTGGGTCAAAATAGCTGGGCAAGTGCATATGGATAAAGTTCTTTTTCTTGTTTTGGGGCGGTGGCTCGCAAACGGGTTGTAAATTTTATAAATGTTTCCACATAGCGAAATTCCTAACAAATTGTCACAGTCGAAAATAGAAAATAGTTCTCTCTTTTTATACAATATATAAGTGACGAAGATCTCTTTTGGGGGGGCCAACAATGTGGCAACAGCTCTTAGATATAAATAAATATTTGGTAAATCAATAAACAAAACAATTCAATTGGAAAGTATATATACATATAGCTATTTATATGTACATATATATCTGCTGAGGCCTTGCCACCTGTTGCACTTCTATTCAACAGATTTTGTTTACAGTTCTTTCACTTTGAAAATCGCACGGTCTGAAGATGAAACACAAAACAAACGCAGTTAAATGCGATTGCAACAAATGCTTTTATTTAGACATTTACATTTTGGTCAGTGGGCAGCGCCATTAAACAGTCCGAAAATTTATTTCGACCTCAATTTGCTGATGGCATGACCCCACAGACAACTCATAGTAGACGACACACAGCCACAGTGCGCCGCATATGTATGTGGACCAATGTGTCGATGACATCATGGGCTTCGTTTTTGACTGTCTCCGACGCGCGTCGCCTCACATTTGACGCAATATTTTAGTGCGTGGGGGCGAGGGGGTGGCGGCGGGTGTGGAGAGAACTGATCTATATTTATAAATATAAATAACAGGGTGATCAAGACTATATAATCTAACAATTGTTTATATATTAACATGTTGATAGATTTATACAATTCGAGAGATATTGTAAAGACTATAAAAGTTTTGATACATAAGAATTAGTCTAAGGAATATTCTGAATGAAGATATTTGCAAAAGTTTAGCGGTTCTTTTAGTCAACTTTATCATATTAGATTACAAATATATATATATTGCAAATATAGGAAGAATCAATGGAATATAAAGATTTTGTATTCTTCATTTAAAGACTCTTAACATAAGCGCGACTTATGGTAAACCATAAGTTGAACTTGTGTGTGATTAAAAGAATATAATATAAGTATATATATATATATAAATGTAGTATAAGATTATAAACAAAATTAGTATAAGACAGAGCACGAATTATCTGACGACTATAGAACATACTATAGAACGCAAATAGTAAATGATAAAGAAACACAAGAGGGAATAGTATTAGCTTGAGCAATGAATGATCAAATAGTATACGACAGAGCTATATATAAAGATATGTAAACAACATATCTATATTCAAAGATCATAGAACAATCTAAGATGAATCAGTATAATATTGAAAAGTATACACTCTAGCTCTCAATCGAAGCATTCAGGCACTTGAGCACATTCCTAAGCATAATTTTCTAAAAATTAAGAAAACTATTTTTTTTGTTTCGATCTTTTTGGCAATTAAGAGCCGCGAGCATAAACCTATTTACAGTGCCCGAATTCATTGCTTAATTCATTAAAATTAATTTCAATTGCACACACATATTTGAAGATATAATAAAAACTGTTCAATGAAACTGTAAAAACAAGCTTTGTACTCTGTGGTTATTTGCCAAGTAACACCTGCTATGAGCTCACAGTTATGATATCACTCTGTTGTATTGTATATATATACTATATATATTATATATATGAAATTAGCATATAACCTCGCTCGATTCGCCTCCGTTTGGAATGCAATTGGAACGTGTCGAAAGTGCAGCAGCGAGTAGGTGCCTGCTGCAGCTTTCTATTGAGCGTAGCACCAAATACGTATCGACTCTTTGGCAATGTTATTGATTGAATTGTAATTGTTCAATTGCCCAGTTAATTAGGCACATTTTGTTAATTGGCCTATGCCGAAAAAAGAAACAATCAATGGGCAATTGATGCCATAAAAACTGACCACACACACGCATACACACACATACACACAGTCAGACAGAGACGAATAGAAATCAAAGTCAAGACTTCGGGCCAAGTTTGCGTTGGCAGTGACACGCTCAAGAGGCAACGTTTGTTGGCTTTTAGCCAAGTCACGCAGTGCCTTAAAACTTGATTGCAACAACAACAACAGCAATAAGAGCAGCGACAGCCCGCAGACAAATGCAATTCGCATAACCGGCCCCTAAGTACGCCAATCTGAAGCCTGAAGAACACAAAAGCAGGCTTGACTCACTGCAAAAAAAAAAGAGAAAAATCAGATACAAATATACATTTGTATCTACAACTTGGCTTTGACGTTGACTGTCACTCAGCGCAAATAAACAGGAAACGGTCGACGGGCACAGCTTCAGCTTAAGCATTGCCCATGCTCTCAATAATTCACAAGAGTTGGCAGCGCTGCGAGAGACGCGAACTTAAACTGAAGATGCGATTGTTGCTGATTTGTCTGCCACATTAACTATGGACATTCGGTCGGCCTGACATTGAATTCGACGGCAATTTAACTGGCAGGGTAGACAATTTGATACTTGACAATCCTCGAAGGCATAGAATCAAAACAGAATGCGCAAAAGTTTGCCCTAGTTACACAGAGAGACAGAGAGAGTGAGAGAGAAAGAGAGCGCATGAGATGCCCCGTCATTGCGAGGTATCTGCGAGATACTTTGTAGTTCTTGCCGTTTGTCTCTGTGACAGCAGCAACATTTGTGCTCGAGCTCTGAGTCATCAAATTCTTTAGCATGGGGCTGAATGCAAAAATTATGTATTACAAGCATGAAAATAAAAGAAAAACAGTGACCGAATTATGTATGCGCACACACATGCTATCTTTAGCATCGAGAAATATGAAGTAATCCAGCAGATACTTTTGAGTTGTACAGATTTTGTAAGAAATAAAAGCAAATATTTAGGTGGAATTCTTGGAAGAGGTAAAATTGGAATGTGTCATGAATTATTTTAAGATGGAGAGATTCAAACTTATTGAATATGAAATGTGTATATAAACTTTTGGAAATCAGATATAATATTGATATAATACTTGCTTAGAATGTCGAAATCAATGATCTTTCAGTATTTATTAAAAAACAATTTTATTTTATTTTACTATTCTTTTAGTAAATATAAACATATTCAATTTTTTGAAGTCTTTCCCTCTTTTTACCTTTTACTATTATGAATTTACTCCACTTTCAATTTACTTTCTACACATTTATATTCAATCTACTTATAATAGAAATTACTTAAAAAAAAAATTGAAAAAACCATTATAAATTGATATGAATCAAAAATAGCATATAATTCGTGGAACTTTACCCCAAAAATTAGCAAAAAAATTTCATACTATAAAAATCATAAGTTCTTTCCACAAACTTGATACGAAGATTCGAATTGGAAGATTAGAATTCTGCCAAGAAACGTTTCTGCTTTACAGGCATGCTAAAATATGCAGAGTACACGCTCAGGCACAACTTATGCCATAAACAAACTCGCTTCTCGCTTTTTAATGTTGGATTGGATATTTTTTGGATGCTATTAACATATACACATAATGCCACATAAATCCATAAGTAGGCAAACATGTGTGTAGCAGAGCACACTCAGTGAAAACAGATGTACGAGCAAGAGACGAGCTCATAATAATTGTGTCTTTCGGCGGGGCAATTATAAGTAAATCTGATGCGAAACAAGATCAGAAAATATAGTGTATACAGCTGACATAATTGACTGGGCCTACTTTAAGCCAAAAAAAAAAAAAAAAAGAGGCAGCTCGTTTGGATTAGTTCATTAATGGGACTCGGAATGATGTCATATGTAGCGGATACACTCCAACGCTTTGCGTTTCGTTCGCCTCTTTGTGATTTAAATTTCATTATTATCTTTTTTTTTTTGTATTTTGTCTTTTATTTTTAATTTGCTTCTTTTTTTTCTACAATGTCTGAGCTTCGCGAAGCCGCGGCTGCCGCCACGCCCCCCACATCGATACGCTGGCTCCATTGTTAGAATTGTCTGCTGTGTGTGCTGTCTGTGCCTCGAAGTTGTTTGTCAGGTTTTTGAGATCTTTCCACCAGCTCACTGCGAATTCAAGTTCAAGCTTGCTTTAAGACACACATATATATAGAAGTGGATATATATATACGTATACACATTTTCTAAGGTGTCTTAGAACTCGATCTTGAGGGTGGTTGTTATGTGTTAGGGTGGTTTTTGGCTCTGCACTCTGCCTGAGGGGTGGTTTTCTATGCCTATTGTTGAATACTAGAATACCTAGCTAAATAATTCCCGTCGTTTGCTGCGTAGATTTTATTTTATTTATTTACGGCACTCCTTATGTATAAGAATTTTTATGCCGGCTTTCTTTAAGAGCTTGCGAGAAGGGTTGAAATGATTGCGCCCAATTTTTATCTTAAATAATGCCATTTGTTGCCACCTTTGTCTCAGCTTATTAGGAGGGGAAAGGGAATTCAATGAGGGAAAATGAAAAAGAAAAGATTGTTGAGTTTCTTTCTTAAGGCAACCCGAATACAATCTTCAATTAAAACAAAATAAATCATTATACGAAAGGCTATTCAGGATTCTATCTCCTTAGCCATTGTACAAAAGTCAAAGAATCCTCATTTCATATGGTTATCTTTGGTGCAACAACCCTTCCATTGTCTTGTCCCACTTTCCCACAAATTGTGACTTCATTCGTCAATTCATAAGACCTAGAAACCCATTTGCATTCTGCATTCAGTCAGTTAGTCAGTTAGGGGTACTCAGAGCTTGGCCTCCAGTAAGCAACTGTAGCGTGCAAACATTTGATGATGATGATGGCAACGTCGACGTCATCGTCAACATATAAAAATGCTATAAAAATCAAATAAAAGTGATGTAATCGAAGGTGTACGACTACAAGATGCCCTAGCTAAGACAAAATGTACTCAGAGGAGGTCAATAGAATGTGTATAAGACTGAAGGACACCTATTCACTAATCCTATGCCATCCCTCAAATTAGCTCAGAATATATGACCCCATTTATTAATTCCCTCTGCCCTAATGATAGACAACATTCAAGCTGCTATAATTTATGATTATAGGGTATGAAATTGATTGTCCTTGCGGGGCTGATGTAACTTTTGTCCTGAACATTTACTGCTGCTGTCTGTCACACGCAGCGTTTAATGCTCCCCCGAGCGCTACTCCGCAATTAGTTGCCAAGGTTACACTATTTCCACTTCTTTCACTCCCACCTGCTGCTACAGTCGCCTACAACCCTCTGCGCCCTGCCGCCTGTGAGCGGGCATTATCCTTGCGTCAATTGAGTTTCGTTTTGGCTAATTTAATTACGCAGGCAAATGGTGTGGAAAATGTTAAAAACGGCAACAAAGTGCGACGAGGGAGCGCGCATTGCCACCGATTGTAGGGTGCAGTTGCAAAGGGTCCGGGGGGTTGCATAAAGTAATTTTCCCATGGCTCTGGCGCCGGTCAGTCGCCACACAAATTGCACTTTTCATTGCGTACAACCGACAGAGTTGTAAAAAGCACTTAACTAAGAGTAGATGTAGGTTTATGTGCACCACAAATACATACATACATATATATGTAAATATGTATTTATATAGTTTTCATTGATTTTTATGCCCTGTAGTTTAGGGTTAGTGATGAAAGGGTAGCTAGAATGGGAGAAAGGGCTGTCAGCAATCTAAGTCTATCACGATAGATCATTATAGTAATATTTGGTATTATTGCAAAGGTCCTATATATGAGATATATGAGGTTTATATAGTCCTTATACTCTATATAAAAAGTACACTCTAACGATTTTATAATTCTCATTAAAAATGAAAAAAAATTGGAAACAACTTTGAAAAAATTCAGTTAAAAATAAATTTTGATAGTATCATAGGGTATAATCTAGTAGATCAACTAAATTTTAATATATTCTGCATATTTTTATTAAATTTGACCCATAATCATAGAGTTTATTAAGGTAATGTTGTTTTTATATTTCCATACACTATATACGATATATATTCATAGGGTATCTACTAGTTGTTCAAACAATTCTTAGATATATAACCAGAATAATCCCTGAATAGTTCCATAAATATGAGTTTTAAGCCAAACAACTTGTTAGCATATGCATAAGCAAGCAACATACAACCTTTATAGGGTATCTACCAGTCGTGCCTGCCTAACTGTATCACTCGCAACTAGTTTGGTTGCTCTAAATGAAGCTGATGACTTCATTTTCATGTCTTTTGCTTTGTTTTACTTTTCAGTTGTGTTTGGCTCCTACATGGTATATCCTTGACGCTCCACCTCTACAACCTCCCCACCGCCCCCGCCTTTCCTTTGCTCTTTGCTCTTTGCCATGTGCGTGTCCTCGGCAAAAACGAGTTTTTTAGGCTATATTTCTTATTGGGCTTGAACCGTTTTTGTTCCTCTTCTACCTAAGTTGCCGTTCGACTACAGTTTTCGCTCTTGATTTGATTTCAAAATGAACGCAGCCAAATAAAATACCGAAAATGACATCACAATATTTGAGTGGGATTGATTGTGACTCAATGTAATATATATTCATAAACATATATATGTACCGTTCGAATATACTATAGGCGAGATGCCAATCTTAAAGATTAGGCAGCTGGAAGATCATATAACTTATAAGAAGCTTTACTTTAGAGCTTGGGTAGTCTAGCTCCATAGAAAGTTGTGAAGCAGCAGTGGTCTAAACGACAAGATCTTCGATCTATTATATGAAAGTTAACAGGGTATCATTATGTTAAAATATTTTCTTTTCGGTTTTCAAATTATAATGAATTTTAATGTACATATATTAGATTTTTCAACAAAGTTTTTCAAATATTTTTATAGCTGTAATAAAGCTTCATGTATCCGTTTCCAATGAAATTTTTTTTGCATCCGGTAAATTTTCAAATAATCTTGACACCATATGCAGCAGCAGCATCAGCGATTTGTTTACTTTAAACAATTATATGCTAAATAAAATTTAATTTCAATTTGTTTATGGCATTAAGTTTCGCATTCGAAATTCATTTGAAGAGCACAAACTGCTGAAAATCACGCACTAGTTTCACAAATGTCGCAAGAAATGCGTATTCGAATATAATTTTTGGTTTGTTGTTTTTATATATTTTGAAATATTTGAATTCAACACCAAGCAGTAGACGCAGACGCAGGCGCAGGGAAAACTATAAACAACAACAGCAGCAACAACAACAACAGCGGCTATAAAAGCCAAAAACACCGCACAGTATTTTGATATACGTTAAAGCTACAAAAATAAATTTCGAAAAACCAAAAACAAAAAAACAATTGGCCAAAAGCAAACACAGAAAAACTATAAAAACAGAAACAACAACAACAACAGCACAGACCGAAAAGCTCGCGCGGCGTTTTCAAAAAAACGGTTTTATTTTTGTTTTTGTTTTTTGTATATATATTTATATATTTTTTGATTTTTTTTCAATTACATTTTTCGGTTTTGTTTTTGTTATTTTGGCGGCAGCTGAAGCCAAAACGTTCGCCTCGCAATTTTTGCCTCTTTTTTATAGACGTGCGCGTTCCGCGTGCGTTGCCAACGCTTCGCCGTTCGAGTGAAAACTAAGCGACGAAGCGCACGAGCAGCCAAGCAGAAGCAAGCGAATTGTCACTGGGCAGCCAGCAGCGGCAGCACCAACAGCACCACCACCACCACCACCACCACCACAACCTCAACCACAGCGGCAGCAACAGCAACAACTTTTAGTAGAAGACCGAGCAGCAAGCAGCATGTTCAGCTGTTGGAGTCTATGGTCTGCTCTGCATTTCAATTGTATAAGAGAGCGAGAGAGTTGTGAGCGAGAGAGCGTAAACTCTGTAGCAGACTTTGCGGCGGACGAAAGAATGTTTCTGAGGCCATGCCAAAGCAGTGCATGCTTTTAGGGTGCTCTGAATTCGCCGTGCGTGTCTGTGCATACTAAATCATTTTATAAGACGATCTAGTCGTTTCTATATATGTATAGGAAAGGTGTTTAATGTTTGACTACTGTTAAAATACCCTAGCAAATATTTAGTAAAATGCTTACATAGGAAAACTGAGCAAAGCTTTCATATCAATTAGTTAGATAAATATTACTTTTATATATAAATAATTTGTTTAAGATATATAAAAATACATAAAAGCATATTAACAGTCCGAAATATGAAAAAAAAAAAACATACAATTAACTATAAAATTCAGAATAATCTATTTATTTCAATTTACATTGAGTGCATTTTTAGTATTTATAAAATTTTACTCATAATCTTCTTAAGTGTTGTATTGTAGTGATTTTCTGATTAAAATATTATCATTCATTAAATATTATATACTCACATATTATCAGAGGCAGAGAAAGATTTCTTTATATATGTATTTTTATATTTTTATGTGAATGACTTGAAATTCCTCTGATGTTATATGTAATATAATATTTATATATATATATATATATATATATATATATATATATATATATATATATATATATATATATATATATATCATATGATAAATTTTTAACGATTTCCTTAACAAACCTTATTTTTGCTCGGAATTCAGCTTTCGCAATACTTTTTGACAGACATATCTTATTTATACATAATAAAGCAAAATATGATTTAGATCTAAACTAGAGCTAATAAAAAAATTACGTACCAAGATTTATCAGAATTCTACTGAAGAAACATAAAACATCCAGATAATTGAACACTTTAACTTTGACATAGATACAATCCCTTAGCTTATCATTCCTTTTTACTAAACAGACATATACACGCCTATTTACTGATAAGAACAAAGCCAACTTTCTTTCTTTCCAGAGAAAACCTCTATCAAATACGAACAAAATCGCTTACATATGACGCGTTTCGAGAGACACTTTCTACCACAGCTGTGCTCGGCGGCGCAGTTAAAATTTCAGCTGTCAGTCGAAGGCACGGCAAGTGCAAAGATTTTCCGGCAAGCGAAATGTGTTGACCAAATTTTTACGTCTAGCATTTCAACCCTTAGATGCAGACACGTAGACACGCAGACTACAATCAGACACACCCCCGCAGGCCGTCGCCTCGTCTGCCCTATATAAACAGAAAACAGTAAACAGTTATCCACGTGCGCGAGGGTGCTTTTGATGCATATGTGTGTGCACAGAATACATAGATGAATATGATTGATATGGCCCAAACGCAATTTCCCTAATTAAGTAGAATGCATAACTAAAGACATTTCAAATGTTTCCCAATAAGCGTTGTTTATTGTTGAGGGGTGTGTGTTTTCCTGTTTGCACTACTCAGAGTTTTAGTTCAAATGATTTTCAAGCAAATATTTTTATTAAAATATTGATGAGTGCCTGGGAACGAATGTGTTAACATTTGAATAGGTTTCGAGAAAGGTTCGTTTAGGTATAGTATTTTATGTAAGTTAAACAATATTTATAAAGCAGGATACGTAATGTTGAGTATATTTATAAGTGTTCTTGTTATAGAAAGTTCTAGTATAGAGTTATAGTTTAGATAAATTAGAAATTAAGAAGCGTATCTCACGTCATTTAGAATGAAATATCTTTAATCTGTCTAGTTGTAACCAAGTGTTGAAAGCATAAAATACTAAATATATTTTATACCTTCAACACTTTCTAAGATATAGAGAAACAAGTATACAAAAATATCAGAAATAGTATATAAAGTAACGATACCAGAATGACTGAAGGTAATTATTTATTATTATAACTTTTATCTTAAAGAACATTTTAGACGATTTCCCGAAATTATGCGTATGTATGAAACTAATGTATTTTAAACGAAATACTTTATGCCTTAACAACAAATTGCTTTACAATTCTATTAATCTAGTAAGAATGTTGAAGTCGGGTATAACCGACTACATAATACACGTTCAGAATCTAACAACTATTAAGTGTATTCAAAAACTAATATTTTGAGATATCAAACGCCATTATGACTGACTATGCAACTATAGGTACATCTGTGGAAATGGTATTCCTTTTGCCGACAATCTTAACTAACAAATTTAGGTATATTTTTTTTCATATACGACACCAAGAAATATGTGTATGTATAACGTTTTTGTGTTAAATTAAAAAAAAACTCAATTTTAAATTTATTAGCTGTCAAATTGTAGCTGTTCAAAACCAATACACTCTTTTCATTTTGTAAACGAGCATGAATACCATCTTCAATCTCTCAAATAGTCTCTCGGGACTTTCTATGATCACAAAAAACATTTGCCTTTCGAGCAGCTGTTTCGTCAGATGGAGCTGCACTAATTAAATTTAATTTAGAATGACTTTTACTGGCACTCAGCAGAACCATCCCACTCTCCCTCTCCCTCTCTCTCATTCGCTCTCCTCCCTAAATAAGCCAACTTTTCCGATCTAATGATCGGATCAATCAGCGCGATTGCAGGCAGCTATTCTGTAAGCATGCGATTAGCCTTTGACTTTATTAAAGAGTAAACTTTAACCCAGTGCTGGTTGCCTGTGGTCGAGTATGCTGTATGGAGCAGCTATTTTTGGTTTGGAAATGCTCGTTCGCAAAAAAAGAAAAAACGAGAAAAAAAGCTGCCCGATTCACTCGGGCAGCGGCGCATGTTTGGCGATCTTGTTCGGATCCGTGTGTGCCGTTCGGTTCCGGCGTAGCACAGATTTTGATTTTAGTACAAATTCGTTAGTCGTACAAATCGCATGACTTTGCGGGCAAAACTGAAAGAAACAAAAAGCAATCAACAACAAGAATAAAAGACATTTTCAGCAGATCAGCTGAAAATTACGGATTCCCAAACTGAATAAATAAATAAATCAAGGAATCTTTTATTTTTTGTATATAATTGAAGACATGGAACAGTGCAACGTGCATTTCATAATTTAGAGAAAATATTATATAAATTAAATATTTATCTAAGAGTTGACAACAGACTCCCCCTTAGTTAATTATAAAACAATTAAAAGAAACCACATTTGTAGACTTTAAATGTAATTTAAGGCCAATTCTTGGCGCTTGTTGTGATATTCGCATAATTTTTCAACGTGAAAACAGACAACGGATATATAGCTATTGGCGTATTGGCCAAAAACAAAATAACAGAAAATAAAAACAAGAAAGAAAAAAAAGAAATATATATATATATATATATATATAGATAGATAGATTCGCATCAAAATATATATTCAAAGTGAATACGGTAAACTGGGCTATTTCAACATACGGAGATGACGACGCGCGGGATACGGCGTAAAAAGTCAACGCTGACAGAACTGAAAATCGCAGTTATTGGCGCGCCCAGTGTTGGAAAGAGCGGTAAGATCGAGTTTTAAACAACAATAAAATGGGAAAAAGAAAGGCATAGGCAACATCGACTACAAACAACAGCGAGCAACAGCAAATTAGTTGAGCAATCGCCGATTTCGTATATATTTAGATCGTTGTTTGTTTTGTTTATAAAGTGGGAGCACACACTGACACACATATACGCACACACTCTCAGTTGTATCTCTGTACATGTGTAGCCAAGCATGCCGCTAAATATATACTTACATATCTCTATCTGTATCTGTATCTGCAACTGTAGCTGTATCTGTATCTGTATCTTTGGCTGTATTTGTATCTTTGAGTAGCTCGCATTTGGCTTTAATCGTTTTTACCGTTCGATTTGACACGCGTGCACCCACAGCAGCCACTAATTTATGACGGCCACTGTGTCACACACACACACACACTCACACGCACACTCAGAGTTAACTGCAAATTGATGTATCTTGTCAGTAGACACAACGACCCTCACCCCCAAAAGCGCTGAAGAAAAGTTTTAATTTGTAAAATTTTGTTCGACCCGCATGACTTCCGCATGCCTTGGCATCTGTCAACTTCAGGTAACACCCAGCTACTTTATGGTTGCGCCGGCATAAGCCAGCCAAGAAATATGACTAGCGTATACGCTCTACTAATAAATAGCACTTGACGCTAAGCCTTGATACCAACTGACAGCTGTATCCGATGAAATGTCGCCCTCCATAAGCATGTGGAATTCGAAATTCAAACGGAAAGTTTTCGTAGAACTCTTTTAAAAGTCAAACTAGCAGCAATTTGCATTTCCAGATATTTAGGCGAATGATGCATGTTAGCTAAAATCTACAGTGGATGCAGTACCATTGGGTATCTTAGGATGCAAAGCCATAAAAGTTAATTGTCTTGAAATTATGAATTTAATATTCTCAAATAGATTTCAAAATTTGTTGTACAAATGTCTCCTATTTTATGGTATATTTATTTTTATATATATTTAAATATATATATTCTTTATTTTACTGTCATACATTTTGTGCTGTATTCTAGCCCACACTTTTGCCTTCCTTTTAAAGAGTATATAATTGAAATAGAATATATCTAAGAGAAAAGTATCATTAACTATTCAATACTCTATACATACCTCTTTTCTTGTGCTCATTCAAAAGCTTATCTTCTCTTTCATAAATCCATTCCATATCGTATAGCCTATTGATCTATCGAAAACCCGTTGGTAAATCTGTATTAAATCAGAAAATATATATATATATATTTTTCATTTAATTAAAGATTTTCCTATATATCTATATGTATTTTTCATTTAATTTAAGATTTTCCAATGGGTTAGATAGTTCGGCACATCAATATTATATTTGCTTTATAACAGCATACTTTCTTAGTCTATATGAAGACTAGCCTTGATCAGGAAATCAAAATATGCCAAGTTCACTCATGAATCAGGGCAGAAATTTTCCTGATTTTCATTTTTGCTGCACACTAGACGTAAAGTAAAAATGTGTAAATAATAAATGTAAATGGAATTCCGCACTAAAATTCAGATAAAAATAAATTCTATATAATATAACTTAACAAATATTTTCTTTAGCTGCTTTATTCAAGTGCTGCGTGCTAAGACTTTCGCAGAAAGTTCGGTGTCAGTCGCCATTCCCAAGCAGTTGAGTGAAACTAGAGCAAATCCTATCTAAAACAGATAAACTTAATGGTATATACACACATATACATATGTCTTACAGACCCATTGTAAAGATAGCCAAGTTTGCTTTGCGAATATATCAAAAATTGGAACAAGTACTTATTAAATGGAATTTTTTTTGTTAGGGCGCCAGCAAATGTTTTGAGCAGACAAGATCGTATATATGATATATATGTTATTGCCCACGATATTTATTTACATATATATATAGCATTTAATATATATATTTTTATATCAGATATATATATATATCATTTAACCGCAATCGCGCAGATATAGCACAAATATTTAATGCACTAAAGCGCTGGGGGCATGCGTGTCTCTGTCTGTGTGTGTGTGTGGCAATTAAAACGACGCCCACCCGGCGAAAGGCCGTGGACATGGACGCGAGTAGCGCATCCGATTAATGCCCAGCGGACATTGGACATGGACAGTGTGGCCAGTCTTTGTCGTTATTTAAGCAACAAAAATTTAAATGTTGACCTCGTAAAAAAATATATTTAAAAGAAAAGTCTGAGGCAAAAAAAAAAGAAAAACAACAAACAAAACGTACCGGAATTAATGAGCTATGCCTGACTGAGATATACCTGTTCGTTATAGAAAAAAAAAAGATTTCTTATACAATAGTTCTATATAGAGCAATATTAATGAATCCCAGTCTAAATATATGGATATATAGACTTCAGTTTCAGACACATGGACAAAACAGATGCCACGCCCACAATATCAACATAGGCTATCCCAAATCCATTTACTTAACAGACAAACATGTATCAAAGACAAACCTTATACGAAACCAATATACTCAATATAAAATTTCTTCGACTCGCACAATAAAACAAAACGTTTGGAGAAAAGCATAAATTAAAACGGCAGCGAAATGTGCGGCTGCTATGAAAATAAATGATGAAAATGTCATTAAAAGTGGATAGGAGCCGGGTTGGCCGGGACTTGAGGGACAGTTTTACGAGCCAAGGCAGCGCGTAACCCGGCAGTAGTGTCTACCTGGCCTGCACGGCCGCGTCATATATTATTATACATTCGCAAACGCCAGCGACTTGGTCAGAGTTCAAAGCACTTGCATGGCAAATGACCAAAGGCTTAGCCCAGCCCCTTTTCTCCAGCCCCCTCTCCGAGTACTCTGTCTCTTTTGTTTGGCTGGAACACGCAACTTTAAGGCTCAACTCTGTTGTTAGCTGGGTTTATTAACCCCACAAGGTTTACAATTTTTCTACCGCTTTCCACCTGCCGCATTTGAATTTTCAACTGTCGTAGGAGTTTTTCCGCTCAAGTGCTGACCCAGTGGAGTGTGTGTGTGTGTGTGTGTGTGTGTGTGTGCCGAGGGGTTGTTTGGCCAGGGGCGTTGCCTCGGTTTACACCTGATCTTAACGATAGCCAGCGTACAGCCCCCAAATTAAACTTGCATTTAATTTAATTGCAGCTTTAATTGTGCGTTTCTTAACGAAGCGTTATATAGGCGAATACGATCATCAGACTGAGAATCGATACAAGCACGAGTCCATGGTGGATGGTGAGCCGGTGCTATTCGAAATACTCGACACATGTCCCAAGGTAAATACACTTTTAGATATATCTATATATATATGTAAATGCAACTATATTTGGAATCATTTGCAGGCCGACGATGAATATCCCAATGCCGCCGAGCTGGTGCAATGGGCTGATGGCCTGCTGCTCGTCTACTCGATAACCGATCGCAAGAGTTTCAATTATATACGCCGTGCCAAATCTGATCTGCAATCGGATACGCCCGTTCAGCTCTGTGCCAACAAAGTGGACATGGTGCATCTGCGTCAAGTGAGCCGGGACGAGGGCGAGATTCTTGCCAAAGACTTTGAGTGCAAATTTAGTGAGGTCTCCGCCGCGGATCATGTCGACCAGGTCGCCGAGGTCTTCAACGAGCTGTGCAAGGAGGTGCTCGCCTGCAAGCGCAAGTCCAAGCAGAGCCTACTCGAGCGCATGCTGGGCGGCACCCGCCCCTACAGCAGGGGCAAGAGCGATAGTAATTTGCCAAAAGACTGATATCACAATTTTTGTTTAAATAAAATACTCATTTTTTAAAAGCCAAACAATTTGAGTTTTTTTTTTAATAGAAAAATGTTATATTTTAAGTATTTGTTTTTAATTTTGATAATATTTATATAAAACTTATATGGTCTCAAACCGAAGCCAAAAGTTTTTAGCTTGAAATTTCATCTCATTTCCATAACAATAATTTTGATTTTGACTTTGGTATCTTTTCATTCATTTCAATAAAAATTATTTTAAATAAATAATTAAATATTTAATATGTATTTGTAGTTATAGTAACTGCGTACTTATCTCAGCGCCTGTCTCGTCTACTCAAAAGCTTCAACAATATTTGCAAGTTTAATAGCGCCCAGCTTTTGTCTGCTGCTAAGAACTTTTTGTTGTTTATAAAATTTGATTGTAAACAAAACCTGTATATATGTCTATACACATTATTAGTAAATATTTACACATTATTTTATTATTTTAATTTCAATTAAATTATGTTTTAAATTATAATTTCATTATTCCATAAATATAATTGAAATAAATAGTCTTGCGGCAGTTTGTTTACTAGTGTTTGTACACACAGTAAGTTTCATAGCAAGCAGCTTCCGGTTGAGCTAGCGCAGGCTTTTACGTTTCGCTAGTTTCAATTGTAAACAATAGATGGACTACGAAATGCTTAAGTGAGTCAAAGAATTATATTATTATTATTATTATAAACATAGAAAATTACATATTAAATGATTAAAATATATAAGAATATATAATTTATTAATAAATTATGTAAATATTATTTATATTTAAACAATTATTTTTGACATTAGAAACAGAAATGAACAAGATATAGGTGAATATACTAAGCTCCATATTGTTAATACAAAAATTTGCTTCAATACTATTTATAATATTGTATAATTCACAAACAATAATTCTTTTATAAATTGTTTGAAAACAATTTATATATATATATATATATATATATATATTTTTTTGTATATATAGATTTGTTATATAGTAATTCTTAAGCAATAGACTGCAGGACTTAAATATTAAAGCCCTCAAAATATGCAACATTTTTATGATAATAAATAAGTATGCAATACTTAAAAGATTGTGAGATTGTACTAAACTGAAACATAAATTGACACCTGTGTAGACGGCTTGGTAATGTAAATAAATATGATACATTGATGAATACTTAAAGATGTTGTGTATGACATAATAATTTGCTTACAATATCATATATAAATATAAGAAAAAAATAATACAAAATTTAATAAAATAAATATACTACTGAAGTAACACAAAATTTATATAAACATAGAATTTCAGCAGTTTCAATTCAGTTTTATATCAGTTTTATTTCCGGGTTCCCAACTCGACGCAAAGTTATTAGCCCATACAGAATTTCCCCACTAGCATAACTCTGATGTCTCAGTCCCGATCATTTGTTGCTTAATTGCGATTCTACAATAAGTTTTGATTTGCTAAGACCTTTGACGACCTCTGGTGACCTCTGGACCCTCTGGTCTGTTTGCCCCGTTATCGCAATATTTGCACACGTGTGCGCGACTTTTAATTAACCAAAGTCAACAGCCCCAGTGAAGCGTGCATATATCTGTCAACTGCTTTGCCGTTCTATATACTTAACTTAATTTCAAACTTAAGTTTTTGACTTTCTGACAACATCCGGAACAGCTTAGCTCAATAATTGTATGTGGACATTTCATCAGCACTCTCGCCACAGACTTTTGCCTCTGATTGTGATGTTTGCGTAGCTAAAACCAAAATATTTACATGACTCGACTCAAAACAGACAATGAAAGCGGTTTAGCGCTTTAGAGTGGTGCAAAATCAATTGACGCGACGCGTCGCTGAAAATCCAACCACCCGGCCAACTAGCTCAGCCAAAGCAGCTCGATAAACCACAATGCGCATACGCCCCATTGGACGGCTAACTTGGGCAGACTTTGTGGTGGGCACCGCACCTGTTGGCCCTGTGCACGATATTTATATAAGCATATATGTGTAGTCTATCTATTTATTGTATTGTGTGCACTTGGCAACCAAGCCACAATTTTCTTGTAATTGTTCGAGCGAGTGGGGCATGAAATCTCACAGGTTTTTCGCCCAACTATTTTTAATTGGTCGCACAATTTAAAATTCTAATGTTAATTTATGATTGAAAGTCGCCAGCCAGCCAGCCGGCTAACCAGGCCCTTCTATAGTTAAGTCCAGGTGCGGTGTCTGGGCCAGGTGTCGCTTATGGTCCAAGCTGTTGAACTGATTAGCACAGCAGCCGCAGCCGCAGCCGCAGCACCTGGCTCTCGTTTTGCGTTTATGCAATTACCTATACCCCGATCCGATCCGATCCGATCCGATTCAATGGCCAATCGGTGCTGTAATAACTTTTAATTATGGACCTAATCGGCACAATAATGTTCTGGAACTTACTTTGCATGAAAGCAGCGCCTTTAAGGCATCTGTTCCGAAGGTCAGCCGGAGGAGCTGGCGTTGAACTTGCAAATGATTTTGCATGTGTGCTCAAAGAGATTCAAATGTGGGAAAGATATTGATGTAGCTGAAAGTTACCCTATAATAAGAGCTAAGGTACTATGCATTAATTATATGGAAATGGCAAAATAAAATTCAGGAAAGATCGAAAAGATAGAAAAGGAGAAAGTGAGAAAGAGAGTGAAAGAGAGACGGAGAGATAGACAAAGAGAGAGTGAGAGAGAGAGAGAGAGGGAGACAGATAGATAAAGACAGAGCGAGAGAGAGAGAGAGACAGATAGATAAAGACAGAGCGAGAGAGAGAGAGACAGATAGATAAAGACAGAGCGAGAGAGAGAGAGAGATGGACTGGGTGGTTGGAAGGGTTTTATTGTTTATTTTCTATGACAAAAAACTTAGATAATAAATAAATTACGAATAAATGAAAGAGCTATCAAATAGAAAATAGTTTGGAACCTCTAGTTGGAAACCTCTAAATTGGGTAGTTGTATATATATGTCATTGAATAAATTGTTTATATTTAAAGATTATATTTATATATAAAATTGAATATATATATTTAACTTATGCTTAAGGGATTTGCTTTTAACTTCACTTAGCACCAACAATTTTATTAATATTTGTGCTAAATTAGGAATTTATGATATGAAAATGTTTAAATTAAACATAATATAATAGAAATTAGAAATCAAATTAGACTTTGAATAAGATATAAAAACTGTTTTATTAAGGCAATCTCTAAGTTCGTGAATTCCCAGAATTGATTCATTAAATGTCAGTCAAATAGTCTATTGAAATTAACACTTGTATAGCAAATTAGATACAAGGACCAGCTAAGGCATGTGGCATGTGATGACAACTAAAGGGAAGTAGCAGAAAAATGCTTAACTGTAAACCAAAAATTTCATATTAAAGAGTAAACGGGGCAGTTCTATAAGCTTAACCTACACCCTCTCTCTCTCTCTCTCTCTCTCTCTCTCTCTCTCTCGCTCTCTGTCTCTCTCTCTCTCTCTCTCTCTCTCTCTCTCTCTCTCTCTCTCTCTCTTCCTCTCTTTCTCTCTCTCTCACTCTCCCTCTCTCTCTCTCTCTGTATAGATTATATGGCAGCAACTCATCTTATAGACTGTCTTCTGTTAGATTTATATTGATCAATACTGCCCACGCTCTAGTTCACAGAGTATACAAATGGCTTGGGTTATAAATGACTTTAGAGGTGATAAATTCTTTAGACGCTTCCCCCTGGTCTTCGGTGGTTGAGCTTGTAAATCAGACTATGGCAGCACACGCCCAGCACCTATAAACCAGCTCCAGCTGTCCAGATGTAACCAGTTTGTGTACTAATTAGACTTGGAGCCATGGCAATTATATTTGCTGATCATTTAAATTAGAATTTGCAACAGGTGCGACGTCGAATGGCTGCCTAACGGTTTAGTCGCAACGCCCCGGCCCGATTCATATATATTTATATACATATCTATCTAGAGATATAGATATGTATATCTATATATTGCACACACAGCTGGCAGTATGTCTTTTTTCTTATTCTGAAAAGTTCAAGACAAGTCCAAGATTAAATAGCTTAAAAAATTAAGCGAAAAAAAGCAGTAGCAGCAGCGGCAGCGGCAAACCTCGCGAATAATTGGCCCGAATTGGCGGCCACAATGCCAAGCGAATTGGCCAAGCGCAATGTGTAAGTCATTGACTTTGATATTCAATTAGACAAACGCCAAATACAACACACAAAACACAAAATACAAAATACCAAATACCAAATACCAAAAGCCAAGCAAATGTTCTAGATTGCGCTACTGTCAAAGCCCGCCTCGGTCCGCCTCAACCTTGACTGGACTTTATGCGCCTTTAATTAGCCAAATTTCAAATTTCAAATTTGAATTTAAAATCGTAATTGAAATGGAAACGTGTTCCACAGACTGGTGTCTTTTACAGCGCACTCTTAACGCGAAGTTTATAAGTTTTAAACAATTAATCAAAATGTGTGCGTTTGTGTGTGTGTTTATGTTTGTGTTTGTGTTTGTTTAATTGCAAAGTGCATTCGGCTTCCGGCAATTAGATAGGCAATTCGCAGCGGTTCAACAAACTTCTTGTCCCAGAGCGTTTCCTGCAACCCTAACCCAAATAGTCACTGACTTCGCACTGACTCTTCGCAGTTCTCCATTGACCAGCTGGTCGTGGGCACGTAGACCACAGTTTGAGGCGCCTCAATAGCCAACAATTCACGCTGTCTGGCTATATAACTCTGACCCACATCCGATCGGCATGTAAATAGAACTTCACACTGAAGTGTTCAATAAATGTGTTTAACCTTAGCTGTAATGCGAATCAATTTTTTTTTATTTTTTTTTTGTTTCAGTTTAAAGTCATAAAAGCCCGTCATTAAAATTGGAAACTAAGTGCACGCTTTTAGAGCTTATTAGCTGTCGTTCAGTTGCAGTTCCCACGTCGCCAGTTCGCACTACATTGTTATAGATTTATCAAAATTAAATCTTGAGAATATAAAAAATATATATATGAACATTTCTCAGACAGCATGATAAATGTTAAAGCTACCCTGTAAATTGAAGAAGTTAGAGATGAACGAAAGATGTACACAATATATTTATATGAGTATATACCCTGTAATCTATGAGAATTTATATTTCAAATTGTAAATGAAACCCTTTTATTCTATTAAAAGGTTTAAAAAAAAAAACTCGTATACCCTGTTATCTTAAGTAGGCAAAGGTTAGCTTAGGCACTCACAACATTCTGTTCGTGGAAAAGTATCTTTCTTTAACTACACAACTCGTATATACCCTGTAATCTTCAAAATATATAGACTATAATAACTCTACTTTGCCACATTACCGTATTATGCTTCACTTTATTCCTTCTTTTGCTTCACTACATTTAACCAACCTATTCAACAACAACAACAGGGTATCTTTCAAGTCTCTCATTCTTAACAGCACACGCTATTATGTATTATTCTATTTTAAGCATTAGAACGGCAGCTGGCACGTTTCTATTAGTATTACCCGGACCCGGTTTTATCGGCTTATCGCCCACATCCGATCAGCTTATTCTGCTGCTGGCCGGGCAATTAACACATTTCGATTTCTATTCACTCAGTCAATTATCATAACGCTTGAGTTTCTGTTGTAATTGCCATGCGATAAATCTGCGACACACGCTGAGGTAGGTCATGTAAACAATCAGCTGACATTTTCACAAAAGAAGTTAGCAAAAAGAAAAAAAAAACAATATACAAATATTTATGATTGTCTTTTGATAGAGTCTATTAAATTTTGGTATGTGGTCCAATGCTATGATTGACTTTCGCGTTTATAAATGCCCTAAAGCTTACCAATAAGACTCCTCAGTTTAACCGGATCTGATTTTGTACAGTATCAGTATAATTCCTACCTCTTTTTACACTCAAAATGCTCAAGTTAGCTTAGATTTATCTTGAATTGCCTTCTTCATATCCTGTTTTAATCAACCTTCATCACCGTCATCATTAGCCTTGGCCTTTTGCATTACTTTCGTCTCTTTTTATCGTCTCTTAATCTCTTTCGTTTTCTTCTAATTCACGTTTTATTCTCTTGTCATTCTCTTTTTCATCTTTCACTCATTTTCTGCTCATCCTCTCTTACCATACTTGTGTATCTCATTCCCTAGCTATCCTCTAACCATCCCCTACTCTTTTCATAATCTTTTCCACCTCTTCTCATCCATACTTCTCTATTGCTTCATTTTCGTCTTTTCATTCCTTATTCCCCATTATTCTCTACCCATTCCATATTTACCCAAATAATCTCATTTTTATCGAATTAATATTCCATTTATATTAGTTTCCGCGAATAAACTCAGCTTTATTAGAATAGATTGCTTGAAGTTGTATAACATATATAGATTCTTCATATGTATTCATTTAGGTATATATAGTATATCGTGTATTAATATATTTTCTCTGGTATATATAATTATTTTTGTTTTGCAGCCTGCTCAATAAGCATGGGGACCAACCCGTTGCCACTACATAAACATCTACATAGAATTTATTTAACTTCAGATATGATAATATAGTATATATATGATAAGATGTAAATAGATATATCTTGGCTAAGATTTAAATTCAACATTGATAGTTAATTGAATGTTAACGACAAACTTGTTGTTAGAATAACTGTTATATATATGTAATATATTGCGTAATTTGATCCCAAAATGTTGGTTCATATAGAGCATAAATATATATTTGAGATTTTAAAATCAGCTACCAATAATTCAAGTAAGATTTCATTAAAAATTTTTTTTCATATATACTATTTTTAAATATGATCTTTTAGCTTTTTTTTTAATATTTGTTGTTTTTAGTTTTTTTTTTAAAATATATGTTTTTTCCAATAATTCCCTAAATCGTTTACATTTATCGCAATCTCTTAAAGTTTCCAAAATAATAATAGCTTTTCATCATTCTCACAAAATGTTTCCTAATCAGAATCAGACTTTAGATTATAATAAACAATAGATTAAACAGCTGAAATCAAAATAAAAAAAAAAAAAATAAATAATAAAAAAATGTTTGATAATTATTTTTCAATAGTATTTTTAAACTTTATTAATACACAAAACTTAAGATAAGTAAAATAATAAACTCTACATACCTACAATACAATACATAATAGTCGTACAAATAATAATAATAGATAATAATAATAGTACACAATTGTAATATTGTTCTTTCCAGTTATTGTACAATGTAAGAAAAATCTTTTGCTATTTCTTCAACTAACATTTGCTCTAAGTATTCTATTATATTTTTGTAATATTGTTTTATGATGTTTTTAGAATACGAATACAGTTATTGCAATTATATATTATATATGCATATATAGAGTGCTAAGGGTTTTTAGCTATCTGATATATGTATATAAATATTATGTTTGGATAGATTTAAACGCGTTCACATATCTCTGCATTTCAAGTAAATAATTATATGAAAAATAATACGAAAAAAACAATATGTGGACTGAGTATAATCTGCGTGGATGTGCATGTGTGTGCATGTGTGGGTGGGTGAGGCATCTTAAAAGTCTAACGATTTTTTGGTCCAATAATATTTAGTTGGGATAATAAATATGCAATGCACAAAGTGGAGGTGGTGGTGGAAGGTGAAGTTCGGAAAAATAAGCCAAAACGAAATCAAAAATAATAATCAAAACAATTTTCACATTGAGCGTTATTTTCCAGGGTATATGTGTGTGTGTTTGTGCGAGTGTGTGTGCGTGTGTATGGTGGTATGTCAATTTAAAATTAATTTGTATAAAATGAGACCGTTGCACCTGTATATGCTTGGGAGGGGTTGTTGTTGTTCGCTGTTATTGTGAATGGGTTGCGTAGAGTCTTCGCTCTAGAATGGACGCCGCAGCTTGTGAATGGCATTGGTCAAGTGCAGAATCTCCGTGTTCATTTGATGGACCAATGTGTCCAGCTTGTCCACGGAGTCCAGGATCTCGACACGCTCGGTGTGTGGGTTGAAGCGCACCTCGAATGGACGCGACATGGTGCTGACCCAGCGACGGAACTTGTCCTTGGCATCCTCGAAGCTCTCGGCCACATAGTAGATGGGCTGATATTCCTGATCCTGATAGGGCTGCACAGCGGTGGCTGCGGGCTCGAATGGACGATGCTCGCACTTGTCGCTAATGGCGTGCAACAGCTCACCGTAGGCGCTCAGCAGACCGGCTCCGTAGGCCTTGACCTGACCGTGTTCCTTGCAGAGACCGAACTCAACAGTGAACCAGTAGACCTGCACAAAGAGTATAAGAATAAAGCACACGATTATAGACACCTGTTGGCATAAACTGCCAGCTCATGCACTCGACTGGAGGTCAACGAAGGCCATTAATTGCCAGCCAGCCAGCCAAATGAGCAGCGCAATTGAGTTAAGTGGATGTCAGGGTACGGGGTTTGGTTGCTTACCGTGGAGAGCTTTTCGATTTCTTCATCAGAGGCGCCCAGCGAGGCCAAGCCAATCTCCTGCGAGAACTGGGCAAAGCTGGGATCGGCCAGCAGCGGCATGTGACCCAAGAGCTCATGGATGGTATCACTAAAAGGGCGAGAGAGGGAGAAGGAAAGAAAACAATTAGCCATTATATAATAGGGCTTAAAGTGCCAGCGGCCTGGCACATTGTTAAACTAATTTGCGACACAATAAAAGTTGGTCGGAAACAAGGAGCAGCTGGCGGAAGCGGAAGCTGCTGCTGCTGTCGCCTCAAAATGGCAGCCAAATGCAATTAGAGCGCGCACAAAGAGCTTTGCGTTTGAAGTTCAAATATACATATATAGACAAAGTTATATATACTTACGGCTCGGGTGTGTGGAAGGGCGAGTTGACATGACGCACATACTGGGTGCTCTGGAAGATGCGGAAGGCCAGCGAAGCGAGGAAGTCGCGAGCTGTTAGCAGACCGGCAGCCGGGCGCAAAGTGAAGCCCGTGTTCTTGCGCAGGAAATCGGACATTTCCTGCAGCTGGGGCAGACGATGATCGACAAAGATTTGCTCATCCTGCAGCATCTGGAAGGCGGCGCGATACTCGGCGCAGGCATGCTTGGGCGCCAGATCCTGGACGGTGCGGAAGACCGAACGCCAGGTCTTGACCTCCACCTCGGTGTAGTTGATGTGTGGGATTGGATCTCCGTACTTGAAGGCGAACGCAATCTCAGCAATCTCCTTGCGGCGCTGACGATAGACCTTGTCGGCGAAGCCGGGATGGTTCATGTCCAAATCGGGCTCATACTTGGTCATCAGATGGTTGCAGTTGTCCAGCTCGGAGGCGTGCTTGGGGAACCACGGAGCCTTCACGCTGATGTTGTTCTCGGCCATCAAATTCATGCTGCTGAACGAGCCGGATTGGCGCAGCGAACGGATCAGCTGCAGCAGATTGCCGCGCGTCATGTCCAGCTTGATGAGCACATCATGGTCGACGCCCTGAATGCGGGATTGGCGCGACTCCACATGCTGGACGGTGCCATGGAACGTTTCGATGGCTTTGAGGATACGACCCAGCGACGAGATGCCCTCCTTGAGGCGCACCACGAGGGCGGCGCTCTGGATGGCGGCCTCTGCCTCTGGCGATTCGGAGGCGGCATTAGCCAGAACAATCTCGTCCTCGGTGAGGCCATAATCTGCAATTGGAATAGGATTGGGAATGGCAATCAGCAAAAGGCAAGCGGCTTTACAGTCACGTAAACGAATAAGTGTGCTACGTGTGGCAGCCACACCCCACTCCGCGTCTCCCGCCCTGGTTGCCATGCAAACGTATTGTCGTAAGTCGAGCGTAAAAAATGGAAAAGGGAAATGCGCCATTTACCCTGTTGAATCTAGCTCTGTGTGTGTTAGTGTGTGTCTGTGTGTGTGTCTGAAAGGCCACCCACACAGTAACAATGGAGTCGTATATTCGCTGAGTGCTGGCACTTTATCATATTAAGCACTTAAGTTCATGTCAACCAGCTTTTACTGTACTTATTCGACGCCTCCCACAACACACTTACCGTTCTTTGGGGGTGCTTCATCATCGGCTGGCTCCTGCTCAGCGCAATTTTCAATCGTTGCATCAGTTTCAATGTCATCAACTAAACCAAATCGAAATAATAATAAAAAATAATAATCGAAATAAGTAAATGAAAGTATAGAAATAATAACAAATAATGGGGTGTGTGTGTGTGGGATAAGCACCTGCAACATATTCATCCTCCAGGGGCAGCTCCAAGTTGGGCTGCTCATCCTGCAGCTCGACATTTTGCTCGGCGGGCACATGCTCGCCCTTTGCCTGCTGAATGCACTCCTCAAGCGAGGCATCTTTTGAAAATAAAAATGGAAAATAATTCAAAAATAAATAAATATTGAAAACAAAACAAAATTAACTTAAAAGAAGTGGAAACTGAACTATGAAACTGTGACAAATATTTAAGGCCAAAATAAAAGGTATTCATATTAAAAGAATATTTTTAAATAAATTATATTTGTGCTTAAATAAGGTTTGAAAATTTTGAAATAAATTTTGGAATACTTTGAATTGTTCATAAATTTTAAATAAAATAATTTGTCTCACAAATTTGACATATAATAATTTTTTGTTTTAGTTGGAAAAAGTTGAATGAGTCCAACTCATATAATGCTCGAAAATATTATAAAAATTTAATGGAAATATTACATTTATATTGTTCTAGTATTTTTAAGGCCGACTAAAATCTAAAACTATATTTTCTATGATTTTTTGTAACTTTAAAAAAGTTTAATATTTTATAAATTCAAAAAGAATTTTTCTTAACAAATTTAGCTGTTCGATTTGAACTTAGAAAAGTCGCAGCTAATCAAACTGATATATATATATATATATGAACTTTAATATATATCTACTTTTTCTCCCTTTATCTTATATTTTACTTACCGTTCGCCTTGTTGCGCGCCTCCTCGAGCACCGTTTGTTTGTTCTGCTTGACCACGAGACTCTCGAAGCGAGCATCGTCCACAAGGCTGCGGCGACGGGATGGATACCCATTCTGCGAACGAAACGAATGAAAATGACAGAGCTTAAGGATATGTGCCGGAAATTAGATTTATTTGCGAAGCGAACAACTTTACTGGATGCCAAGAGCAACCCGTGCCATGCCCACTCGATTAAAGTGGGCGTGAGGTTGCGCAATCGGGGCTTGCATAAGATAAATTGAGGCGCGAGATTAAAGTTTGGTGTGAAAGTGAAAGATCGCTTGGGCTTAGGTCGTCTGTCTGTCTGTCTGCCTGCCTGTCGTCTGAATGGAGCGCTTTTATAAGCTCTATTCTATTCCGAGTTGCAACAGCTGTCTATAGCTGGACAATGCGATATCATATATGATATACGACCTCAAAGCAGTTGCAGTTTTTTTGGTTATTCACAGTTTCTCTTGCTGATGAAAGAGATGCGAGCCATTGAATCATCTTTATTGATTTCATATTTTGGTTGTTTTTGTTTTTCTGTTTCTGTATATTTTTTTTTGTATTTTGTATTTTGTATACCTTTGCGACGGCGCAACAGCATAAACAACAACATAAATACAGAGGCTGGAGATCAACAATGAGGCGCGTCTGTGCGTAAGTGCAGCCGCTTTCACTCTCCAAGGCAGAGAGAGCGGGAGAGAGAGAGAGATGAAGATGTTCACAAGTCTGTTTAAATTTGTTAAATAATAACTTTTGTCACTTGTCACTTATGTTTGCATTGTTGTTGATGTTGTTGAAAAAACAGGATAGCTAAGCTGGCAGTGGGTCAATCAATGCCGAAATGGGAAACAACAACAGAAGCAGCAAGAAATGCTGTGAGCTGAACATTTGAAAACCTTTTGAGCGTCACGTAGACCAAGCGATGATAATTTTGATTTATTTTAATGGATTCAGCTGCCCGGTTGCTCTAACCCAGCCCTAATGGATATGATCTCTTGGCACTTACCTCAATACTGTAGGATTTCTTAATGGCGAACATCTCGCGATTCTTTTGAGCAGCTGCAACGGCCATCATTTTGATGTTTTGTGTTGTTTTTTTGTTTAATAAAGTTTAAAGAAGATTTCTCAAAAATTTATACAAAGTATTGCACTTTGAATACTAGTTGGGATTTGTTGTTATAGATTTTTTTTTTATATTTTGCAAATAAGCACTCGAAATTTGTCACTTTCACTGCTTAATTGCCTGACGAATGCGCTCCTTGTACTGAACTCTGATTGCGTCTAGAATTTAGCTAAACTGAAGAACTCTCCAATTCACAGCACGTTTAACTCTTTCGTTTTAGATCAATCGTTAATCCTTAACGCGTAACTCGACACTTTTTGGTGTGTTTTCGTTTTGGGAAAAACTTGACGAGTTGTGTTCGGGAATCCTTGTCTCAGCTAAGATTTTATTACAACAAAACAGAGCAGCAAACTACTTGACCACACAGAGGGCTTGGCAAGTCTTTAGAGCGAATGTTAGCGAATCAATGCATGCCCCTGGTTCAGATGCCAGCGTTTAAATACCCGCAAATGCGCCGGCAGCGACGTCGGCGTCGACGCAGACAACGACTACGACGACCGAGACCGAGACCCGACGAGCAGCAGCGACTGGTTTTCGCATGACGCGGCTGTGACGTAGTTGCTGTTGTTGTTTTTATTGCTATTGCTGCTGTTGCTGCTGCTGTTGTTGTTGCTGATGTTGTTGCTGTTGCTGCTGCTGCTACTGCGATTGTGGGGTTTCCTCTCACCAAAGCACTTGGCAGTGGGTCGACACCGTGCTGACTCGACCAAGTTCAAGTGCGCCAGCTAGAACGGCGCTTGGCATTGCTGTTGTTGTTGCTGTTGATGTTTTTGCTGCTGCTGCTGCTGCTGCTGCTGTTGTTATTGCTGTTGCTGCTGGGTTTAGACACAAGCGCGTGCGCAGTGACAACAGCGAAAAAAAATATACATACATAAAATATTTGGAATTGTCGCGGTCTCAGCGCGTCATTAAAAAAGCCTAAACAAGTCATAAAAAACTATCAAAAGCCAACAAAAACCCAAGCGGCCAAGATTGCGCATACGCCGCGTATGACAACCCCTAAACTACATTTACATGGAGACAGCCAGATCCAAGTTATTTGTAATGAATATGTTTCGCAGGCGGATATTATTTTTAATACATTTATGTATAAATATAAATATATATATATATATATATATATGTTTGTGCATAAGAAGTAAGTGGAAAGCGGAGCTTGTCGTGTCATTAGAAGGTGGGCAAAGCCTACAAGCCTAGTGGAAACATTGTTGTTTACGTATGAATAGCCGTTACACTATACTATTTAATATATCTAGACTAGTTGGAAATGTGAAGAGTTTTGTGCCGAAATTATGTAGAAATGTGTTTGAATACAGAGAATGAAGGAAACAGATAGTAAAATGCATATTAATAAGGGTTTTCCGTCACTTTTTTCCATTTTCAAATATTGAACTTGAATATGAATTAATTTATTTTTAGAGGTAAATGTGCATGATTCTGTACTCCAAACAAGCATTATCGTTAGATTGGGCATGTAAACTGAATATTTTTGTATAGATACTCTCTACTCTTTATATGTATACTCGAATAGACATAGAAATTCAGCGTAATATAAGGTAACTTACATACTTTCCTCTTCAAACTCCAACAAATAGACCAATACCCTATATATTTGTGTTTAATGTACCCTATAGATTCCATAGTATATATTAAAGCCTCCATATTCAGCTATATGGTACTGAAATATAATACATTTATTTCACTCTGAATATCTCATTATCTTGATGCCTATCAATTGCAAATGAGCTTTTTCGAAAGCATACGGTAATTGAAATTAACGTTCTATGTGATTCGAATTTCCTAACCTTAAGTTTCCTTTAAGCAATTAATTAATGATCATTCCTAAGCACAAATGCCATATGCTCGGTCGTCTACACTGTGCCGCACAGTGTTATTATTATGAAAGCACATTAGATCCAATTTGCATGCGTAAATGTAACACATTAAACTAATCTTAACTGGGCATAAACAAATGGCGTCAAAACATCTGGCAAATTGTTATGAAATTTGCATTCCACATGCAGCTGGCAGACTGCGACTAACTAGCTAATTCCTGTAAGCTGATAACACACACAGACACACACACACACAGACGAACCTCTACACATCTATTGTGCATGCACACACAGAGAGATCAAGTACTACTGGTGCTGTTGACGAGGCTGGCGCCTAATTGGATGCTGGTCTTAGATCATTTGAATGACATTTCAGTTGAAGTTTGAGACTCGCATTTAACCAAATTCAGAGTAAGTCACACGCTTTGTCATTGATCTACATTCGGAGGCGAGCTGCGAATTGCTGCTGTTGTTGCTGCAGCTAGCAAATGCCGTCATCCTTGCAACAAAACAAAACTAGAACCGATCAAAATGTTAGAGAACACGCATCTAACTTACCGATAAATATGAGATAGCTAATGAGCTGCTTACTCATATCAACTTATTAAGATCCCAAAATGAGCGGCGATTTGCCAGAGCTAATTGTAGACCAATTTTTGTTCGCCTTTTTTTTATTTTAATAATAGCGTGACTAACTGTAACAGAGAAATCGTTTGGGTAGGGCTGGGAAATTACAATCCCTTAGAATATAGAGGGAGCTTAAGCAAAAGGGCGAACTTGTTAAATATTTAAACGGAATACAGCTGACAGCAATTTTGCATTATCATATTGCATAAGATAATTATCAATCATTAGAGCTAACTAGCAATGAGATAATCAACACGTTATGCAATTCAAATAATAATTAATAAATTGGTAAGAATTATAGCCAAAAGCTAGCATACGAAATAATGTATATAGATACTAAAGAAGATTAAACACGCTTAGTATACTATAGCTCTAGCAGTTGTGTCTAACTAACTGAGCAAACACTTCATGCGATATTTTCATTATTCATCTATGACAGCTATGTGATATGGTGCAATGACTTATGAATCTATATTTGTACCAACGTTTTTAGTTGTTGAGTTTTAAAGAAAGCTGAGTTCCATTAGTTCGTATAGAAAGTTGTATGATAGAGTCATAGCTCTGATTTATATCTTGAATTAAGCAAAAATACGTAACTGTACCAAGTTTTTGCAGCGAGTCTCTTGAGAGTGCTGAGTTTCAATAGGTCATATAGAGAGTTGTACGACAACTGTATGATAGAGTAACACATTACAATCAGCTCTGATTTATATCTTAAATTAAGCAAAAATACGTAACTTTTTCAATTTTTTTTAGCATATCTTCACAAACTCCCGAGTTTCTATAGGTCATATAGTGAGTTTTATGATGATAAAGTGATAGAACTGAAGTATTTTTATACATTTTATAAGAAGCAACTGTATATTGTTTTTTTTTTTTTAATCTAATTAACCTTCAAGGTAACCTAGATGTATTAGATCATATAGAAAGGTATATGACAGTAATATGATACAATAATCTAGGCCAACCAGTTTTTAAGCTACTCACTTTATAGCATCAAAAGAAACAGCTGTGCCAAGTTTTATCACTCTAGCATCACAGGAAGCCGAGTTCCTTGAGGTCATATAGATAGACGGACATGCTTAGAGATTAATAACAGTCGAGCCAGACATCCTCAACTGTTTCTACACATATACTTCTACAGTTAGCTGAACTACTCCTTTTTAGGGTATATACAAATTGAATTTAATTGTAATTCATATTAGAAATATTCGAAATACTTAGCAATTGTATTGCCTAGTATTTGTCGACATATCATATAGTATACTCTAGACTCTATTTTTTCTGTATATGTGTCAGCGCAGTTCTTGTGCCATTCACGGCGTTTGGTTCAACTTTTCTTCCGACTACGCTTTGTGTTTATTGTATAATTAAGGCACAAAACATTTAATTTAACTTTTATTTAATATTTAAATTTTTAATTGTGCACTGCGTTTGCTAAGCTCAATTCTAAAGTTATTAAATATATATAGTAGAAGAGAACAACAATAACAATAACAATTGCTCAAGGTTTTAAAAGTAACAAAATTGTTGAGCAACTGAAGGCGGAGCTAGAAACGGAGACGGCGACGAAGGAGGGAAGCCAGAGACATCGATGGGGACGGGCCCGAGACGGAGACGGAGTCAGAGCCAGAGTCGAAGCCGGAGACATAGACAGAGAGGCGATCGTGATTCACAGCTCGTAGGCAGAGCCATTCACTGGGATTTCCTTGTCCTTGGCCATGACCCTTTAACGGCTGACTGGCCGCAGCTTCTAAGCTAACGCCCCACTACGGCACGGCACGGTCCGGCTGAGCTCGGCTCGGCCCGGCTCGATGCCGTACCCCTGCCACTTCCCACCATGATCAACCAGTTTGTTTGTTTTATTGAAGTTTCATGATCATGAAACCCAAACAAGCGAAGTACAACTATGCATATCTTACTCCCTCTCTACTCCTCCTAACTCCCTCTCTCTCTCTCTATCGCCTGCCATCTCTTTTTTAATTGTCTTCCACAAATAAATTGAAACTCCTTTGAGAATTGAAGGTTGGTTACCGTAGCTCCGCTTTGCAATTTTTCACTTTTGTTACATAAGACACATTTACTACCATTTAGTTTTTTTTTTTGCGCTCATTCGTTTAATAATGATCAATCATCAAGATAAAAAAGAGTTTTGTTTCTGTTTTTTTGGTAGGTAAATTAGGTTCTATAATTAACAATTTTCGGACTGAGGCGGCAAAAGTTGAAAACTACATTTAAATTTTTCTGTCGGTATTTATTTTTATTTTTATTTTTATTTTTATTTGGTTTTTATTCTAATCAAAAGGTACAATAAAACTATTTGTATAGAAATGTTTGACGCAGTCACGTAGTCCACATTCATTCTGTTTGACACGCATACAAAAACTTACGGCTTATTCCAAATTTTGATATAAATGTAGTTTATATTTATATATATACATAGATCGAGTAGATCAATCATAATTTGGCAGGTCTCATAATGAAAGTAGTTCCGTTTGATTAAGTTTTTGGCATTGAGAAAGCGTACATTGTCTTAGAAAGGTATAGGTTATTGAATCTAAACGGATTTGAAGCATTTTGCAAATTATATGAGACCGTCTTGAAGGTTTTTTCACTTTGATTTGAATGTGATTGGCTGTCCATCAGAACTTGCTCATTTACTGATCACTTTAGCTGAAATTTGGCATGGGGCTGAGCTGAGATTGAAATAGAGTAAGCAAAAATATCTAGGATTTGATCTCTTTAAAAATGCATTTTGTTCTCCTGCTTATATTATTATTATGGCTTAACTTTCCAGCTTGACTATATGAAAACTCTTCGTACACAATACTCTCAGATTCCTAGTGAGCTCAGTTCTAGCAGCCTTGAGTTGAGTTCTCCAGTTCCTCTAGTTTTTGCCCTTGTTATAACTTCCTAGAATAATCTTTGGGTTTTTTTTTTCGTTTTGTAAACCATAGTCTTTTGTATGAATCAAATATTATTCATAATTGAATAAGGTGCAATTAATAATACAATTAAAAAACGATTTTAAAAAACATTTTTACAATTTTTTTGCCATTACATAGCGAGTTGTTCTAATCGATCTGGCTCACAATTCAACAATTCCACAATTATGTGCATTAATTACAACTTGGCAATCATTTTTGTTGCTAATTATTGCGAGGTATTGCTTTCCCAAATTGCAAAATACATTCAATCGGTCAACCAGTCAATCAGTCAATCAGTCCGTCCGTCAGTCAATCCATTCGTCAGAATGCTGAATTGATATATCATAATTCCATATGCCGACCACTCTCCAATCCAATTAGTGCTTATCGAACTGGATTTCGTTCATGGGCTCTGATTCACGGGCCCGAGATGACGTTCATTTAGCGTTGTTTTGTTTCGCCTTTGGAGACAAATTGTTTGATTTGATTTGAATATGCAAATAGCCAACGCGCACACGCTTGGCTTTGTTTTGAATTTTGGTTTCTTTTCTGTGTGATTTTTGTTTGGCCTTTGCGTCACGTGCGCCAGTCACGAGAGCGCCAAAGCAAACAGTCATCGCAGCAGACAAACAAAAAATAAGATACAAATAAAAACAAAACAAAAAATAAACATAAACAAAATATTTATATACAAATATATATTTATTATGGCCCACTTGCAGGGGAATTACGGCTCAGATCTGATCAATGGAAAGACACTGCGTAAGCTGAAATTAATGGATCTTATAAAGGGGTTTCTGCCGCATGTGATCTAACTGCAAATTGGAATTTCTTTTATGTAAACTAATTAAAGGTAGGTAAAACTGATGCCTAACTATTCAAATGGACTGCACTTTTTTTTTATTGCAAATTCCAGCGAAATCAAAAGATGATCTCAGCCCAAGTAGCGAGCAATTGACCAAAGGCTTACGTGCCATAAATATGCATGGCAAAATATATATTGAGCTATTCTAAAGAAAAAGTTTATTTATATCAGAACTGCAGCAATATATAATTATTTTCAGCTATAGCTCAGCTTAAGTATCATCCATTACCAATACTTTATTCATAATACTGCATATATAGCTAATGGCATTGCATAGCAGAAGCCGCTTGATGTACTTGAATGAAATATATAAGGTCAACTTAATATATTATTTAATTCACTTAATATGATTAATTTTAATAAATTTAAATCAATTTTATATAAGAATAATTGATTATAAAATTATTTAAAACAAATACATATATCTTTGTATTATATAAACTTCCAGCTAAAAAGGTTTATCTATTGCTTAGCTCATTTAGCTCTGAATTTCGCAAGTGTAAAAAACTCTGGAATTCCAAGAAACAATTAAACATCATAATTAATTCGATTCGAAAAGTTGCCAATTAGGTTCGTGGGGACTTTCCTGCGGCTCTGAAAAACTAACGAAAACAAGTAAGAGTGCTCTAGTCGAGACTGCTCGACTAGGGGATACCCTGAGCCCTGTGAAGAGCCAAATATTAAATCATTCTACGCATCTTTTATGCATGCATATAAACAACACATACACACATACACACATATGCACGCAAGCATAAGCGCGCGCTCTGCCAACTGCGCAGTTGATGCAGCGACTGCGCCTGGGCTGCAATGTGGGCATTACTATGGAAACTTAATTGTTTAATAACTTTTCTTAGCGATGGACTAACTGCATCAAACTTTCACAACTTATTAATGGCATCCATATGTATGTATGTGCCAAAGCACAAGTCTCTAGTATTTGATTTGCGCTTTTTACAAATAGGGGGCTATTGGGGGCGAATGGGGCGTGGCATCCAAAATCTAAAGATTACGTAATCTCTGTATTCATTGCACGCAACTACATAGCAAATTTGAAATCTCTAGCCCAAACGATGTACCAACCACGCCTTAAAAACACATTAAAATTATCGATAAATGCTCATAAAATCGAAATGGAATGAGTTATCGGAAAAATTTTATAAACTTGTGCAGCGTATGGTATTATCGAGTATTCATGTAAAATTTCAAGTCTCTACGTTGCGTACTTAAAAATATCTCAGCGTTCACACGGACGGACGGACGGACGGACGGACAGACGGACGGACGGACGGACGGACGGACGGACGGACGGACAGACGGACAGGGCTATATCGACTCGTCTTGTCGCGCTGATCAAGAATATATATACTTTATGGGGTGTGGCACGCCTCCTTCTGTCTGTTACATACATTTTCACAAAACCATTATACCCTGATTTCCCATTTTCAATGGGCTCAGGGTATAAAAACAAACAATTTTAAGCATGACTCTGACAAAGGATGAATGTTTTCCAAAATTAAAGATGGGCATTTTTTTGTTGAGACTCCGGAATTTTTTTTTGTTTTTTGCAAATGAACAGGTCGAAAACCACCGCGGCTTAAATTTAGACTTGGGTATTTTAATGGCTTTGCCTTACTTTAAGTGCAGCAAACATTTACAGGGCGTGGCCAAAACACGTTGAACACATTCAAATCGACTTAATCACCACGAATTCCGACGGAACGAGCCCCCAAAAAACAGAAAACCATATGTGCACCAATAATTTCATGAATATTATTTAAGCATTACAAATCTTTGATCATTGATTAAAGTTAACCCGTTTTCTTATTACATTTTCGTATACAAAGAAAGTTAAATTTAAAGTGGCTTAAAACTGTTTCGTTTCGTATTTTTTTTTTGTCTTCGCTTTTAATTTGTATTAAATATACTTGCTATAAACTTTAATGTCACCTGCACAATTTACAGCATTTATGAGATGCTATCAAGTGGACGCAAACACACGCACACACACAAACACACACACAAGCACACACACGCATATTCAAAATGGACCATTGTTTTTGGCTCTGACATGCACTTGAAAACGGTTTTTCCACACCTGACCCGATTAGCCAGCAAACAGGTGTCCTTGTTGTATGGAAAAATCGATTTGCATGCCTGCAATTGACAGCTGGCCTTAACAATAGTCAAGCACCTGAAACACCAAAAAGCAGACACTGAAGCCATTAAAAGTTAATAGGAGCAGGGTATATAGGGTTTGATGTGGGCAAGCGCTCACTGCTTTTAGCTACATGTATTCTTAATTGAAATTTAGATTGAAGAGATATGTGATTGTCTATCTGTATCAGTATTTTATATATTAGAATATCGATAAGAATGAGTTCTTGTTCTTTTGCTAATAGTATTTTACTTCAATTAATAATTTATTATTTAATTTATAATTGAAGACAATTTATATTGTAGTTAAATACCTTATCTCATATCCGAATCTATTTCAGAGATATTTATATTGTTTCTTGAAAAGAGAAATATAAACGCGAAATGAAATCGTCAATAATATAACATACTTCTATTGTTAGCACATCGATAAATATCTATTTTTATCGTGATGTTTTGAATATAGCTCGAAATAAATAGAAATATTTACTATATCATATATTTATAATATAATAAACACGAATCGTAATTTATTTTCAATTTTAATTTTCTATACTATCGATAAATATCGATTTTCAGTCTTGGGTTTTGTATCATAACTTGAAAGCCAAAACAACTAAATTTCGTAAACAATATAAACAGAACAAACAATAAATAGTCAAACATATCCCATTTATCCTAAAAATATTCACATTATTTAACAGTGCCTTGGTCAATTGTATATGATGCTTTATTTGTCATATTTATTACTCTCGTAGACAGCAGGCAATAAATATCATATCATGGTATACGCCAGTTGAACGCACCCAACTAGAACACATCAACTGTTTCAAGTGTGTGTGTGTCAGCTGCAGGCGACATTTTTGAGTCAGCCGACGTTTAAAGGCAATTCAACGGAAATTCTGATTCCTGTCTGAAACTGAATCTGAATTCGAATCAAAATTCCCCAACGCTTATGACGTTGCTTGCCTCGACAAGATCTATTCGATTTCGTTACTGCCACAAGCGCGTGGTCTGGTTCCACCTGGTCTTCCCCAAAAACGCATTAACGTAAGCGAAGCGAGCAGAAGCAGTGGGAGAGGCAGCAGCAGCAGCAGAGACAGCATAGCAGCATAGGCAAATGGTCTTTATGCTGGTCTTCCCCAAGCACACGTGGACGTCAGCAGAGGCAGAGGTAGAGGTGGCAGAGATAGCTGCAGAGCCAGTTGCAAAGGCAGAGGCAAGAGCAGAGGCAGAGCCAGCGTCAGAGCAGCATAGGCCAATGGTCTTTCAGCTGGTCTTCCCCAAATACGCATAGACGTCAGCAGTGGCAGCGGCAGAGGCAGAAGCAGCAAACGCAGCCTGCAGCCAACTGAGTCATGGCCAGCGCCTCAGATTGAGATACTTTCGAAATACATTTTTCCCACTTACATGGGGATTTTTTCGCCGCCGAACGTTCTAAATGTTGTTCTTCTTGTTGTTGTTGTTGTTGCTGCTGCTGCTGCTGCTGTGCTCCGCCGAGTGTTAATTTGTATTTATTTCGTTGTCATATCGGAAATGCTGCGGTTGAATGAGCTGAAATAAACAATATATATACATATGTACATATAAGATAAAAACAGAAAACTAAATAAAAACGCGCGAAGATCCATTTGTCGACTTGGGGGCTGCTTTATGGGTAATTTCATTATGATTTGCATAAGCCTGTGCCAAATATTTCCTAGGAAACGTACCGCAATCATAACAATGATAATGATACACAATGAGTTTATTGACGGACAAACAGTAAGATGAATTAAATAATATATTAACTAATATTTATAACTTTATTGGAGCTAAAGTTTGTTTATTTTATTTCATTATTTTTTTTTTGCGTTGAACATTTTTTTTACACGTTTTTTCTTTTGGAAGCCGTTAAACAGGTTTCCACAAAATACTTTTTTGCATAGTTTATCTAGCACGTATTTAGAACACTCCACTTAACGCCCAGTTGTTTTTTGATTTGCGATCGGAGTTTTGATAAGCCGCGCACGGTAAATAATATTATGTAAATTGTTCAACTGTCAACTTCTTGTTGTCTTAGCCGCTGTCAAGGCGATCGTCATTGGCTCTGTATGAAAAACCCAAATCAAATCTTTTACTAAAATGATTCTGAAAATATATTTGAATACGTATTGAGAATACTATTGCGTGATTACAAGATCTCCTCATCCCCCTCCCCCTCCTCCACCGCCAGCCCCCCTGAGCGAGGTATGCGCTGGAAGCGAGCGAAGGTCAAAAATATTTGCACTTTCTAAGAGCCAGGCCGTTAAACAGTTAAATATACTTAGTATTTGATTAAGTACATATATATTTATATACAAATATATATATATTGTGATTGCTACTGTGCAAATTAAAATAAATTACAATTTTATGGCACAGCTGCTCATAAAGTGAGCTAACAATTTCATTAGATAGTGCCAGCTGCCAACATATTAACTAGGCGTAAATATCGTATGTCTAATTAGACGGCGATTAGGCGCGTTGTCTCTGCCCCTAACTGTATTGACTTGTTACGCATACCCATATGCAACATATGCATTTACATCGAAGTCTATACTCAATTCAAATATAGAATAACAAAATAAAAACTTGATTAATTGTCTATATATGGTTAAATGCGAGATTATATTGTAGATTAAGACAACATTTGTTTTTAGAGTTTGAGGAACCTTTCCAAAAGGAACTAGCTTTCAAAACAGCTTTGCAATCAGCAAACACTGTGATAGACAGCAAATTATATCCTAGGTATAGCTCGGAGATCTAGGCAACCATATGCTGAATTGGTTAAATGTTAATATCGTATATTATATCTTATTAGATCTCTATGGTGAAGTCGTGCTAAATTTGCAGCTTTCATTATAAACTGTATTGTTAAACATAACAAAAGACTTTTTCTCGATCAAGTTTGTCGCCTAAGTCTTTTGTTTCTGTTTTAGTGAATAGATTTACTATTTGAATTTGTTTGCTAATATCAGGTTTCCTACAAGTGTTTATCATACTTAACAGCATGGAGTTGCTGTAAGTGTAGTTAATGCACATATGAATCATCATAAGCTTAAAGATATTGTATATAGTATAGCTATTCGAACTACTTCATATGAAAAATGTTCCAAATAAGTTTTACTATAGAGTCTCAATTATGCTAAATTCTTTCTATTTGTTTGGTATAATAATAATAAGAGATGTAAGAGATGAGATGATGCTGGAATATTTGATGTCTTCGATCGCGCATATATAATGTTGTCTTTAAGAGAGAATTATTATACATAAGTAGATCACATATTATATACATAAATATATATTATAAATTCTTAACTCTAGTCATTCCAATATATTATTTGAGAACATTATATAAAAATAAACCTATTCAAAGTCAGGTTTGTCGCCTAAGTCTTTTTGATTTCTGTTTCTCTTCTGGAGACGAATTCTTTTCAACCGCTTGAATATATCATGTAAATTTATTATGGGTCTACGTGACAGTTCTTACAATCAACAGAACTGAAACGATAATATAAGCACGTAACGGCGCAGCGACTGGCAGCAGCAGCAGCAGCAGGAACTACATTAATCATATGCGCAAAAGACGTTAGCAAGAGAAACTACTTTAGTTATAGTTTGTATTCCGATCTGTTCCCCCCCTCAGCTAGCAGATGACAGAGCATTAATGTTAACAGCGGGCACCTGGGCAAACAATAGATTAAATAATCTAATGTTGAAATCAACGCTCAATCAATCGATCCAAGTTCAACCACACCCGCACAGACAAACCACAATTCGGAACCACTAAGGCCGAAAAAAAAACAAGCAGTTGTTTCAAGCAAAGTTCAAAGCCCCGCAGCACGGCCTAAGGGCGACGACGCAGCTGCTGCTGCTGTTGCAAAAAAAAAGGTGAGAAGGAGACAAGAAAAAAGAGATAAAAGAAAAAAGCTCCAGCTATTTTTAAGCGCGCTTTAATTCAATTTATTTGTATTAACTGGCTGTTATACATAAATCGCATATCTGAATCACAAACGGAAGTCGGGCGCGCTGAGTTGAAGCCAATTCTTGTAAGAACAGCCTCGCAAATAATACATGCGTTAATGTATGTATGTAAAACGGGTAATAAACAATTTAGAAAGTAAAAGCATGCGATTGTTCGTTCTGATCAGGTGCACCAACAGCAACAACAACAACTGGAAAACTCGTTGCTATATCATGCGCCAATAATTCTCATGATTTATGCCGTAAGCTGTAACTGCACACGAATTTATAAAAGTCAAACCTAATGCGACTATTACAGATGTTATACAATAATTAAGTCATCATTGTGCTTGAAAGCAAACAAAAAGCATCGTATAAAAATGGATTTATGCAACTATCAGATGCTCTTCAGGTCTATGAAACATGCTTGATGTGAACAGCTCTTCAGTTTGCAATTGTGTATGATATAAGATAATGTTTGTATAGCTGCTCATATGTCAAGTAAGAGATACTGATAGAGCTGCTCTTATATCATTATAAAGTAGAAGATATAGTAGATTTAGACTCTCTTGTTGAGATGTGGAGGGATTAGATAATTAAGTATTGGCAAATGATGTGAACGAATTTACAAAGTATGCTAAGAATTGAAGTAAAGGTATGGGGACATGAAAGATTGGAAAGGTAATATTGAGATAAGTAACTTAATATAACTGAATATAATGTGATGGACTATGTATGGAGTATATTAAATAATATCAATAGATGCATCTGCTCTTATAACATTACAAAGTAGAAGATATAGGAGATTGAGAATCTCTTGTTGAGATGAGTCTATTAGATAACTGAGTATTGACAAATGGATGATTAACAAAATATGATAAGAATCGAAGTAAAGGTATGAGGGTATTACAGCTTGGGAAAGTAATATTGAGATAAGTATCTTTATATGACTGAATCTAAGGAATTTCATTTAATATTAGGAGAATATATAAAAAATCGAAATAAGGATTGTATTATGATATATTATAAGTAAACAATATACCGACATATATATCTGACTGGAATTTTTGACATATTCCATATTCCATATTTTTGGTAAGTTTTGAGGTTCTTCAACTCTAAAGAGGAAATGCCAATAATGCAAAAATTGAAAAACAAATATTTTTTAAAAATTTTGAATGATATTAGAGAAAAGAGTTTAGAAACTGTAGATTATCAGGATTGAGATTCTTGACTTTAAAAACCTACAATTTTTAAATATTTTCAATGTATACTCACATATTTCACATTTTATTTGTAATTTACTAATTAAATTGATCACTGTAGGATTTATAAGGTTGCAATACAAAACTTTCTCTAAATGAAAAAAAATTAAAATGCATTTTTCTAATAAATATGGACTTTAAACATAATGTTAACCTCATAGCACAAATAAATATACATAAATTGTCTGACCTTTTTGGTCACGCACAATAATTTTATATAGTTAGTGAATACATATATATATATAAGTATATATAACTAGATATATATCTATGTGCAGCACGATTGCCGGAAGGCTATTTTCAAATGCTTTTCACGCGGCGCGTGAAAATTTTCCTGCTGCATGACTGTCGTGCGCCCACCCTTCGAATGCCACGCCCATTGCGCTGCAGCGCTTCAGGGTAAGCTGACAACGATATTATAGTTAGCATCAATTAGCATTTTTCGAAATTCTCATATCAAATCGGAATTGTCAGTGTTACGTAATAGACAGCAAAATACTTCATTCACAATTATATTATATTAAATTTTTCTTTATTTTGCATTTAGTACATATAAATTATATTTTATTTGCAGCTCGTTTGGCTGCATTTTTGGTTAGGAACCGGCAGCAATATTTCGGATTCTTTTTTTCCATTTTTTTTTTTTTTGTGGTATTTATATATTTTGTGTTGTGTTGTGTTCGTGATAATGTTCAAACAAATGGGCGGTGAATAAACCAATTAACATGCACATTAATTGATATATTTTTAAACACATACCTGTTCAACCTTTCAACCGGATGAAATGCGAGCAACAACAACTACTGCTGTGCGCGTAGTTTTTGACTGGCGTTTCGATCATTAATCAATGTGGTACAGTGCGTCAATCAAGTCTCCTTAATGTGGATTACCCATGATTCATAGGCTTAAGTAGCGTTAAGAATGGGAAGTGAGAGACGGTTTTCGGAAAGACTAAGGAATACTCCGGATTGTAAGTGACTGTCAAACCAAAATTTAAGATAATTGTTAACTCTCTTTGATATACGAACACCTGCAGCAATTAGAGCTATGGTCGATCAAATTTAAGTCTAGATAAGAATTAGAACTAGAATTTACAATTTATCTACCTAGATTGTTGTACCAGACATTGTTATATTTATTGACTCAAATCCAGCATACCCCTTTATCTCTGTTTTCAATGGGTACGCTTCATAAAAATAATCGTTTTCTATATGAAGCATATCCAATTGGCTGTTTTTGTCTTGAAAAGCCTAACCAATTGAGGGTATTCTACATTTTAATTAAGTTTTAAATTGAAATCACATGCAATTAGCAGCAAGACTTACATATAATAATAATAATGTGTAATAAGCAGTAGAACTTTACTGAGAACTTAATTTAAAATATAAAAAGTTTATATCTTCCTTATTATATAAACTAAGTAATTTAAATTTCAACTTTTGTCCTTAAAGTACATCAAATATGATATATTATATACCAACAAAAGGAAATACGAAGCGAATAGATTAGATCTTTCCAGATCAGTTAATTCATCTAACAAGAAATGGAAACAGATTTCATTTAACTGACAGCTGGAACAGATTCCACTTATCCAGATCAGACAATTCATCTAGTAAAGGCTAGTAAGAGGTTATAAGATCGTAAATTAGATATTGATACGCATATTTTAGCCAAGCTTTTCCTTTGTATCTCTCATTAATAGGGTATATAATGAGCCCCTTTTAATTAGCATCGTTCAACGTGGAATGCCAAAAACACCTTTCCTAGATTCTTGCAACACGTATGCGTATTCAATAGAGCTGAACTCTCGTAACCCCATTCACTATGGAATACCAGATACTATACATTTCCCCATGTGACTTACCAGCAAGTTTGTTGCCTAAGTCTTTCGTTTCTCAACCTTCCTCGAAGCAAATACAACTCTGCTGTGCTAACCGTAGTAGTAATAGGTAGCAGCACAACTATGTCATAATTTATATATAGTTAGTACGTCTAACTGGTGTATCTGCAATGTTAATGAAAACCGTTTAAATATAAGAAATGGCAAAGGCCAATTAGCCTTGTTGCATAGCGTCTTAGCGACCACGAGATCTGCCACGAGCTTCATTCTGTCGTTAAGGGGGCCGCGCCAGAGGTGTGCCAGGTAGCTCCAGCGGCATCGAGGGGCTCAAGAGTGCAAAGGTATTAGCTGGCCGCCAATATGATCAAGGTGGTGGTAGCCAGCCAGTCGCTGCAATTGTATGCAAATGAACGCGTGCGCTGCAAAATTGTTAAATAATTGGAGAGGCTCAATTGTGACTAGGGTAGCTATAAATCATAAATAAATATATATTTATATATATATATAATATATAACCGAGGGTAGTTTGTTATAACCTGCAATTAACAATGGAATATATATATGAATGTCTGTAATTCGATTGTATTACTATATCCATTACACATAATCTAGACTTGGGTATGAGTTTCTGCAATATGATATACGTCAAAGTAGAAAGGGTTGCCAACTTAATATCATATTCAAATATATTTCTTAATAGAACAATGTATGGGGATGTTCTAAGCATGCCAGTCTACATTCTACAATCTATCTACTCTGCGACTAACTATGTACGTCTAATTTCATATGAATACTCAAACTTAAATTTTTTGAAATTTTCCAATTGTTTAGGATATCATAAATATTTTTTTTTTTTTTTTTTTATATATATATATATATATATATATATATATTTTATTTGCAATCTGTCTTATACAAAACAATAAGCAAATCTTTAAACTATAACTATAAATAACCGGATGGTTTGAACTCCAACGAGATCAATCCATATATTTACATATTTATAGCTAATCTACTAGTTTAACTCTCTACTAGTCTATTCTCTATTTGGCAAATCTACAAGAAAATTTTGTTTTTATCTTTTAACTATAAATTTAAAATCCAACTAGACGAGCTATACCTAGATACTTGTTCTGCAGGTACTTGAAATGAATACAGCAATAATAGGAATCCGATTTTGTATACATCTCTCAATACTTGCCCTAGACGTTAATTCTTCTCCAATGTTGAATTCTTGAGAATTTTAGATTTATCTTCTTGTACAGTACATAAATTAAGAAGTGGAACAAATGGTAAGCAGGAGGAGCAGGACGATATTAAGGATCCATTTATGTGCAGGGTATCTCTGAGTCGGATACTTCCACATAGAATACTCCTGCTATGCCCTCTTACCTTCAATGTTAAGTGCGCAAACTTTTCTAACCTCCCTCGTAGTTCTATCCACACGCTGTACTCATAAATTAATGCAAACGATTTTGTACAATATGCAATATAATTCTTTATTGTTATTTAATTTGTTTTTTTTTGTTTTGTTATATAGCTACATATTTATATATATATATTCATATATATATATATTGTATTTACTGTGCATGCGGCACTCTGTAGCTTCTAATATACATATACATATTTATGCACGTGAGTGGATGCACACATACATACATATTTATATATATGTATATATATATATAATTGCTAATAATATATAATATTTAGCTTGTGGTTCTTTAAATATGTTATTTGTTGCTGCTCTTTATGCTCTAGGTACCCATTTTTGTTTTTTGCTTTTATTTTCTTTTAATATTTATCAACTAATTATCATATTTAGGTTTTATAAAATTTAAAAATTTACCTTTGCAAAACATAAGCGTTAACAACTTAATTAATTTTAGATTTATTGTATTTGTGTTTAATATATATGTATATATATATATATATGTATATATAAATAATTAAGGGCTCTCTGTAAATTGTATTTTACATATTTTTTTTTGCTTTTGCTTTTTGCTTTTTTGATGCGTTTCTGTTTATTTTATATTTTTATGTTAATAGCGACTAAGACACTTTTCATTTACTTTTCATAAATTTGCATTTGCTTTTGCATTTGCAGTTGATTTTGCATTTGCTTTTGAAATTAATTTGAATTTGTTTTTGTTTTATACAGCGTTTAAAGCTACAATCTGAGATGTGTGTATGTGTAAAACGTAACAGTATTATTTTCATTTTCATTTTCATTTTGTTTTTGTTTTTGATTTTGTATGTACAGCATAAATGGTTTTTGGGCTAAAAGAATTTCTTGTATCATGGCGGAATGTTGCGCATGCAATGAGTACGTATATGTATGTGTGTGAGTGTGTGTTATGTGTATGTGTGTGTGTTGTATATATTACTTGTTTTATTTTTTTGGATTTAAGTTTAGACCGTACTGTTTACTTAGCATATATTTAACAAAAGTTTATACAACTTGCTTGGCTTAGAATATAATTAAAAATAAATTGTAGTTGCAAACAGTTTTGTGTTTTTTTTTAGCATTTCTATCTTTTGTTATTGTTAGATAGATATTAATAAATATTTCAACAAATTAACCGGCTGCACGTTCATATAATAAACTAATTATAGTAATAGTAATAGTAATATAATAATAATAATAGTAATAGTAATAATAGCTAATTTACCTTCGATACACTTAAAATTAAACTCTGCAAACTAAAGGCTTACAATAGTCGGAAGCAATTGAAACAATTCTTAGAATCTTTCGCATTCATCGATTTTGCTTCAACTAGTTTTCTTCTTCTACTTTATAATCCTATAAACAATTACATATATCTGTTTGTCAGTAACAAAAAAAATTAGGTTTAGTCGTGAAACAAGGCAGCTAAACAATTTAGTTGCGAACGCTGTGCTAAAATCTGGGCGCTGTTTAGAATTTAGTTTAGAACATTGCACAAATGTGGAAAAGGCAGTTGAGTGACAGGGCAGAATGGGGGATAATTGGGGGGCGGGCATGATTATTAGCTTGCATACATACACACACGCACACGCACACGCACAGACAGATACGTTCAGTCATACACACACACACACACGCGTGAACAATTAAAAAAAAAACAGTCAGCGGGATTTCTAATAGACTAGAATTCGAGTCAGCAATTTAGCCATATATAAAACAATATAGAAATATTCTAAATTATAGAGAATTATATAGAAATATATATAGGTATATATTCACTTCGTCCAGTTTTTAGCACACGTTGAAATCTTTTTGTTGAAACCATGCGCAGTTAGCGCTGTGTATTTGCAGGTGTTGCTGTCGCTGCTGCTGCTGCGGTTGCTCCCGCCGCTGCCGCTGGCACGCCTGCTCCGCCTCCTGCTGCTGCTGCTGCCGCCGCCGCTGCCGCCGTTGCTGTCGCCGCATTCAGGTCATCGCCCTGCAGATCCACATTGGCGGCACTGGCGTACTGCTAAAACCATGATTGTCGATTAATATCATATGGCTTGGTCATGCCCAGCGCAGAGGGACGATAAGCAGCTGGCGGCGGCGGCGGCTGGCCGTACCCTGCCGCAGCGGCCGCAGCAGCCGGACCGCCCAGCAGACTCTGATTGAAGATCATGCGTGCATGGAAATCGTCACGTCGCAGATATTGCTGATACAGCTGCGAATTGGGATCCAGTTGGGAGGCAGCGAATGGATAGGCCGCAGCTGCAGCAGCGGCTCGCGTCGATGGATGCGCCGCAGCCAGAAAGGGATAGGAACCGGCTGCCGTATTCAATGGATTCTGCGTCTTGTCCGCTGCATTCCCACCTGCATTCGCTGTGGCTCCACTGTGCGCCGGCGCGGGTGGCATATAGTAGGGATTTGGCGCAGCATCACGGAACTGATCCAAATAGCTGCTCGCAGCTGCTGCCGCCGTCTGATCCCCGTACAGACCCAACGCACTGGGCGTCGGCGCAAAGTTGAAGGCACTGCCGGGCACCATGCCGGCGCCGCCGCTGGCGGTCTTCAGCGAGATGGCTGCAGCATCTGCCGCCGTTTGATTGACCGCCGAGGCGGTGCCTGCCGAAGCAGCGGCCGCTGCTGCTGCAGCTGCGGCGGCTGCAGCTGCTGCTGTCGCGGATGACGATGTACCAGCAGCAGGCGAAGAAACTCCGCCGGATTTGAGACCCGCGTACAGCTGAAAGCTTTGATGTAAGACTTGAGCGTGCGCCTGCAGCTGATGTGCAGCTGAGCTGGCGGCCGCAGCAGCTGTAGGCATTTGCGGCATGTTGTACTGCGCCATGGCCTGCTGGCTGTGTTGCTGCTGCTGCTGTTGTTGCTGCTGCTGCTGCTGTTGTTGTTGCTGCTGTTGTTGTTGTTGCTGCTGCTGCTGTTGCTTAGCGTTTGCCTCTGCAGCCACTGTTGTTGCCTTCTTCTTGCGTCCACGCTTGGCCGGTGCCTTGACCTCAACAGTTGCTGCTGCTGCAGCCTGCTGTTGCTGCTGCTGATGATGTTGTTGCTGCTGCTGTTGTTGCTGCTGCTGCTGTTGCTGCTGCTGTGGTGTAGGCTGCGCGGCACTGTTGCTGCCGGGCACATAGTTGCCAGGCAGCTGCTGGGCGGGATTGCCATACGCCGTGGCTGCACTCGACGCACTGTACATATGCGCTGCTGGCGGCATATTCTTGTCAAAGTAGTTGACCGGATAGCCGAGCATGGACTCCGCCAGCGTGTGCATCAGCGGATTGTTGTAGGTTTGTGGTGGTGGCGGCGTGGGCTTGTTGTAGGCAGCCAAATGATGCGTCTGGCTGAGATGATGCTGATGTGCTGCTGCGGACAGATGCAACATGTTGCTGTTGTCGCTGTTGCTCGTAACGGCGGTTTGTGCTGTTGATGTGGGCTTACCAGTTGTTGGTTGCTGCACTGCAGTGGCTGCAGCAGCAGCAGCTGTTGCTGGTGCATAGTTGTGATTTAGCTGTTGCGCCTGTTGCTGCTGATATGCATTGTGGGCTTGCTGCTGCTGCTGTTGTTGTTGTTGTTGCTCTTGTTGCTGCTGTGTGGGCTGTGGTTGCTGCTGCTGCAGATTATTGCTGCTGCTGCCATAGTTATGCGGTTTGTGTGGCGCTTGTTGTTGCTGCAACTTTTGCTGCTGCTGTTGCTGCTGCTGTTGTTGTTGCTGTTGATAGTTTAGATTATGCGGCGGCTGCAGCTGAGTTAAATGCGGCTGCGTTTGAGACTGTGGCTGCTGCTGCTGCTGACTGTTCTGTTGCTTGTTGGCGGCTACCTGTTGCTGTTGCTGCTGTTGTTGCTGCATGTTGCAGGCGCTGTTGTCTTTGGCAAAGTCCTTGGGAAAACCCATTGCCGCCGCTCGATTATACATTTCGAATGCCTTATCCGGCGCTATGGTGCCCAGCTGCTTGCCAAAGGTCATGGAACCTAGAAAACTATTGAACATTTGCTGTTGCTTGTTGAGCAATGTTTGAGGTTGCGGTTGTTGCTGCTGCTGCTGTTGCTGCTGTTGTTGTTGCTGCTGTTGTTGCTGCTGCTGCTGCTGCTGCTGCTGTTGTTGCTGCTGCTGCTGTTGCTGCTGCTGCTGCTGTTGCTGCTGCTGCTGCTGTTGCTGCTGCTGCTGTTGTTGCTGCTGCTGCTGCTGTGTTGTCGTATGCATTTGCTGCTGATGATTCTCCTCCAGCTTGGCCAACTTGCTCGCAGCAACATCTCTATAATCCTCATTTGGACGCTTTAACGGATTTATTAATGTCTCCGTTTTGGCAGGCTGCTGCATTTGATGCTGCATAAAGGTGGCCATATCACTGCCATAGCTGGGCGGCACAATTTTCTGCTGCTGCTGCTGTTGTTGCTGTTGATTGTCAACAGCATCCGCTGCTGCTGCTGCATTGGCTGCCGCATTTGTCGATTGATATTGTGCATAGGTTGGATACTTGGGCTTCATGCCATGCATCTGCTGCTGCTGCTGATGAGCCAAAGCCTGATGTTGCTGCTGTTGACTCGGATGTTGCTGTTGCTGCTGTGAGACTTGATTCGTAGCCAGATTAGGTGGCAGCAGACTGTGGCCCAAGCTCCACTCATTATTATTCGGCTTGGCCACAGGCGTCGCTGTGGGAGCAGCAGCTGGTAGCGGATTGATCAGCGTCGCGGGATTATACAAAGAGTGTTGCTGCTGCTGTTGTTGTTGTTGCGGCTGTTGCTGATAGTTATCATGGGTTGGTCCATAGCCGCTGTTACCCATAGTTGCTAAATAAAGAGAAGTTTGATTAGAAAATGTGGGATAAAACAAGCCAGGATCGTCCGACTAAGGAGTAACAACTCTATAGAGTCGAGAGCTTATCCAAATTTCATTCACTTCGGCTCAATGCCTTCACTCACCTGGCAAAGGTACCGCAGTGGGTGCTACTGATGCTGGTACGGGCGGTTGCACCACTGGCGGCACCGGCGGCGCCACTTGTTGCTGATAGGGCGACAGCACGGGCTGTTGATAGGGCGAATGTTGCTGCTCCGCCGGAGATTGGGCCAGTGGCGTAGGCGGCTGTGTCGCGGCCGAGGAGGCCGGCGAATCCACACTGCTGGGCATTGGGCTAAGCGCCTGCTGCTGCTGCGGATTGGGACTGTGTGAAGGTTGCTGCTGTTGGGGCTGCTGCTGCGTCGGCTGCTGCTGCTGCTGCTGCGATTGCGGCTGATGGTAGGGTGACTGGCCATGGTACGGGGAAGGCTGCGTGGAGTGGGGCGTGGTGTAAGGCGAACTCTGTGGCTGCTGATAGGGTGAATGCGGATTGGGTGTGCTGGGACTCATTGAAGAGTTGTAATCGGACTCCTGCGAGCGCGGCTGTTTGTACTGATCATAAATGGGCAACGGCGACGTAGAAGAGTAGGCTGGTGTCTTGGATGCCTCCGAGCCAGACGGATTGTAGCTATTGCCTCCACCGTAGGGAGAGGTGCCGCTCAGCTCCGGCGTCGAGACATTTGGCGAGGAAGCCGAGGAGTAGATATGCTGCGAGTATTGCGGATAAGGGGAATTCATCTCACGCGGACTGCAGCTCTTGTCCGGACTACTCTTGGTCGTGGTGTCCTGGTAGAAGCCTACCTTGATGGCTCCGTTCAGGGTGTACGGCGATGCCGGCTTGCCCATGTCATCGTTCGGCTTCGGCGACACCATGATGGGCGAGGCGCCGATAGGTGAGGCGCAGATGGGCGACGTATACGAGCCAGCCGCATAGGAACCATAACGCTCATCGATAGCTATGCGCGGCGAGTCGGGGTCCTGACTGAAGGAGCTGCGCTCCGAGTTGGTACTGCCCGTGCTGGGCTTGCGCTGTCGCATCACAACAGGCAGCGAGAAGTTGTTGCTCGGATCGCCAGCAGCTGGCGAGTGAGCCGGTGGCGCCACCCGGGCGTCATCCTGTGCGAGCGACAAAGACGTTTGCTGCTTCTCATCCTCGTTGGATTTCTTGTTGACCTTCGGACCGCCAAAAGCCTTGAGCCACGCACTCAAATTGGGCTTCTCCTTGGCCTCCGCTGAGGCTGCTTTGGAAGCCAATTCGCTGACTTTGCTCAGCTCGAGCAGCGCCTCGAACGGCTTGGGCGGGTCCTTGGTGGGCGTGGTAGCTGAAGCTGATTCCTCCGGACTGCCGATGCCGCTGTTCTCTTTGGGCGACTGTTCGTGCTCCTTCTTGTTGGCCAGCTCCTCTAGGGTTTTGCCCAGCGCAAAGTCTTGGGTCGTGATCACCGTGCCCAGGCTGAGCTTTGGTGCTCCTTCGCTGCTCTCCGTGGTTAGCACGTTCTTCGAGTCTTTTGTCTTATTCACAACGGGACTGAGCAGGGTTTCCATCTCCTCCGTTTTGGCCACGTTCTGTATGAGATTTCCCTTGGTCTTGCCCGGCTGCAGCCGATCAATGGTCCGCATCACGTTCGCCTTGGCCTTGGCCTGCTGAGCCTGCGCCGTAGCCGCTTGCTTCTCTTTGAGCGATTTGCGTTTCGCCTCCTTGGCCATCTGTTGCTTGATGTGCGGTGGCGGTGGAGGATTCAGCAGCAGCTGTGTGCTGCTCGGCTCTTTGGGGGGTTTAACTGGCGCAGACGTTGCTGTTGCTGCAGCGGCTGCTGCTGCTGGTCCGGTTGCAGGAGGAACGACAGGTGTTGATGTTGTCTGCGGCGCTGCTGCTGAGGAATTGACAGATGACGCCGAGGTGGAGCTGGCCGCCGTAGCCGAGGTGCTGCCAATGGAGTTGCCCGAGTGCATTGAGTGCGGCGGCGTTCCGCAGCTGCTGCTCACGCTGCTCGCCGTGGGAAGCACATCGGATTCGGTTTTTATGCCCTGCTTGGGCGTCGTCTCGCTGACCAGCTCGTTGAGCGCCTCGGCCAGCTTGGTGGGCACCAGCTCCGCCTTTGGCGCAGCCAAAGCAACGGGTCGCCTAAAGTCGGCCGCATCCAGTTTGGTGCCGATGCTCGAATCGAAGTCATCCAGGAGGTTGTAGCGCGACGGTGAATTGCTCGCAGAGCTAAACTCCGAGAAGCGCGGCGTGTGCTCCAGCCAACGATTGATGTCCTTTAACGTTTGCTCCGTTTCCACGTCCAGCGCCTCCAGATTCGCATTGCTGCTGGCCGTGGCCTTCTGAGCCGCCGCAGCTGCTCTCTTGCCCGTCAGCTTCTTATTGCCCTTTTCACCCGATTTCTCCGCAGGTTTTGGCGGCGGCGGCATTTGCTTGTCCGCTCGCTTCTTGCTGCTTGCTTTGGCGCTGGAGTCCTTAGCCTTGGCATTGCTGGCACTGCTGTTGCTCGCCGACTTGGCTGCATCCTTGCTGGCCGGCTCTGTCTTAACGACTGATAAGGGCGGCGTTGAGGTCTTAGACAGCGCCGGAGGGGGCGGCGTCAATTCCCGCAGCAGCGGCTTGTCAACGATTTTTGGTGTCTCTGCTTTCTTGGGCTGCTTTTCCACTTGCTTCTCCTCCCTCTCCTTCTCCTTCTCCTTTTCAGGTTTTTCCAGCTTGATTAGCTTCTCTGTGCTGCTGCTGGACTCCTTGGCATGCTTTGGCTCTTTGCTTTTGCGGCCACGTTTATGCTCCGCTGCCGGCTCTGTTGTATTTTCCCGCTTCTTCTTGGAGTTGGAGTTGCTTTTGATACTCGTTGACTTGGAGTCCTCGGACGGTGCCAGAGAGTTAGATGCACTGGAATTGCTTTGCGCTGCACGACTGCGTCGATACTTGATCACATCGTATTTGTCCATGAAGGGCAGCAGCATCTCCAGCTCCGCCTGCTCGGCAGCTGCGGCTGCTGCAGCCGCTGCCTCTGCTGAGCTCTTCTTGTGCTTGGCACTCCGCGACTTGTCCTTGTCCTTGTGCTTATCCTTGTCTTTATCCTTTTCTTTGTGTTGCGTGCTCTTCTTGTCTTTCTCTTTTTCCTTTTCCTTTTTCACCTCTGTCTTTTTACCGCGCTTGGTGGCCACCGGCGAGGGTCGGCGTCGCCGCTCATCGGAGCTACTGTTGCAGCTGGCGAGGGACCTGAAATCGGATTCGGAATCCTGATCGGATTTGTCAACCTCGTGGCGTGCACTCAGCTTGGTGGTCTCGACGCTGGACACCTTTTTGACCGTGGTCAGCAGCTCGGAGAGATCATCGTTGAGAGCGCTCTTTGAGTATTTCTTGTGCAGATCCACCTTGAAAGGCGACATGCTGCGAGATCGTGAGACATCGTCGTCATCGTCATCATCGTCATCTGCATCCGCATTGTCGTCCTCGTCGTGATCGTCATCATCCTCCTCCAGCTCTGCAGCGGACTCTGCTAGCGCCGCTGCAGCTGTTGGTGGCAATTGCTTCTTATCAAATAGTGGGCTATCGTCGTCCAGGTCATCCAGCTCCCGCTCGCCTTTACCACGACCACGTCCTCCTTTTTTGCTCTTTGGCTGACGCTTGACAGGCGTTGGGGTCTTCACCTTCGACTCGGCGGGCACCATTTTCTTCTTTTGCGCAGCTATCGTGCGCGCCGTGGGCTTCACCAGCGATTTTACCTTGGCCAGAGCCAATTCCTCATCGTCACTCGACTCGGGCTCAGTTGGTGGTGGATCACTGACGTCCGATTCCGTCTCCGTTTCGGGCGTTGACTTCTTACCCGCTTTTTTGGTCTTTTGTGTTTTGGTTGTGGGCTTCGAGGAACTGTTGGCCGGCGTTGATTGCGAGGACTTGCTGCCTTTGGCCTTGCGTCCACGTTTGCTCGACGTGGCCAGCTCTTTGTCCTTCTCCCTGTCCTTGTCCTTATCCTTATCCTTATCTTTGTCTTTTTCCTTAAGTACTTTGTTGCTTTTGCTCTTCTTTATTACAGGCGGCGCCGGTGCCGGTTCCGGTTGCAAATCCTCCTCGTCCGTTTCCACATCGTCATTGTGACCCATGCCTCTTTCGGTTTTGGTTTTGATTTTCTTTTTACGTCGTTTATCCTTCTCCTTGCGCTTACGTTTTTGCGCGTGCGTTGTCATCTCCGCGGTGAGCCCCTCTGTTTCACTGTGCTCCTCCTCTTCGGCGCTGGTGTCCTGTAAGCGTTTGCTCGACGTCGAGTTCGCTGAGGATTCCTTTTCCTCCTCGCCTTTCACTTTCTTGTTGAAATACTTCTCGCGAAATACATTCATTTTTGAGTCAGCGGCGGGATAACTTAAATTCGGATCATCATCGTCGTCCTCGGAGAGATTATCGAAATATTTCTTGGTGGCCTTATCGAAGGCATCCTGCAGATTGTTGACCATTTCCGTGTACTCTGTGGAATGTTAGAGTTTATATATAATGTTGGCTTATATTATTTAAATTATGATATAGTATACCATTGTTGTGCCCATTGTACAGTCTACAATTGTTGACAATCAGACGAAAGTCGTTGCGAAATTCGCTGAACTTGTGATACTTTCCACTGTCCAGTTTGTCCTCCATCTTGAGCAGGTCCATGGGTCTAGAAAGAAATGAATATATGTTATTATTGTATACATATGGAGATGATTTATATAGATATCATATACTGGTACACTTTACCTTCTGATAATTGAGTAATATCGCGGTGCAATATCCTCTTCAACGGGATCCATGAAGGGCCATGCATCCCGATGATTTTTGACATAGACAAGCACTTTATGCATTCCGATTTGTAGCACCTCCTCCGTTTCGGTAAAGCTAAGAATATTCGCATGATTTGAGGAGTTGTACGTTGAATTGTTGTTCGCTTTCGCGGATGATGTGGTTGTTGTTGTATTGTTGGTGTTGGTTGTGGTGTTTGTTAGATGATGTGTTATGGGTCTGGTTACATTTGTTATGTGTTGTTGTTGTTGTGTTGTGTTTGTTGTGGAGGAATGAGATTTATGTTTATTACTGTTAATATGACTATGTGGATGGTGGGTGTGGTTGGTGTGGTGCGTGTGGTGGGTGGTGGTGTTGTGTGATAGTGTTTGGGCTCCGTGCGGCGTTGTTGTTATTTTTGTTGCATTTGCTGCTTCCGGCGCTGAGTGGTTGTGACTGTTGTTGTTGTTGTTGTGATTGTGGTGCGACGCGTGCTTATGGTGGTTGTGGTTGTTGTTGTTGTTGTTGTTGTTGTTAAAGCTGCTGTTGCTACGGTTGGTACTATTTACATGGCTACAGTTTTGTTGTTTTTTTTTTTTTTTTGTTACGGTTATGATGAACAGTCAAAATGTTGTTGGTTGTTGTTTTTGGTGGTAGGTACAAAAGTTTACAATACAAATGGGTAATAAAATGTTAATTCAATTGACATATTATATACAATTTGATGAATTATGATTTGTGTGGGTTAGTAAAGATAAGTGCAACAGTTAAGAACATGCAATCAAAGAGATACAGCGAAACTAGAATATACTAAGAGCGAGAGATTTACTGTAGGGTGTGGGGCTTTAATAAAATAAAGATTAAAGACCCTTGCAGATATATATTATACATGTTGTAAAAGTTAGATAGTAAGAGATAGATAAGAGATGTACAAAGAGTTATAAACAAGTCATTTTTCCTAAAAGAACTATAGCTTTTTATAATCTGATCAAGTATTAATTCACTAACTATATCAAAAGTGAGCTCATATATCAAATTTCAACAATATAACTTTACAGAGAACCGAGTTCGTATAGGTCATATATACAAATAGTACTAAATATCTGCAAGAGTATTTAAAAGACAGTCTAAACTCTGCGCTACTTTCAATAAATCTGCTTTTTCTAAATCTTTTTACATTTACAAATACTTTTTACATAGATTAGTAAAATATCTTAAAGGTCTACATATATAGATAGTATGTATAAGCGTGTGTTTGAGTGTGTGTGTGTGTGCTATGCTATGTTGGGCATTGTTTGATTAGCTATTAATTAGTTAATTCGTCACTTACTCATCGGCACTCTTGTCAGAGTAGGCGTTGCTTATGCGTTCCGCCTTACTGGACGAAGAGGCAGTGGAGGCAGCCGACGATGGCACTCCCGTTGTTGTTGACTTTTTGCTTTTCGCTGGCGCCTCCGATTTACGTTCCGCTTTGGAGGAGCTGCCAGAGCTAGCGCCGACTGCGGTCTTTTGTTTCTTGGAGCGTGCCGTCGTCTCGCCAGAGGAAGAAGAGGTGGAGTTGTTGTTGTTGTTGTTATTGTTGTTGTTATTGATGCTGCTGCTATTGCTGCTGTTATGTTGATGTTGCTGCTGCTGCTGTTGCTGCTGGGTGCCAGTTGGTATAAATATGTTGCCCGTTAGGGAGCTAAGCGAATTGTTTGTTTGCCGGCCGGGCAGCTTGACATTGGCCGCTGGCGCCATCTGCTCCTCGCGCTTGACAGCTGGCACTGGCGGCTGTGCGGGCTGTGTTGGCTCTGGCTGCTGTTGCGGCTGCTCCTCGCTGTCATGCGCGACGGGCGAGGGCAGGCTTAGATTCGCAATGCTTGTGGCGACCGCAATGGCCGCCGAGTTCGTGTCCAGCAATTGCAGCTGACGGCAAAAGTTCTCCTTATCCTCGGGACTCAGTGAAGGAGCCTCTGAACTCTGCGGCGGCAGCTGATGATGTTGTTGCTGCTGCTGCTGCTGGTGGTGTTGGTGCTGGCGACTGTGGCGTCGCTTGTGGCTGCGTCCACCTGCTGTGATGTTGCTGCTGCTGCTATTGCTGTTGCTATTGCTATTGTTGTTGTTGCTGTGTTTGTTGTTGTTAGTGTCGTCGTCGTCGGTCTCAGACGCATGCTTGTGTCGCCGCCGATGATGATGATAATGTTGTTGATCCCGTTCACCACGATCCCTGTCACGATCGCGACGCTCGCGTGAGCGTTTCTTTTGCTTCTTGCCTGACTTCTTCTTCTTGTGATGATGATGATGATGATGGTGATGATGATGATGGCTCTTGTTCTTGAATTTCGCTGGCGTTTGCGATTTCTCTCGCGGCGGCGGTGGCGGCGTACGAAATTTGTCGCCAGCTGCTGTTGTAGCAGAGCCCAAATGCTGATGCTGCTCGAGTTGTTGTTGATCTTCAAGTTGTTGTTGTTGCTGCTCGAGTTGTTGCTGTTGCGCTTGCGCTAGTTGTTGATGATGCTGCTGTTGCTGTTGTTGCTGCTGCTGCTGCTGTTGCTGCTCTTGTGTCGACTCCTCGTCGTCGTTCTGGTCATCCTCTTCGGGCGACAAGCAAAAGGTTTCCCTGTGGCACAGAAATTCGCTCGAATTAGTTGTTGTTGTACGTCTGAGGGAGCTTGCGTAAGTTGAAATACCACTAGCTGTTGACGTCGACTGAGAACTGCGGCGAGAAGAGCAGAGAGAGAGAAAGAGAGAACAAAAAATCGTTAATAAATATTGCTGACAGAGAATATAAAAAGACATACTTGAACTATGTTACAGTAGAAATCGCTTAAGACTAAAATGAATATTTATAATTTTGCCCTGATACATGAGATCTAATTAATTACTTTGCTGAGTACGTTTTTTTTTTTTGCTTTTTCGATAATGAAATTTGAGAAAAAGTGGATGCTTGCAAAGAAGAGTTCTTTGATTTACTTTAAAAATAATGAACATAAACAAACTTGTTCAAATTTTTAAATATTTTTATAAATAAATTTAAATAATTTCTATAAAAAAACCCTTGTTGGATTCTCTCTTCTCTCTCTTCTCTTCGAGCATTCACTGTGGCTTTGTTAATTTGCAAAACGATTTTTACTGTTATGATATAATATACTATGGAAAAGTCTGTGTTTATTTGTTGCGTAGATAACATCTTGCTGCAGATGGGGGGCCCTGTTCGATGAAAGCTGAATGGAATGAAGTGCCACAACAAATGTAAAACTTAAATTGTAAATTATTAACAAAAGTAATATAATAAATTGCAATATATCAAATATAGGAATAGTAAAAAAAGCATGCTTACATAATTGTTCAATTGTGTGTTTTGATTAATTTTGTTTTTATAGTTCTTTTTTCTGATTATTTTTTGTTTGCTTTTGAAAACGAAATCCAACCAATTCTTTTCAAATTATGGACAAAACTCAAATTAAGTGCGTGTCGCTCGATTATTTGGTCCCAGTTGCTCTCAGTGTCTCTCAGTTTCTCTCAGTCTCTCTCTCGCTGGCGGCCTGTTGTTAAGCGTCGATGAGAATGTGTTTGGTTTATCTTTTATCTTTTCTTTTTTTTTTTTGTAAGTTTCAATGATAATATTCTTTAAGCAACTTGTTTGTTTGTCGTTCAAGTAAAACAAATCGAAATGAAAACAAAATCAATTTCAATAATCAAACTTAAACAGCGGCTTTTGAAACAAAATATGCTTGGATGTGCGTGTGCTGTTTGTTGTTGTTGTTGTTGTTGTTGGTGGTGGTGGTGGTGTTGTGTGGTTTATTATGATTGTGATATATGCTGTCCGCTGGTTGCTCTGTTTATAATACTGGACGTGCTAACCGTCTGCGTGAGCGTTGCTGCGCCGCTGGCGGCGCCAAATTCGCTGAATATTGTCGCTCGCGACGTTCGCGCTCTCGCTCCCGCTCACGCTTACGCTCCTCCTCTTGGCGCGCCTTCAACTCCTCTTCCTGGCGCGCCTTCAACTCGGCTAGATTACGTATGCGACTCGAATTGCGCACCTGCAGCAGTCTGTAATCGAGTGAGAGAAACAAATCGAATTACTGGATGTATACAAATACGATTCATGATTGGAGAGATCTTCTTCTAAGAGTTCAGTTAGTCAGTTAGTCTTTTCTTATTGGCTCAAGTCAAGTCTATAACTGATTCCAAAAATTCTAATTCTAATTATTATTCCATCATCCATGGTACACTTACTTTCTGCGTCTCAAACGTTCGCGCTCGCGAAACAGCTGTGGCAGCTTCGGCAGAAAGTTCTCATCCAGTATTTGGAAGAGTTCACGTTCTTTACCATTCGTTGAGGTCTTAAATTTGGCCGCCAAATTCTGCCAGTCCTCTTCGGTGAAGCAAATCACCTGCCAGACAGTGCTGCCTAGGGCTGTATTCCCACTGGAGCCAACGGAATTTCCAGCGGCTGCTGCTGCTGCGGCGGCGGCAGATGCTTTTCCCGAGCCGGAAGCTGTGCTTGGTGTTGGTTTATCCTCGCGATAGAGTCGCGTGCCGTAGAAATACCAATAGCCCGAATTTTTAGCGTCGTAGCCGAGCGGCTCAACGCGCAAACTGTCCGCCTCTAGATTACTGAGTATGACCTGCACATCGACAGAGTCCAGGCGAAAGTGGCATAAATCGTGCAGAATTTGTAGACGCTTGCGGACGGGCAGCGATTGGAAATCTATGTCCGTATCAAAGTGATTCTCTGTCTGATGCAGGCGACACTGTTGGCGCAGGAATCGGCGCAAAAACATTTGATAATTGCTATGTGTAATCTCATTGGCTACCGACTGTAGCGCATCGCAGCCGGTTAAAAGGCGTACAATTAATTCGGGCACTAAGGCAACTTGGTCCTCATCGCTGGTACCATCGGAGAGCAGCGCCGATTCGAGATCCTGCAAGTCAAATGACAGCATTAATACATATTTCAATAATAATGTCATATACGAAGATCTCACCTCAATATCAATGTCTGGCAAATCGAAGGCGGAACTAAACAATGAACAGAAATGCGAAATACACGGTATCTCCCACCATGATTGTATGTCTGTAAGGAAGGATGATATATAAATATATGTAAATTCTTTTTCCTTGGTTTCCTTGCTTACCCAATAGGCCAATGAAAGTAGAAACCATTTATGTATGCTTTGTGTATTAGAAACTTGGTTGTCTTCAAGATTAAATTAAAAACAATTCCAGGGCGCGGTTGCGTTTACGTTTAAGTTTGCGTTTGCCTTCTGGTCGTTCCTTGTTGTTGCTTAATTATATATGTATATTCTTCACAAGCTCTGTGCGAGAAAATTTATAATAAACTAATTTAAATAGAATTGAGAGCAAGTGTTAAGTTTCTGACGGACAGTCAACTGATATATTGATATATTCACTATATACTATATTTAAATTTGTATTTATGTCTTTTATGTGCCGCATATTTCCTAATCAAATTTATGTACCATTCGGCCAGGGTATGAGCAGAACAAAACACATGTACGCTAACTCAATGGCGGCAAAAATAAGAACGCGTGTGCAACATGTGTGTGTGAGTGTATGGCTGTGTCTGTGTGTGTGTGCGTGTATGAGCGTATGTTGTTATTGTCAATTTGTTTGAGATACACAAACAAACACGAGTGCTTATCAATTATCAAAAGCGCGCGCGGCGTGAATTGCGATACACACATACTCACACACTGTTACACTTGCGAGAGCGCACCCACACTTTTGCATTTCGGGAGAGAAAGAAAGTACACGCGCACCCCTTTCGCGCGCTTAATTTCAAGAAGAGAAAATCAAAACAGATGGCCAATAAACTAGGCCCACAAACAAAACGCGTTGCCTCCCGCATGGGCGGGAGTGGGACGACCATATATGCGGCCAGTGTTGCTCAGCGCTAGTTGTGCCGTTCACTTTTTCCACAGCACTGTTGATTTCTTGGCTGGTCGATGAATTCCGCTCCCTACCCCTGCTCCAATACTACAGTTATTTTGCCTGCTGTCTGCACTTCTATTTTCTTTTCTTTCATTTTTATAATTAATATGCCCTTTCTCTGCACGGCAATTGGGATCGTTTTTAAACAAATTACGCGCGATTTTAGGACAGCACGCCCCTCGAGCATGCGCCGCCTTCGACACTGCCTTGTTGCGATGCTACGCTGCGCTACTGCTGCTTCTGCCTCTGGCTGTGTGTATATATTTTTTCATTTGCGCTTTCCTTTTGCCGTAACAGTGAAGCACGCAATTGGTTGATGACAACGGCTGTTTAATTAATAACGCTTTTAATTATTTAATAGCTGTATGCACTCCATCAACTCCACGAGCAGTAGCTAATATAGCTGTTTTTACTTTAATTTGCTTTCTTTTTCACATATAAATAAAATTAATGGACGTATGAACCTTACCGAACGACAGAATTCAAGCAATGCGCCTCAAACTGTTGGCAATGTTGCCCAAACTGTGCGCTGTTACGCTCACTATTGGGCTGTTACATGCCATCGATATATCGTGCTTGCATTAAGTATCGATATATTGTTTTGAGATATTTAATTTTATTTCTATAATATAAAAATTTTATGAAACAAATTCTTTACAGTTGTAATTTTGAATAAAGTTTTTCTGTTGCTTTCTTAATAATACAAACTAGGATTATTGTTACCATTAACTGGAGAAGTTTGCTGTTAAAATAAATTTGAACTATTTATTTGCGAGCAAAACTAGCTTCTGTTACTTTCCGCAAGATGTCGCCACATATTCATCCATACCATCCAGCCTCTCGTGTACTTCAAATACACGCAACAGTGTGCAACAAATAAACAACTGGCCAAATACACTGGGATCCATGTAACAAAACGATTTGTTGGTTTAACATACTCTCTTTTTACAGCATGGTCCGATTCAATAGCGGGAAGTTTTTCTTAGATCTAACTCTTTTTGTGGATTCTCTTTGATTACTGTAAATTTATAATCAGTTGGAAATATATTTTCAAATTTTCAATAGTGTAGACCAAAATAAGTTTTTGTTCGCATTTCTTTGTGGTTGCACATCGACATTAGAGGTGCGACTTGATTAATAATCGATAATTCACAAGATTCAGATAATTTATAATCGATCCGCTGTATTTTTGAAATTTATGTTGAAAAAGAAAGCACGCAGCAACGATTTAAAAAGAAAATGGAAAAAGCTGCATGTGTGTGTGTGTAAATCAGTATTTTTTGTGGCTTCGTTTTTTCCCCGCTGTTTTTCAATCGGTAATCGGTCGTCTTTTGCTTGCATACTTAATTACGAGCTGCTCTTTCGTAAGGCAAACATTCGCTGTTGTTGTTGCTGTTGCTGCTGCTGTTGTTGTTGTTGTTGAATATGCTGCTGCTGTCGACGCAAGCGCTGCTGCTCCTGCGACTGTTGAGCGTTTTTAATGTGTACATTTTTATTCGATTTGTTGTTGTTCCTGGCGGACTGTTGTTGTTGTTGTTGTTGCAACTGTTGCTGTTGTTGCTGCTGTTGTTGTTGCTGTTGCTGTTGTTTCTTGTCTTTGCGAGAGGCTGGAAGTTCGATACTCGGTCCCTTTTGACGTTGATCGGCAGTGAGTAAAAATCCCGTTAGCTTGCCATCCCATATAATCAACCGAATGGGCACCACTGAGAGAAATTGCAGTTTATACGGCGTCTGCTTGACATTTCTCTCGGCAACCATAATAAAATTGGGTGTATTATGCGTATCAATGAGCACTCGCTGCATTTTGTAGTTAATACTTATGACATGCCCCGACTCAAGCGTGACCACATTCATCATATGCTGAAAGATCTCCATGACCACGGCACGCATATAGATCACCTGTCGATTGCTCACATATCGCTTGAATAACAAATTGCTGGAATCATCGCCCGCCTGCTTCGCATTGTATTTGCGTTCATTTGCGATCTTTGTCAATTGATGCAGTTCATCTGGCGTGCGTTCCGGCGCGGCGCAGTAGTTCAAACCGGCGGCGAGCAGGCTGCAAAGGCACGAAAGGAGAATGAATGAATATAGGAATGTGGTTCGCAACTATCGCAAATATCGATAGAAATTCTAAAGACAGTCGATATTAGCAAATCTTACTGCGGCTGCCAACACTGAATTAGTTTGTGAATTATTTAAATTGACATTAGTAGTAAAAGTTATCTCTTTTTGTCAGTTTAGCACGTTGACTGCTGATTTATCAACTGAATCAAGTTATTATAAGACAAGTTCATTATATTATATTATAATTATATCAAAATATCGACGCAAGTTTGTTAAACTTAAAATTTTGATAGCAATTTAGAGGGAAACAAAAATATGGAGGTAATACATACCGATGCACCATAACATCTGGATAGCGTCGAATGGGACTCGTAAAGTGAGTGTAGATGGGTATGGAGAGGGCGTAATGCCATAGGTCGGACGGTTCCGTTTTGCCTTCGCTGCATATGTAGCTGTATAAAGAAAAAACAACATGATTAATACCCTGTAATAATATATGTTTGGATATATGCGACTAAGCTCATCTATAAGAATATATCCTATAAACAATATTGTATTATATATCTATAATAATATAGCCTATAAACAGTATTGAATTATATATATCTATACTCTATATATTCTTAAATTTTACAGGGCATCATCAAACCCTGTTTGGCTCAACTTACGTGGCACGCGCCATGGGCTTCATTAGCAGCTGGCTAAGGCACGCCGACATGGCCACCGGATCGGCAGCCTCCTGGCAGAGCTTCTGCATGCTCTCCTGCAAGGCCTTCGAGGAGCTGTAGTCCAGATCGAATCCCTGCGAGTGCAACTTCTCCCGCAGCGATTTCAGGGACTTGGTCAAGGGAGGAGGATGATTACGCAGCACTGCAATATTGGGAAATGCATCGTGGATGAACTTGGCCACCGCCTGGTTGGCCAGCAGCATGAACTCCTCGATCATGTGATTCGCCTCCCGCTGTTGTTCGATCTCGAAGCCCGTCGGTTCGCCCTCCAGAGGATCTAGGCTAAACCGCACCTTGGCATTGTTGATAGTGAGCGCGCCGTTGTCGAAGCGCTTGTTACGCATCTTGGAGGCGATGCCATGCAGCCAGGTGACCCGCTCGACGATGTCGTTGACCGTGAAGCCATTGAGGATGTTGGGAAAATCGTCCTCAGTGAAGAGTTCCCGGGGATTGTCAATTATCTTCTGGGCATGCTCATAGGCAAACTGTGAGCACGAGTTCATGACGGATCGGGTAAACTGTGGCTTGCCCAGCTGCTTGCCCTGGCCATCCATGCGCCAGAAGACGGAGAACGAATACTTGTCCTCGCCCGGCAGCAGGGAGCAGCGGAAGCAGAGCGTCTTTGGCAGCATGTGAATCACCTCGTTGGCCAGGTAGATCGAGGTGGACCGCTCCTTGACAATGTTGTCCAGCTCGCTGTTCTCGTGCAGGTAGTGCGAGACGTCCGAGATGTGCACTCCCACCTCGTACTCGTTGTCGTTCAGCTTCTCAATGGACAGCGCGTCGTCCAGGTCCCGCGCAGTCAGCGGATCAATGGTGAAGACGCAGCTCTGGCGCATATCCCGACGATTCACCAGATCACTGGCCGTCACGGCAGGCGCCTCCTGGGCGTACATCTCGTTGAAGCGCTCCTTGTACGGCACAATGTCTCGCAAACTGTTGTGGAAGAGTATGGCCTTCAGCTCGTTGTCCAGGTTGCCGACGCGTCCCAGCGGCTGCACCAGCTCCGCTATGCAGTGGCCATTGGAGTCCGTCTCCAGTATGTGCGCCAGATAGAGCAAGCCGCACACCTCGTCCAGCTGCTTGCCGCCCAAGTGGGCGGCGCAGCTGGCCTGCGGTATGTAGACCATGGGCATGCGCAAGTCGAAGGGTCGGAACTTGTAGAAGAGCTCGTCGTCGCACAGCTTGGTGGGATTGGTGAAGGATATATTGCCCACGATCTGACGCAGCTCGGTCTGCTTGACAATGGCAATGACAAAGGCCTTGGGGCAATTATCCGAGGCAATGACGGCCACATTATCATCATCCGAGTCCTGGGATTCGGTCTCGTCCGACATCTCCTCGTCCTCAGCTGGGATGAGAGAGAGAGGGAGAGGCAGAGTATTAGCATATATCAGGAGTGGAATCAACTCACATATTCACCTAATGATAGCGACGCCTTGCCACCTATAATTGCGCCCGCCGGCGATTCCGTTGTCTTGCTCACCACGGCGCCCACGTTCAGGACAAAGGCACGCACCGTGTCGCCCTCGAAGGCATAGCGCCTGGCCACTGGCAACAGCACAATGCCGTCGCGCTCCAGCGCCTCGCGATCCGTGGACATGGTTATGAATGCCTGGCGATTGTTCTTCCGATTCACCCGAATCTCCTCCTCCACGATGCGGCCGTAGCCAGCGGCCACCAGGCGCCGGGCGTGCGTCTCCAGGTCACCAAAGTCACCCTTGAAGAGCAGGTCCTGCGGCAGAAGCTGCTCGCTGCCCACGTGCTGCTGCACGATCTTGTTGATGTACGAGCGCATCGCGTCCAGCTCGGTCTTCAGCGAGCGAGGGGTGTTCTTATCGTTGCGTTTCTTGCGATTGCGATTGCGTTTGCGCGGCGATTGCCCAACGGAATTATCGAGCTGTTGTTGTTGTTGCTGCTGTTGTTGCTGCTGCTGCTGCTGCTGCTGGTTTGTTGCTGCTGTGCTGCTGCTGCTGGTGGTGGACAGATCTGAGTCTCGCCGAGAGCGCAGAATCTCGCCAAAACGCTTTTGATTCATGGCCTGAGCTTGATTTCCAGGCTGGCGGGCAGTGGAACGTTGCTGTTGCTGCAATTGTTGCTGCTGCTGCAGTTGCAACTGTTGCTGTTGCATCTGTTGCTGGCGATTGGACAGATCCATGCCGCCATCAATGCGACGAGCAGGAGCTGCGCCTGGCTGACGCATATAGTTGTTGGATCGGTTCAGCTGCTGAGCATCTGAGAGATTCAGCCAATCCAGCTGCGCGAGCACCTCGTTCTGCGTGATGAATTGCTGGGCGTGCGCCTTGACATCGGGACTAAGGCAGGCGAGCTTTAGGACAAGTTCCTTCAGTGCATCCACCTCGCCGTTGAGCGCATGACGAGATTTGCGCTTCTTCTTCAGCTCCTGTTGATGCTGCTGCTGCTGTTGCTGCTGCTGCTGCTGTTGCTGCTGCTGTTGTTGTTGGTTTGGCTGCATGCCTGCAGCAGCTGCTGTTGTTGCTGCAAATATATGCATGGGCATATAGGAAGCCATGGGAAAGGAATAGCTGGACAAAGACAACGGCAAATGATTCTGCTGCTGGTGAAGATTGGTGGCAGCTGCACTGGCAACATTGAGCATCGGCATCGAGCGCTGCTGCGGCAGCTGCAGCTGCGTGTGCGAGACAAAGCTGCGCATGAATTGATTGGCCTTCTGCTCAATCAGGGGATAGTCCGTGGCATTTGGCAATTTGGTTGAGAATTCCTTTTGCGTTTGCTGCAGTCGCGTCGCCAGGCGTTGCGACCGTTGGCGCAATAGCTCAATCGCACTCGGGTAATCAGTTTCGGTATCAAGTTGTTGTTGTTGTTGTTGTTGCTGCTGCTGTTGCTGCTGCTGCTGGTGCTGCATTCTGCATAGCGATGGCTGCAGCGGGCCCGTCGCAGCACTTTCTAAGCTCCCTACGCTCGACGTTTTTGACATGTTTAAAAACAGTTATTGTTGCTGCACACCAAAACGGGATTTGTTAAATAAAAAATACTTGTTTTTTGTTTATATCTTGGCAGCGTATTTCACATACTATGACAACAAAAACACACATTCATTTCAATGTGCTTTCCTCTCTTTGCGCATAACGTCACAAATTTTGAATATGACCTTGATGGACCAAAATTTAACTAAATGAATTTGAATTGTGTACGTTTATACGTATTACTACGATCTACTGGAAGTTTTTTACGTTGTTTTAGGTTTCATTTGTGTATACTACAGCAACAATGGGTGTTTAAAAAGACCATGAGTTTTGCTTTTGTGACGTCATTTACTTTTTTTTAGTTTTGGCGCAGTCATATCAATCTAGTGCTGGAACAAATTAATATAAACTTGCGATCTATTGCCAGCACCACTATCGCATAACTGAACACATGCTGCACCTATCGATATGTTTACTATCGCAAGCGAATTATGTATCACTAGTGTTGTAAAACCTTCGCGCCATTTTTCTTGTATCAATCATCGCCTGCATTTTTTCGCAGAAATTTGTTCATTTCCTGCATTTTTTGAAATGTTGAATCAACTTTAAAGAATGCACAATAGAAAAAAACATTATCAGAGTGGTTAAGTGCTAGCGTGAGGGTGTGCATTTTGGTATTGTGCGTGTGTTGGCATTTGTATGTGTGCGTGTGCAAGTAGTAAGAAAAAAGGCCAAATCCAAGGTACACAATTTATTGTTTATTTATGTATGTAGCTTGCTTTGCTCCGTTGTTTGTTGCAAATCTTATAAGTTCTTTGGCTTTGTATACTTAAATTGCTTGCAAATTATACATATCAACATACACACACACACAGACACTACTACACTGACACACATACAGAGCTTAAACTATGTACGAATGTAAAAAACAGAAGAGACAACTATGACTGATGTAAATTGTCTTACAAGTGAGCAAACAACAACAACAACAACAACAACTACAGCTGAAGAACCAGCCAACTATACCACGCCCACAAAAAATGTACAGGAACAGCCGCCCACATCGCCTTTCATATTGAGAGCACCGCCCAGCGCCAAATCCAAGTTGATTTTGCAAAACATGGAGGAAGTTTTGAATACCGTGAAGCAGAAGCATCGTGAGAAACACAAGCGAAAGCGTGAAGAGAAACGACGCGCTGCACTGCTAGCGGAACAAGCAACAGCAAATGGAGCCACAAATGAAGCTACAACTGCTGCTGCAACAACAACAACAACAACGCCGAACGGACGCCACGTGCTGCGAGAGAAAACAACGCGGGAGAATGGCGTGAGTCAAGCGAAACGCAAATCGAATGCGAGCCCAGTCAAGAGCAGCACTCCACAGTCCTCGATCATGAAGCACTTTGCCAAGGCGGAGCCGGCGGGCAAAACCCCAGCTAAGGCCACGAATGTCTTCGAGCTGATGATGAATGCGCGCAATCGCTCCATGGGCGGCAATGCCAATGGCCAGGAGCTGCCCGAGGCCGTGGAGCCAACCGTGACGCCTCAGACCAAGCGCAAGCAAATGCTGCAGGAGTGGAACGAGCGCAAAGGCGGCGCCAAGCGGCGGTTGGCGGACGAGGCACGTGGCGACTACATTGAGCAGAAAATGGAGCAGCGGGCCAAGCGGTAAGACACAACTAGAATCTCAACAGAAAACAATCCCTAAACTCAATCCCTTGCAGGTTGAAGAAAATGTTAACTCAGCCAGCCGAGCGGAGTGAAGGAAGGCAATCCAACGGCAGTCAGGAGCTGCCCAGGGCGCGCAAGCAAACGAACAACAGCCAGGAGGTGAAGGAGACAATCAGCAGCCAGACGCAGCAGGCGCAGAGCGAGAGCAAGCCCATCTCCAACAGCCAGCCAGTCCAAGCAGCTTCGGCTCCAACCAAACGGCTGCGTGGACGCCCACGCACGCGGCGGCTCAGCGCGGATGTGGAGGCAGCGCTGCCAGTCACGCCCGATTCCGAGACACTGCAATTCCTGTCGAAGCTATCGTCGCCCACCAAGAAGCGCGATAGCCTGCTGGGCTACTTTACCAAAGTGGAATCGCCGCAGAATGCACCGGAGAAGGAGAAGACCGAGGTCAAGCTGAGCGAGGAGAGCATAGAGACGCCCAGGCGTCGGCCACGCGCCAGCAAAGTCAGCTCAGTCAAGGCTGAAGAAGCCTCAGCTGGCATAACTCCGTCCGGTCGTCCAAGACGCTCGTGTGCAGCCAAAGCGCGTTACGACTACGACCTAGAGCTGAGTCCGGCTAAGGCGAAGACAGCGCCTGCAGTGGAGGAGAATGAATCCATAGAAATCATAGATCTGGACAACAGCAATCCGGCTGTGACGCCCAAGAAGTTGGCGCCGCTCTTCATGCGGCAGCTGCCAAAGCCGAGTCCAGATCCCACGGCCTTGCGCGCGCGCCAGGAGTTTCTGCACTCCGGCGTGCCGGAGAAGCTGAAGCAGGAGCAGCAGCGGCAGCGTTGCTACGAACAATACTACGAGGACAGCTATGAGCTGTTCCCGAGCATAGCGCATGTGGGCGGCGAGCGATTGGAGATGAAGTCCTGCAAGCAGTTGCCTTTGCGTGCAGAGGAGCAGCAGGAGAAGGGCGCAGCAGTGACACGTAAAACCTGCCCCGGTAGCATAACCAGCTGCATTGCCTCCGATTTTGTGGCGGGCAAGAAGAGAATCCACACCAGCTGGACGCCCTTGCCGCAGCTGGACAATAAGCGGGCCATGGTCAAGAACTGGAAGAGCATCTTCGAGCGCTTTCCCACCTTCAAGTGCTACAATCAGATGCGGGAGAAGTACAGGCACTTCAGTGCCATAGACGCGGCGCAGGATACGCAGCCGATGGGTGAATCCTTTGTGGTCACCAGGCGCACGCGCCGTTCAGTCGAGCAGCAGAAGGAGTCGGAGAAGGAGGAGGACTTCCATCCGCCAGCCCTGGCGCCCAATGGTGAGCTGCTCTTCACCGAGAAGTACAAGCCGCTGCTGTTCGAGCAGGTCCTCGTGAATCTGACGCCCGTGCAGGAGCTGCGCGACTTTCTGGCCAACTGGAATGGCTCCAGCGCGGGCAATCGCAACTCACAGACGCTGGACGACAGCTCCAACGACCACGACTCCAGCTCGATGAGCGGCAGCTCCAACACGATGGTGCTACTCGGGCCCTGCTCGAGCGGCAAGACGAACGCGGTCTTCGCGCTGGCCAACGACATGAACTTCAACGTGCTGGAGATAAATGCGGGCATGCGGCGCACGGGCAAGAAGCTCATACAGGAGCTGCAGGAGGCGACGCAGTCGCATCAGATACGCAAGGAGGCCAAGGCGGGCGTCGCACCCACGCAGCAGCTGCTCCAGAAGCTGCAGCAGAATGGGCTGAAGTCCAAGCGGCCGCAGGGCGACGAGGATGTGCGCAAGTCCCTCATACTGATCGAGGATGCGGACATCGTCTTCGACAACATCGACGCTGGCTTCACGGATGCCATCTACACACTCGCCGCCAGCTCGAAGCGACCCGTCATCATCGTGGCCAGCGATCCCAACTGCGCGCACCTGCAGCGCCTGATGCAGCAGAACACGATCAAGTTCCAGGCACCGAATGCTCTCAACATCTCGCGCTTCCTCGCCGTGTTGGCGCTAATGGAGAACTGCCCGATCGAGCTGGACGAGCTGATATCCCTTTATTTGTTCAACAATCAGAATCTGCGCAAGACACTGATGGAGCTGCAGTTCTTTATACAAAGCGGCGGCGATGCTAGGCGAGAGCTGGCCACTGCTGCTCCTTCCGGTTCTCCTAGCAAATCACCTCGCCTGGCTACCTTGCCCGGCATCCAGATCCATCAGCGCCTCTTCGAGTTTTATACCTGCGCACAGAACGCGCAGCACTTGATACCCTTTCCCGTTGACTTTCGCCTGCTGCGCCTTAATCTCGGCGAGCTGTTGCGCCACTCCACGCAGCTGCAGTCGCCCTCGACACCCGTGTCGCGGCGCGCGGGCAAGCGCAAGTCGTGTTCACCAAAGAAGGCGTGGCTCAACAAGAGCGAGGCACAGGAACCGCTGCAGACGCTGGCCTCCTTCTACGAGCAGCTGTCGACGGCGACGCTACTGGATGCGCGGCTCGAGGAGCGCAACGATCGACTGCAGCCGCATCTGTCCGAGCAGCTGGCGCACGAGCTGGTCGAGCGAGCCGTTGGCACCTGTCTCGCGGCCAAGAACTATGCCTACAATCTGTTCGACAAGCCGGAACAGCGGTGAGTAGTGGAACACCATACGAGAGAGAGAGACATCTCTAATGACATTCATTTCCCTCTCTTCTTGCAGCTTCAATCTCTCGGAGCAGCTTGGCAGCTACCAGCTGCGCTCCAGCTCTGCCCGCTCTTTGGACTATGAGCCCGCCATGCGCTCGATCTGCCGCAGCGAGAAGCAGCGCGCCAGCCTGGAACGCCGCTCGAGCCGCTTCTATCACTATCTACGCAATCACACCAATCACAATATGTCCAGCTTCTCCGTGGAGCTGTACGACGCTGCCTGCCAGGTGCTGCAGGAGCAGCAGCTGCCTTTAGTCGAATAATTAGTGCAAAGGAACGATCTTAATGGAAACTTTATTTACATTTATGTTTGCGCTACGCAAAATAGAGAGTTGATCTTCTTATATTAGTTAATGACTGGTTGACTACAGTAATGATACACTAAAACGACCTGAACTATGTTAATAATAAAAACAAACGCATACACCTAACCTGCTCCGAGTCTAGCAACAGCAGAGGAAACTATTCGAGGACTTTTCCGCCGGCTTCGACTGCTGCTGCCCTTGGCTGTCCGCAGCTTTGTTTCCGGACTGCGACTTGGGCTGCGCATCGATGGCCACTTCGCCAATCTTGTACTGCTTGAGCTGCTGCACTGCATCCGAGGAGTGCCCGGCACTGTTGAACGCCTTTGTCGCATCCTTGCCGGCGACCTCGAGTATCAGGTCTTCCCCGCCCGGATGCTTCTCCACAAATGCCGTTACATCATAGACGTTGCCTTTGTAGATGATCCACACGGGCTGCCCGTTCTTGCCGTTGCGCTCCGCGACCTCCGACTTCTGATAGATCTGTGACATATCTGCTGGCTGGAGATAAGGAATCGTTGACGTGCTCCAATTGCCAAATGGGTTTTTTCGGTCTCTGTCTGTGGGTAGTCGGGGGCCGGGAGCTATTCCACGTTGCTGTTCCTCGAACTACGGGCAGACGAATGACTCTTGCTAAGTGTTTTAATTATATTTATGTGTTTATTGGCGGCTGTAGAGCGGGGGGAACTCAATCGATAAGAACTACGTGAGTTTTTCATGTCGGCCCGGTCTAATACCAATTTTGCGTGTCGCTAAACTTAAGCTATATTGAGTGCCCGATGAGTTAGCGAAAATACCCAAAATACCCAAAGCAAGCGGAAATACAAGCAACTAAATTTGTTTATCAGTCGCGATGCGATCGTCAGATAGTTCTGCAGCAAGTTCAGAATTCCAGGCAGATTAGATGGCGTTCATGATTGTGTCTACACATTGTTTGAAAGAATTGATTAAAACTACTTATCAATTGTCAATTGATTTCATGATTCTGTTATGCCTTATCTTATCTGTGTTGCGTGAATTTCAAATTTAGCGGGCAACTGCTTGCTTGCACAAATTGCGAATGATGACATAAACTGCTTGCTCACACTGCTTGTCTTAAGTCTGTATATATTCAAAGGTGAGGATCGCCTGCTTGCTTGCACTGCTTATCGAAACTGCTTCCAATGTAGAAATCTGATTTGCATCCAACATGCATATATGTCCGCACTGCTTGCTATTACAGCTGTTACTACTCGCCTTGAACTGCTTGTTTTTATAGCAACCACTGCTTAGTTGATTTATCTAAATGTTCAAACTTCTCAGCAGTTGCTATAAAAATGTTTATTTTTTACCCTATTTTCAAGTGTTTCCAGCCAAGTGCCCTGCACTGTGCCACCCGCCGCTGAGAGACGACTCTGGTTTGTTTGTTAGATTTCAATGTTATATTCATGAGACAACAACAATAATGAGTAATAATTTTAATATAGTATTATGTATTTCACTTTTTATATGCTATGTATGCATTTTCTTCTTCTTCTTCTTCATGTTTGGTTTTCATCGTTTTATTTGTTTTGCTTTTCTTTGCTTTTCTTTCAATGCCCATTTTAAAAATTTCGCTAGTATTTAGTTGAACTTCGAATTCGAATTTTTCGGTTACTCTTTGACTTTTTTTTTATTATTTTCAAACGAATTTCAACTGTTTTTTGTTTGTTTGTGGGGGATTATTGTGTTTCTTCTTCTTGTTGTTTGTTTTTTGATTCGCTTAAGTTAATTAAATTGAATTCTACCCTGCTAAATATTATATATCTTTATGTACATTATATAAAATATCAGTCAATGGCATCGAGTGCTACTTAAATGGCTCGTAGGACTTTGCTTAACTGCTTAGTTAGTATCGAACATATATATATGGATATACATATATATATACATGTATCGTAATTATCTATGGGCTGGTTTTTTATCTAAATTTTGTATGCTTTAATGGATCGTAAGTATTGAAACCATTCAATAAATATATAGATTTATATACGAGTTAATCGGGCTTCATCAAAACTAATTTATCTTTTATATATATTGCATTTGTATATATGTATAATCATACAAATATAGATAGATAATGCCACTGGTTTTTCGAGTGCTTTGATTGGAATTGCTGCTACTGCATCTAGTTAAGTTTAAGTATTTGTATGGGTAATACGTTAAGAACTCTAACTCCCTCCCTCTCTCCCTCTCTATCGCACGACCTATACACATGCACACGTTTTGTTCGTCTAGGACCAAAGGCAAAAAAATATATAGTTATACATATAGATATATATTCTACTATATACAATTTATGGATCGCTTTTATAGCAGTTTTCTCGTCGAGCTTCCAGCTCAATTCTTGTTATAATTATATTTATCTTGGAATAATATAATCTTCTTTTTCTTTTCATTTTTGAAGTAACGACGCCAAATTCTAATATTATATATTTAAAAAAAAAATGAAATTTTTATAGCATGTTTTTTTGTTTTGCTTTTCAAACGGTCTTTTATATTTTCTGCAATTTTTGTTGTTTTTTTTTGCAATTTTTTGTTGTTGAGATTTGTGCTTAAAATTTACATTGCTGTGTACAAACATATATATATTTATTTATATATATATATATTAGATATAGATTATTATAATTATTTAGATTTTAACTTATGTATGTCTATTTATTTATTATCAATTTTTATTTGCGCTATTTGGCTAAACTAAATAGAAGAAAAAAATTTACACCTGCACTTGCTGACGGACCAAGAAAACAAACACATATATATACATATATATATATATGTATATAAATTATATATATATATATATATATAGTATCATTTTTTTAAGAAATCGTTGCTTGAACACATAATACATTTAATATTCAAATTTAATTCAAAAATCATTTTTTAAACAAAATTCAAATTTTTTCTAAGGGTTTTCTTCAATTGTTTTTGTCTCTTATTAGTTTTAAATATATATATATATACAAATTGAATTAATTTATGCATTTTGAATTGAACTAAAAATTTGAATTGTGTTCGATCAAACAAATACAACATATATATACACATATATATATAATTTATATATGCATATATATATACATATGATTGATTTTGGGTGGGGCTAGAGTTTTAGTTAGAATTTCTTTTCATGTGTTTGTTAAAAACTATATAGTCATATATATATATATATATATATTCAAACTAACAAAATACAATATGTACCGTAATGTTCCTATACATATGCACATACATATATATATGCATTAACTGTCTCAATTTGTTTATGTATAAATATTTTTAGCATGCGACAATGGAAATGAGTACAAAACTAAATTGTGTCTGTCCCTCTGCATAGGTGTATGTGTGTTGGTGTGTTGGTGTGTGTGTGTGTGTGTGTGTGTATCTCCTCTCATCGTTTACAAATTAAATTCTGACTAATAAACAGTCTTTTCGTGCCAGCGCGAAGTTCTTGGACAGATCTCTCTCTCCCTCTTAACAATCAGCTACGGCTCCATCAAAAGCTAAAGGTTGGAATTATTGCGTCGTCTCATCCTGCTGCTGCTGCGTTGCCTGATCCGTGAATGTCGCACCACCAGTGCTGCAGGCGGTGCTCTTCAGTGTGGGCAGCGCCGTCAGTGGTGCCGCTGCCAGCGACGATGCCGACGAGGAGGGCGAGACACAGGCGGGCATGCCCGCTGACGAGGCCAACGAGGAGGCGGACGAAGACATGGACGCTGATGAGGCTAGTGAGGAGCAACCGGTGGCTAAGGGCGTGGCACTAGCTGTCGCCGCACCAATGGCACCACTCGAACCAGTCGCCAGCGACGTCGGTGACTTTGGCGAACTGATGCGTGAGAAGAATTTTGTGATGGCATTCGGTTTCGATTTGGTGGCTGCATTGGCCGCTGCCGCCAAGGCATAAGCATTGGACGCTGTCCCGCTGGCTCCGCTGCAGCCATAGCCAGCAGCTCCAGCTGCTGCTGCTGCTGCTCCTGCCGAACCAGCTGCTGCCGCAGTGGCTGCTGCGGCTGTGGCCAGGCGATAGCTGGAGTTGGCTGCGCATATATGTTCAGGCACATCGCGTACGGTTTTGTTGGGCGGCGGCTTTGTGTACGAGCGCGTGATTTCCGATTGCTGAAAGATTAGAGAAGAAGACAATGAGTTGGACTTCTAGGTGGGCCAATTGATCGTGTGTCTCACCTGGTAGCTGCTGCGTATTTGCAGATGACGATCCTGTCCGTACTCGCTGTCCGGCAGTGGTACATGGTGTGGGCAGCGTGGCGTCTGCTGCTGCTGCAGCTGATATTGGTAATGTTGATGATGGTCCGCGCTGTGGCTGTTCAGTGAGCTGCATGTCGAGGCGCTGCTTTGTTCGCTTTTATAGCTGCCGCTGCCGCTGCCACTGCCACTGCCGCTGCTGCCTGTGTTGCCATATTTTAAGGTTGTTGCTTCAATGCCGCCGCGTGCCACGAAATTGTTAATACTATGCGTGCTGTTGTTGTTGTAGTTGCTGCTGCCATGTTGCTGATAATGTTGTTGCTGTTGCTGCTGCTGGTGCTTCTGTTGCTGCAGTTGCTGCTGATGGTGGGAATGTTGTTGCTTATTGTTGTGAAGTTGTTGCTGTTGCTGATTGTTGCTGCCGCTGCCGACGCCTCCGCCGCCGCTGCTGCTGCTGCTGCTGTTGTTTCGAATCACAGTCTCGCCACGCACGGCCAGCAGCTCACGTGCTTGGAGCGCATCAACGCGCATTCTACATCTAAATTGATCCCTGTTGAGTAAAGAGTTGACTTTAAGTATCTCTGTTGAATATCAAATTAGTTTTATTGGGCTTTGTTCTAATTGTGGCTAGCTCCACAGTCCGTCAATAACTTGTTCAATCAGTCTGTGCTCAAGAGAATTTATTAAACTTGACTACTGTAAACATTTCAATTAGCTATTATTATCTATAGTCCATTATCTATTAATAATTCTTATAGTTAAGTTAAGTTCTGCATCAGTCAGTCCATTAATCCTTGTTTTTCACATTATTCGAAAAGCATCAATCACTCAATCAATCTTCATTTCAGAGTTTCTTTCGATTGTCTACCCTTTAAGCTTAAAACTGTGCACAGATCATCAATCAATCATCTAATTCATTAGTCCTTAAGCTAATTTAATCTGGGTCTTTGTTAAAAAAAGGAACATTAATCAATCAATCAGTCGATTAATTATTAATTCTATTAGTCAGTCAAATAGTTTAGTGTCAACTATAGGAAGTTTTAGATGAATTATAAATAAATTTTCTCGTTTATTCCAGTTCTATGCTGTGGAAGGAATATCAGTCAGTGAATCAATCAGCTCGTCAATCAATCAGCTATTAAAAATCTCATTATCCGGTTAGATAAAACTCTTCGAACCAACTATCAGTCAATTAATCAATTAACTAATTACCCAACTGTGAGTAAACTAACCTAATATTCAGATAACTTAGTTCCTAGTTTAGTTTACTAGTGTATCAATCAATCAATCAATCAGTCAGTTACTCATTTAGTCCATTAATCAATAGCTTTCAGTCAACTAATCAAAACTCAAGATAACTTAGTGTCTAGTTTATACCAGTGAATCAATCAATCAATCAATCAGTCTATTCCTCGTTTATACCAGTTCTAAACTATGTGCCTAGTGTATAACAGTGAATCAATCAATCAATCAGTTAGTCGATTCCTAGTTTATAGAAGTAAAATCAGTCATTCAATCAATCAATCACTCAAGAATACCCGAAATATTCTCTATCCTCACCCACATCTCTAGCATCTGATCATTGCATTTACTATAACAGTTAGTCAACCACTCAGTCAGTCAATCCATCAGTCATCATTTAGCTTACCTATCATCGGGTGGTGTGCTCAATGATGTGCGGGTCGGAACGCCAAGCCGCTCCATTCCCGCGCAGCCGGCTGACTGTACCGATAGCATCTGCAACAAGAGAGAGAATAATTAAACAATATGCAAATGTATATAGAAATATATATAATAGACAGAACAAATCCAATCAAATCTAACTTTAGTTGAGCGAGTCCTGGCACTGAGCCACCTCCTCGACAGTCTGAAAGCGCGACGTTAGGAGCCAACTCTTGCGCACCAGCGGCTTCCATTGAATGCCATCCGCCGTGCTCATCTCCAGCTCAATGTCAATTTTCATGCGCTGCAAGTTGGGCCAGGGTCGAAAGGTCAGATGGCCCGTATAGATGGCGCTGGTGCGCATGATGAAGGGCTGCTCCACAAAGAGCACGGTTTGATACCAGAGTGACTTGAGGGATGACTTCAAACACGGATTGCAGCTCAGCTTGAGCGGCAAGTGGGCGCGACTGAAGGACACGTCGAAGTAGAGCACAAAGCATTCGCAGTAGCCCTCCTGCTGCACTCGCAGCCGAATCTGCCGATCAATATGGAAATCCTCTCGAGAAGCTGTGCGCAAATCCAAGCTTAAGACCTTATGGGCCAACGTGAGCAAACGCTCGCCCTTTGTCCGGACGAAGCGTGGCTCGGCCAGTGCGTAGCGTCGCATGGCATTCATATTGAAGCCATAGACATCCAGCCACCAGTTGCAGCGCTCGTTCTTCAGCAGCTGCTCTGCTCCAGCCAGCAGATAAAGTGCGCCCAGATCGGGCAGGATGAAGCCATTGGGCTTAAGCCAACGATCACGTGCCTGGATTAGCTGCAGTAGCTCCGACTCGTACAGCAGGCAATGGCCCATCCAATTGCAAACAATGCCATCCACGCGTTGTGGCAGCTGCACATCCTCTACTCGGCCATGAAGCACCTTTATAATGTGCTCCATCTTATTGGCTTGCACTACGAGCCGTGCGTAGTCCGTCACCTGGGAGTGATCCAGAGCAAAAACCATTTTCGCTCCAGCACGTGCGGCCATCAAGGCCAAAGTGCCTGTGCCGCAGGCGAGGTTAAGTATAGTCTTTCCGGCAAACAGATGACGATTCTCGTGCATGGCCAGCAGGAAGAAACGCATGTGTTCTTGATCCTTCTGCCGCGTGCGCATATTCTCCAAATGCGCTGCGAAATCATGACGGAAATCGGAGGATGTCATGCAATCCACCTTTTGCAGCTCGTGGGGCACATCGCGTGTGGGCGTGGGCAGACGTGGACATGAACGGACGTGATGGCGGCAATGGCGTCGTCCACGACGAGCGCCGCGGAAGCTATCAGATGCTACAGCTCCAGGCTTTGTTGTGCCGTTGCCTAATGGCAGATTATGTGGCTTAGCGTATCCATTTGACAGAGTTTTCACTTGCTCCTTCTTAGCCTTTGGATTTCCAATTGGAGCTGGCGAAGCATGAGCAGAAGCTGATATTGGAGCTCTAGCTGGGGCAGAAGCAGAGGCTGATATTGGAGCTTGAGCTGTACATGGAGATGGAGCTTGAGCAGGTGGATGTGGAGCTGTAGCTGTCGCAGATTTGGTTGAATTTGGATTTACGAGTACTTTGCTCTGTGACTTTTCAAGCTGGGCATGAAAGGCGCTCAGTGACATGATATTTTGCCTGCGACGACTGGCACCGCTGTTGCCATATGCGGCGGCCTTGTTAATATGGGCGGACATTATGATGTTTCAAACAAACACACTAAAATCTTAAATTATTTAAAGCAAAAGCCACGCGAAATATTAAAATGCAACCCTGTATAGCGCTAAATATCGATTATAATAAGGATGCCAATTGGTTAAAAGTTTACCAAAAAAAAGGTACAAGACAGTATGTTGGAGAGCCCCTTTGCAGAATAAAAAGCAGCCATGGTGGCAACGCCAGTGATCTTATTGGCTTTAAAAATCGGTAATCGAACTAAATTAGTTTGCGAAGTATCGAAATAGCGGGCGCTTGTATATGAAATTAGCAAAGTTTGTTAATTTAATTAATACGATTTTTTTCATGTGTTGATCTTACAGTGTGTGCAGTGCGATGTGTAATGCATTTATATCTATTTGGCACGTGCCATAACCACGTATTTCGCTCGCAAAAGTCAAATCATGTAAAATACAAATGTTTCGTGTAACGGTACCGATCAAATGTGTGCGTGTGTGCATGTGCTTGAGCGTGCATGTCTGTGCATGTATGTACATTTATGAGGATTGCATGTATTGACCGTTTCGTTGCCGTTGACACAATTCTGCTTGTCCCACATTATTTTGTGGGCCTGCTGCCGCCTGGCCCCGCCCACACCTGCCGATTGATGTGTTCAAGTGAGCGTGACAAATGACAAATCTAGCAAATAATTTCGTTTTTAGTTTTCACTCGCAATCTTTGTTGCCATTTAAATTAAGCAAAAATATGCGGGCAAATTTGCGAATTGTTTCTACATGCACACGCAGGTATGAATGTGCATATGTATGTATGTATGTATGTGCAGTCAAAGCTATGTACATACATATGTGTGTGTAGTTCTTTGTGCATTGTATCTAGTTCGTAATGAACTACTAGTTCCTCTAGTTCTTGTGGCGAATGGTAAATCCTAATAATGGCTGCCGCCGACAGCTTATCGTAATGACGTACGAGTATTGCGAACCAAAGCTGGTTCCATTATTTCAACTAGTTCTGTAGGCAACACGATCAAACGGTAAAATGATAATAATGGCTGCCGAAAACAATGCTGAAGGGCAAATTGGTGGAAAATGTTTAAAAGCTAATTATTTATATGCGTGTGCGCGTGCAACACATAACGGTAATAATGAAATCTACTCGTCTGTCTGAGACGCACATATTTAATAATCAAATTGAATTATTCATTGGCTAACGGCGGCGAAATAAAATTCGATTAAAACGTGGCGTCGACGCCTTGGGTTATTAGCGGCAATTGTTGTGCTTCTTATTGCGTTGGCAGCGCCGTCGGCAGCGCCACTTACGACGCCCACGCAACGCTTTCTATCTCTATCTCTCTCTCGCTCTGGCTATGTTCTAAATGCCAAGTCACGCATGCACACATGCCTACTATATGTATGTGTGCGTATGTGTGTGTGTGTGATGCCTAGCAGATAGGCAGAAATTGTGATGAAGGCGCTGCTAAAACAAAGCAAAATTCACAATAGGGCATATCCATGGGTGTATGTGTGTGTGAGTGTATATGTAAGTGCTTTCCCATGCTGTTTGTCAGTGACACACACACACACACACACATACATACATACTTATGCACTGTGTATGTGGCAGTGGTGCCAGATTTTCAGAGTCACCATAAGCTAGATTGAAGAAAAAAATAAGCTAGAATAAGCTAAAATTAAAAAAAAAAAATCTTAAAAATAAGCTAACGATAAAACCACTTGTATAATGTATAATTTGTAATAGAAATTTTAATATTATTTATATATTAATATATAAATGAAATTATATCATCAATTTCCTCTGTTTTAGACGACTTTGGAACAAAATTAATTTTGTTTGTTTGCGTATTGACTTGCATGTACGCGACATGTTTTTTGGTAGCGGCATGCTGTCGCAATTCGCACAGTTTAGCCTCAATTGTTGCTTTGCAAAAGCAGCAATATGCTTTTGTGGAGGCTGTTGGGACTCTGCGAAGCTACTCCTTAAATTCGACAAAATTAGTCCACGATTCGCAAAAATTTTGTTTATAAATGACTTTCGGCATTTTTACAAATATTTAACATAAATTTATGCAGACAATTGCATAAGATACCAAAGTTCACCGAAAAATACTATTATAGTTTGATTTGCCCCTTAAAATAACCATAAAAATACTTGAGAATCACGAAAAAAATATCGATATGTTCAAATTTTTTTAAAGCCAAAATAAGCTTTATGAAATTTGAAATAAGCTAGATTTCAAGCTATAAGCATTTCAACAAATTTCTAAGCTATTTCATTTTGAAATAAGCCAGATCTAGCTTAAAATAATCCAAAATGGGAACACTGGTATGTGGGCCTGTAATAAATAATGAAACATGTTTCGAGTTGTCAGCGCAGCGAGCAACAATTTGTCAAAAAGTCGTCGTCTTTGTATAAAAATGTGCACAAAAAAAAAACAGAAAAAAGAAGAGTATACAGTGAGTACTCGCTAATTAGAAACCTTCAGGTACATAGCTCGAAGAGCTCTTCCTTAAAGAGAGAGAGTCACTTGATCTGTCATACAAAAGGCGACATTACAGTTTGAGAGCGACTTGCAATCGATTTCACAGTTTAGCAATCATTCACAAGCCAATAAGCAAAGGTGATATTTGCAGTTTTGAAGACGCTGTGCTTACATATAACTTAAGAGTTGCTGATATGACAATTTTTCCAACTTTTTACAGTGTGTTCGTCAGTCGGCTACACTTGGCTGCAATTCATCTTAATTGTATTGCCTCTGCTTTGCGGCTTAGCCGTCGGCATTGCTTTGGTCTTTGCCGCAATGATGCAGCACGGATTGCGCGGGCGGCTGTTGTCAAGGTTTAACCATATGTAAAGTCTAGAAAAGAGTCTTTAAGTTAAATCTGGCTACGCTTTCAATTTAGCTGAGCTCTTTAGCTCAAGTGGGTGCAGTTGTCGTTCTTTTCGCATCAATATAAAATCAATTTTCTCTCATAATGTAAATGGCTAAACGAATTTGGCCAATGATCAAAAATTAAAGCCACAAAGTCGAAGAATACATATATATGTATATATATAGAATAAGAAGACTACCCTGCAGACGTGCCTTGCATCCGGCAGATACTTTGCACAATAATGGCCCAGACACGGGGCACGCTCCATGTTGTTGTCTCCCACATTACATAACATGGCTAACAAGTACAAAGAGGGCGTTGGTGAAATGAGTGTACGACTGCAAGATACCCTGTAGTCTGTACTGTAGTTTAAAATGTATCTATGAGCTTAACAATAATGCACGAGAATTGCATAGAAAGGCTTGTTAGATGAAGTCAAATTTACATAGTGACTTTAACTATTCGCCAATCCTGTCCTTGGTCGTCTTCTATATAACAGTCCATCTTCTTATAAGCACAACCAGTCCACCCTTGATACCATTTTTACTGTCTACAGGGTATAGAAAGCAATGTAAAAGGCAAAAAGCAGCAGGCAAAACCAAATTTCCGACTGTTTTTGTTATATAACCACGACGCACGACTCCACACCGAGTGGAGCTGTTGCTTCAAGGACTTTGCCAGCCACCCAACCACCCAACCACCCAACCACCCAGCCAACCACTAAGCATTGCCGTTGGTCGACTGTCTGTGCTGCGGGTTTTTGGTTTGCTTCTTCCTTTTTTCGTTCGCTTTGTGCGCAAAGGCAATGCAGAAGGATGGATGAGGCAAAGCGTAGGCAAGCAAAACTTTTTGACACGTGTCGTCGACGTCTCTTGCCCCATTTCACGATTTGTGTTGCATGTGGCATGCCTCCCT